>JBAWUR020000054.1:0-213104 GCA_038363175.2 Artibeus lituratus | reverse complement strand
GGTTGTGGTGGAGCGGCCGCCGGGGTAAAGCAGCCGACCCGGCCGGGCTCGGGGGTGTGGTGGAGCGCCCAGCCCACATCAGGAAGCCGGCCCGCCCGGGCTGGGGTCTGTGGTGGAGCGTCCGCCCCGGGTCAACCAGCCTGGCCCGGCGGGGCTCCGGTTTTGGTGGAGCGGCCGAGGGGTAAAGCAGCCGGCCCGGCCCGGCTCGGGGTGTGGTGGAGCGGCCGCCCGGGTCAGGAAGCCGGCCCGGCCCGGGCTCGGTCGGTTGTGGAGCGGCCGCCCGGGTCAACCAGCTGGCCCGGCGGGGCTCCGGTTGTGGTGGAGCGGCCGCCGGGGTAGAGCAGCCGGCCCGGCTAAGCTGGGGGTGTGGTTGGAGCGTCCGCCCAAGTCAGGAGGCCGGCCCGGCCGGGGCTCGGTCGGTTGTGGAGCGGCCGCCCGGGTCAACCAGCTGGCCCGGCGGGGCTCCGGTTGTGGTTGAGCGGCGGCCCTGGGGTAAAGCAGCCGGCCCAGCCGGGCTGGGGTGTGGTGGAGTGGCCGCCCGGGTTAGGAAGCCGGCCCGGGAGGACTTGTTCGGTTGTGGAGGCGGCAGCCCGGGTCAACCAGCTGGCCCGGCCGGGCTACGGTTGTGGTGGAGCGGCCGCCGGGGTAGAGCAAGCCGGCCCGGCCCGGCTCGGGGTGTGGTGTAGCGGCCGCCCGGGTCAGGAGGCCGGCCCGGCCGGACTCGGTCGGTTTGTGGAGCGGCCGCCCGGGGTCAACCAGCTGGCCCGGCGGGGCTTCCGGTTGTCGGTGGAGCGCCCGCAGGGGTAAAGCAGCCGTCCCGGCCGGGCTCGGGGTGTGTGGAGCGGCCGCCCGGGTCAGGAAGCCGGGCCCGCCCGGGCTGGGTCTGTGGTGGAGCGGCCGCCCGGGTCAACCAGCTGGCCCGGCGGGGCTCCGGTTGTGGTGGAGCGGCCGCCGGGGTAAAGCAGCCGGCCCGGCCCGGCTCGGGGTGTGGTGGGAGCGGCCGCCCGGGTCAGGAAGCCGGCCTGGCCGGGCTCGGTCGGTTGTGGAGCGGCCGCCCGGGTCAACCAGCTGGCCCGGCGAGGGCTCCGGTTGTAGTGGAGCGGCCGCCGGGGTAAAGCAGCCGGGCCGGCCGGGCTAGGGGGTGTGGTGGAGCGGCCCGCCCGGGTCAGGAAGCCGGCCCGGCCGGACTCGGTCGGTTGTGGAGCGGCTGCCCGGGTCAACCAGCTGGCCCGGCGGGGCTCCGGGTTGTGGTGGAGCGGCCGCCGGGGTAAAGCAGCCGGGCCGGCTGGGCTCGGGGTGCGGTGGAGCGGCCGCCCGGGTCAGGAAGCCGGCCCGGCCGGGCTCGGTCGGTTGTGGAGCGGCCGCCCGGGTCAACCAGCTGGCCCGGCGGGGCTCCGGTTGTGGTGGAGCGGGCCGCCCGGGGTAAACCAGCCGGCCCGGCCGGGCTGGTGGTGTGGTGGAGCGGCCGCCCGGGTCAGGAGGCCGGACCGGCCGGGCTCGGTCGGTTGTGGAGCGGCCGCCCAGGTCAACCAGCTGGCCCTGCGGGGCTCCGGGTGGGTGGAGCGGGCCGCCGGGGTATGGCAGCCGGCCCGGCCGGGCTGGGGTTGTGGGGGAGCGGCCGCCCGGGTCAGGAGGCCGGCCCGGCCGGGCTGGGTCTGTGGTGGAGCGGCCGCCCGGTTCAACCAGTTGGCCCGGCGGGGGCTCCGGTTGTGGTGGAGCGGCCGCCGGGGTAAAGCAGCCGGCCCGGCCGGGCTCGGGGTGTGGTGGAGCGGCCGCCCGGGTCAGGAAGCCGGCCCGGCTGGGCTCGGTCCGTTGTGGAGCGTCCGCCCGGGTCAACCAGCTGGCCCGGCGGGGCTCCGGTTGTGGTGGAGCGGCCGCCGGGGTAAAGCAGCCGGGCCGGCCGGGCTCGGGGTGTGGTGGAGCGTCCGCCCGGGTCAGGAAGCCGGCCCGGGCCGGGCTCGGTCGGTTGTGGAGCGGCCGCCCGGGTCAACCAGCTGGCCCCGGCGGGGCTCCGGTTGTGGGTGGAGCGGCCGCCGGGGGTAAACCAGCCGGCCCGGCCGGGCCTGGTGGTGTGGTGGTGAGCGGGCCGCCCGGGTCAGGAGGCCGGAACCGGCCGGGCTCGGTCGGTTGTGGGAGCGGCCGCCCAGGTCAACCAGCTGGCCCTGCGGGGCTCCGGTTGGGTGGAGCGGGGCCGCCGGGGTAAAGCAGCCGGCCCGGCCGGGGCTGGGGTTGTGGGGGAGCGGCCGCCCGGGTCAGGAGGCCGGCCCGGCCCGGGCTGGGTCTGTGGTGGAGCGGCCGCCCGGGTCAACCAGCTGGCCCGGCTGGGGCTCCGGTTGTGGTGGAGCGGCCGCCGGGGTAAAGCAGCCGGCCCGGACGGGCTCGGGGTTGTGGTGGAGCGGGCCGCCCGGGTCAGGAAGCCGGCCCGGCTGAGCTCGGTCCGTTGTGGAGCGTCCGCCCGGGTCAACCAGCTGGGCCCGGCGGGGCTCCGGTTGTGGTGGAAGCGGCCGCCGGGGTAAAGCAGCCGGCCCGGCCGGGCTGGGGTTGTGGTGGAGCGGCCGCCCGGGTCAGGAGGGCCGGCCCGGCCGGGCTGGGTCTGTGGTGGAGCGGCCGGCCGGGTCAACCAGCTGGCCCGGCGGGGCTCGGGTTTGTGGTGGAGCGCCCGCCGGGGTAAAGCAGCCGGCCCGGCCCGGCTCGGGGTGTGGTGTAGCGGCCTCCCGGGTCAGAAAGCCGGCCCCGGCGGACTCGGTCCGTTGTGGAGCGGCCGCCCGGGTCAACCAGCTGGCCCCGGCCGGGCTCCGGGTGTGGTGGAGCGGCATCCCGGGTCAACCAGCTGGCCCGGCCGGGATCGGACTGTTGTGGAAGCGGCCGCCGGTGTAACGCAGCCGGCCCGGCCGGGCTCGGGGTGGTGGTGTAGCGGTCGCCCGGGTCAGAAAGCCGGACCGGCCGGGCACGGTTTGTGGTGCAGCGGCCGCCCGTGTCAACCAGCTGGCCCGGCGGGGATCCGGTTGTGGTGGGGCGGCTGCCGGGGTAAAGCAGCCTGGCCCGGCCGGGCTCGGGGTGTTGTGGAGCGGCCGCTCGTGTCAGGAAGCCGGCCCGGGCGGGTTCGGTCTGTGGTGGAGCGGGCCGCCCGGGTCAACCAGCTGGCCCAGCCGAGCTCGGTCTGTGGTGGAGCGGCCGCCGGGGGTAAAGCAGCCCGCCCGGCCGGGCTCGGGGGTGTGGTGTGTAGCGGCCGCCCGGGTCAGGAGGCCGGCCCGGCCGCGCTCGGGGTGTGGGTGGAGCGGCCGCCCGGGTCAGGAAGCCGGCCCGGCCGTGCTCGGTCTGTTGTGGAGCGGCCGCCCTGGTCAACCAGCCGGCCGGGCGGGGCTCCGGTTGTGGTGGAGCGGCCGCCGGGGTAAAGCAGCAGGCCTGGCCGGGCTCGGGGTGTGGTGGAGCGGCCGCCCGGGTCAAGCAGCCGGGCCGGCGGGGCTCCGGTTGTGGTGGAGAGGCCCCCGGAATAAAGCAGCCGGCCCGGCCGGGCTCGGGGTGTGGTGGAGCGGCCGCCCGGGTCAGGAAGCCTGCCCCGCCGGGCTCGGTCGGTTGTGGAGCGGCCCCGCCCGGGTCAACCAGCTGGCCCGGCGGGGCTCCGGTTGTGGTGGAGCGGCCGCCGTGTAAAGCAAGCCGGCCCGGCCGGGCTCGGGGTGTGGTGGAGCGGCCGCCCGGGTCAGGAAGCGGGCCCGGCCGGGCTCGGTCGGTTGTGGAGCGGCCGCCAGGGTCAACCAGCTGGCCCCGGCGGGGCTCCGGTTGTGGTGGAGCCGCCGTCGGGGGAAAGCAGCCGGCCCGGCCGGGCTCGGGGTGTGGTGGTGGAGCGGCCGCCCGGGTCAGGAAGCCGGCCCGGCCGAGCTCGGTCGCTTGTGGAGCGGCTCCCGGGTCAACCAGCTGGCCCGGCGGGGAGCCGGTTGTGGTGGAGCGGCCGCCGGGGTAAAGCAGCCGGCCCGGCCCGGCTCGGGGTGTGGTGGAGCGGCCGCCCGGGGTCAAGCAGCCGGCCCGGAAAGGCTCCGGTTGTGGTGGAGCGGCCACCGGGGTAAAGCAGCAGACCCGGCCGGGATCGGAGTGTGGTGGAGCGCCCGCCCGAGTCAAGCAGCCGGCCCGGCGGGGCGCCGGTTGTGGTGGAGGGGCTGCCGGGTGTAAAGCAGCCGGCCCGGCCCGGCTCGGGGAGTGGTCGAGCGACCGCCCGGGTCAAGCAGCCGGCCCGGCGGGGGCTCCGGTTGTGGTGGAGCGGCCACCGGGGTAAAGCAGCAGACCCGGCCGGGCTCGGGGTGTGGTGGAGCGGCCGGCCCGCGTCAAGCAGCCGGCCCGGCGGGGGCTCCGGTTGTGGTGGAGAGGGCCGCCACAATAAAGCAGCCGGCCCGGCCGGACTCGGGGTGTGGTGGAGCGGCCGCCCGGGTCAGGAGGCCGGCACGGCCGGGCTCGGTCCGCGGTGGAGCGGCCGCCCAGGTCAACCAGCTGGCCTGGCGGGGATCCTGTTGTGGTGGAGGGGCAGCCGGGGTAAAGCAGCCGGCCCGGCCGGGCTCGGGGTGTGGTGGAGCGGTCGCCCGGGTCAGGAAGCCGGTCCGGCCGTGCTCGGGTCCTCTGGTGGAGCGGCCGCCCGGGTCGACCAGCTGGCCCTGGCGGGGCTTTGGTTGTGGTGGAGCGGCTGCCGGGGTAAAGCAGCCGGCCCGGCCGGGCTCAGGGTGTGGTGGAGCGGCCACCGGGGTAAAGCAGCAGGCCCGGCCGGGCTCGGGGGTGTGGTGGAGCGGCCGCCCGGGTCAGGAAGCCGGCCCGGCCCGGCTCGGTCGGTTGTGGAGCGGCCGCCAGGGTCAACCAGCTGGCCCGGCGGGGCTCCGGTTGTGGTGGAGCCGCCGTCGGAGTAAAGCAGCCGGCCCGGCCGGGCTCGGGGTGTGGTGGAGCGGCCGCCGGGTCAGGAAGCCGGCCCGGCCGAGCTCGGTCGGTTGTGGAGCGGCTCCCGGGTCAACCAGCTGGCCCGGCGGGGGCTCCGGTTGTGGTGGAGCGGCCGCCGGGGTAAAGCAGCCGGTCCGGCCGGGCCTCGGGGGTGTGGTGGAGCGGCTGCCCCGGGTCAGGAAAGCCGGCCCGGCCGGGCTCGGTTGGTTGTGGAGCGGCCGCCCGGGTCAACCAGCTGGCCCGGCGGGGCTCCGGTTGTGGTGGAGCGGCCGCCGGGGTAAAGCAGCCGGCCCCGGCCCGGCTCGGGGTGTGGTGGAGCGGCCGCCCGGGTCAGGAAGCCGGCCCGGCCGGGCTCGGTCGGTTGTGGAGCGGCCGCCCGGGTCAACCAGCTGGGCCGGCGGGGCTCCGGTTGTTGTGGAGCGGCCGCCGGGGTAAAGCAGCCGGCCCGGCCGGGCTCGGGGGTGTGGTGGAGCGGCCGCGGGGGTCAGGAAGCCGGCCCGGCCGGGCTCGGTCTGTGGTGGAGAGGCCGCCCGGGTCAAACCAGCTGGCCCGGCAGGGCTCCGGTTGTGGTGGAGCGACGGCCGGGGTAAAGCAGCCGGCCCGGCCGGCTCGAGGTGTGGTGGAGCGGCCTCCTGGGTCAGGAAGCCGGCCCGGCCGGGCTCGGTCTGTGGTGGAGCGGCCCGCCCGGGTCAACCAGCTGGCCCGGCGGGGCTCCGGTTGTGGGTTGGAGCGGCCGCCGGGGGTAAAGCAGCCGGCCCGGCCCGGCTCGGGGTGTGGTGGAGCGGCCGGCCCGGGTCAGGAAGCCGGCCCGGCCGGGCTCGGTCTGTTTGTGGACCGGCCGCCCGGGTCAACCAGCTGGCCCGGCGAAGCTCCGGTTGTGGTGGAGCCGCCGCCGGGGTAAAGCAGCCCGGCCCGGCCGGGCTCGGGGTGTGGTGGAGCGGCCGCCCGGGTCAGGAGGCCGGCCCGGTCGGGCTGGATCTGGGTGTGGAGCGGCCGCCCGGGTCAGGAGGCCGGCCCTGCCGCGTTCTGTCTGTGGTGGAGCGGCCGCCCGGGTCACAACCAGCTGGCCCGGCGGGGCTCCGGTTGTGGTGGAGCGGCCGCCGGGGGTAAAGCAGCCGGCCCGGCGGGGCTGGGGTTGTGGTGGAGCAGCCGCCCGGGTCAGGAGGCCGGCCCGGCCGGGCTGGGTCTGTGGTGGAGCGGCCCCCGGGTCAACCAGCTGGCCCGGCGGGGCTCCGGTTGTGGTGGAGCGGCCCGCCGGGGTAAAGCAGCCGGCCCGGCCGGGCTCGGGGTGTGGTGGAGCGGCCGCCCGTTGTCAGGAACCCGGCCCGGCCGAGCTCGGTCGGTTTGTGGAGCGGCCGCCCGGGTCAACCAGCTGGCCCGGCAGGGCTCCGGTTGTGGTGGAGCGGCCGCCGGGGTAAAGCAGCAGGCCCGGCCGGGCTCGGGGTGTGGTGGAGCGGCCGCCCGGGGTCAGGAGGCCGGCCCGGCCGGGCTGGGTCTGTGGTGGAGCGGCCGCCCGGGTCAACCAGGTGGCCCGGGGGGGCTCCGGTTGTGGTGAATCGGCCCGCCGGGGTAAAGCAGCCGGCCCGGCCGGGCTCGGGGTGTGGTGGAGCGGCCGCCCGGTTCAGTAAGCCGGCCCGGCCGGGCTGGGTTTGTGGTGGAGCGGCCGCCCGGGTCAACCAGCTGGCCCGGCAGGGCTCCGGTTGTGGTGGAGCGGCCGCCGGGGTAAAGCAGCCGGCCCGGCGGGGCTCAAGGTGTGGTGGAGCGGCCGCCCGGGTCAGGAAGCCGGCCCGGCCGGGCTCGCGGGTGTGGTGGAGCGGCCGCCCGGGTAAGGAGGCCGGCCGGGCCGGGCTGGGTCTGTGGTGGAGCGGCCGCCCGGGTCAACCAGCTGGCCCGGCGGGGCTCCGGTTGAGGTGGAGCGGCCGCCGGGGTAAAGCAGCCGGCCCGGCCCGGCTCAGGGTGTGGTGGAGCGGGAGCCCGGGTCAGGAAGCCGGCACGGCCGGGCTGGGTCTGTGGTGGAGCGGCCGCCCGGGGTCAACCCAGCTGGCCCGGCGGGGCTCCGGTTGTAATGGAGCGGCAGCCGGGGTAAAGCAGCCTGCCCGGCCCGGCTCGGGGTGTGGTAGAGCGGCCGCCCGGGTCCAGGAAGCCGGCCCGGCCGGGCTCGGTCGGTTGTGGAGCGGCCGCCCGGGTCAACCAGCTGGCCCGGCGGGGGCTCCGGTTGTGGTGGAGCGGCCGCCGGGGTAAAGCAGCCGGCCCGGCCGGGCTGGGGTTGTGGTGGAGCGGCCGCCCGGGTCAGGAGGCCGGCCCGGCCGGGCACGGTCTGTGGTGGAGCGGCCGCCCGGGGTCAACCAGCTGGCCCGGCGGGGCTCCGGTTGTGGTGGAGCGGCCGCCAGGGTAAAGCAGCCAGCCCGGCACGGCTCGGAATGTGGTGGAGCGGCCGCCCGAGTCAGGAGGCCGGCCCGGTCGGGCTGGATCTGTGGTGGAGCGGCCGCCCGGGTCAGGAGGCCGGCCCTGCCGCGTTCTCTCTGTGGTGGAGCGGCCGCCCGGGTCAACCAGCTGGCCCGGCGGGGCTCCGGTTGTGGTGGAGCGGCCGCCGGGGGTAAAGCAGCCGGCCCGGCCGGGCTGGGGTTGTGGTGGAGCGGCCGCCCGGGTCAGGAGGCCGGCCCGGCCGGGCTGGGTCTGTGGTTGGAGCGGCCGCCCGGGTCAACCAGCTGGCCCGTTGGGGCTCCGGTTGTGGTGGAGCGGCCGCGCCGGGGTAAAGCAGCCGTCCGGCCGGGCTCTGGGGTGTGGTGGAGCGGCCCGCCCGGGTCAAGAGGCCGGCCCGGCCGGGCTGGGTCTGTGGTGGAGCGGCCGCCCGGGTCAACCAGCTGGCCTGGCGTCGATCCGGTTGTGGTGGAGCGGCCGCCGGGGTAAAGCTGCCGTCCCGGCCGGGCTGGGGGTGTGGTGGGAGCGGCCGCCCGGGTCAGGAAGCCGGCCCGGCCGGGCTCGGTCGGTTGTGGAGCGGCCGCCCCGGTCAACCAGCTGGCCCGGCGGGGGCTCCGGTTGTGGTGGAGCGGCAGCCGGGGTAAAGCAGCCGGACCGGCACGGCTCGGGGTGTGGTGGAGCGGCCGCCCGGGTCAGGGAAGCCAGCCCGGACCCGGCTCGGTCGGTTGTGCAGCGGCCCGCCCGGGTCAACCAGCTGGCCCGGCGGGGCTCCGGTTGTGGTGGAGCGGCCCCCCGGGGTAAAGCAGCCGGCCCGGCCGGGGCTGGGGGGGTGTGTGGTGGAGCGCCCGCCCGGGTCAGGAGGCCGGCCCGGCCGGGCCTCGGTCGGTTGTGGAGCGGCCGCCCGGGTCAACCAGCTGGCCCGGCTGGCTCCAGTTGTGGTGGAGCGGCCGCCGGGGGGTAAGGGGCAGGGTGGGGGGGCCAGCCGGCCCGGCTCGAAATGTGGTGGAGCGGCCGCCCGGATCAAGAAGCCGGCCCGGCCGGGCTCGGTCGGTTGTGGAGCGGCTGCCCGGGTCAACCAGCTGGCCCGCGGGGCTCCGGTTTGTGGTGGAGCGGCCGCCGGGGTAAAGCAGCCGGCTCGGCCCGGCTCGGGGTGTGGTGGAGCGGCCGCCCGGGTCAGGAAGCCGGCCTGGCCGGGCTCGGTCGGTTGTGGAGCGGCCGCCCGGGTCAACCAGCTGGCCCGGCGGGGCTCCGTGTTGTGGTGGAGCGGCCGCCGGGGGTAAAGCAGCCGGCCCGGCCGGGCTCGGGGTGTGGTGGAGCGGCCGCCCGGGTCAGGAAGCCGGCCCGGCTGGGATCGGTCCGTTGTGGAGCGTCCGCCCGGGTCAACCAGCTGGCCCGGCGGGGCTCCGGTTGTGGTGGAGCGGCCGCCGGGGTAAAGCAGCCGGGCCGGCCGGGCTCGGGGTGTGGTGGAGCGGCCGCCCGGGTCAGGAAGCCGGCCCGGCCGGGCTCGGTCGGTTGTGGAGCGGCCGCCCGGGTCAACCAGCTGGCCCGGCGAGGCTCCGGTTGTAGTGGAGCGGCCGCCGGGGGTAAAACAGCCGGGCCGGCCGGGCTAGGGGTGTGGTGGAGCGGCCGCCCGGGTCAGGAAGCCGGCCCGGCCGGACTCGGTCGGTTGTGGAGCGGCCGCCCGGGTCAACCAGCTGGCCCGGCGGGCTCCGGTTGTGGTGGAGCGCCCGCAGGGGTAAAGCAGCCGGCCCGGCCGGGGCTCGGGGTGTGTGGGTGGAGCGGCAGCCCGGGTCAAGAGGCCGGCCCGGCCGGGCTGGGTCTGTGGTGGAGCGGCCGCCCGGGTCAAGCAGCTGGCCTGCCGTGGATCCGGTTGTGGTGGAGCGGCCGCCGGGGTAAAGCAGCCGACCCGGCCGGGCTCGGGGTGTTGGTGGAGCGCCCGCCCACATCAGGAAGCCGGCCCGCCCGGGCTGGGTCTGTGGTGGAGCGTCCGCCCGGGTCAACCAGCTGGCCCGGCGGGGCTCCGGTTTTGGTGGAGCGGCCGAGGGGTTAAAGCAGCCGGCCCGGCCCGGCTCGGGGTGTGGTGGAGCGGCCCGCCCGGGTCAGGGAAGCCGGCCCCGGCCGGGCTCGGTCGGTTGTGGAGCGGCCGCCCGGGTCAACCAGCTGGCCCGGCGGGGCTCCGGTTGTGGTGGAGCGGGCCGCCGGGGTAGAGCAGCCGGCCCGGCTAAGCTGGGGGTGTGGTGGAGCGTCCGCCCAAGTCAGGAGGCCGGCCCGGCCGGGCTCGGTCGGTTGTGGAGCGGCCGCCCGGGTCAACCAGCTGGCCCGGCGGGGCTCCGGTTGTGGTTGAGCGGCGGCCTGGGTAAAGCAGCCGGCCCAGCCGGGCTGGGGGTGTGGTGGAGTGGCCGCCCGGGTTAGGAAGCCGGCCCGGGAGGACTTGTTCGGTTGTGGAGCGGCAGCCCGGGTCAACCAGCTGGCCCGGCCGGGCTACGGTTGTGGTGGAGCGGCCGCCGGGGTAGAGCAGCCGGCCCGGCCCGGCTCGGGGTGTGGTTGTAGCGGCCGCCCGGGTCAGGAGGCCGGCCCGGCCGGACTCGGTCGGTTGTGGAGCGGCCGCCCGGGTCAACCAGCTGGCCCGGCGGGGCTCCGGTTGTGGTGGAGCGCCCGCAGGGGTAAAGCAGCCGTTCCCGGCCGGGCTCGGGGTGTGGTGGAGCGGGCCGCCCGGGTCAGGAAGCCGGCCCGCCCGGGCTGGGTCTGTGGTGGAGCGGCCGCCCGGGGTCAACCAGCTGGCCCGGCGGGGCTCCGGTTGTGGTGGAGCGGCCGCCGGGGGTAAAGCAGCCGGCCCGGCCCGGCTCGGGGTGTGGTGGTGGAGCGGCCGCCCGGGTCAGGAAGCCGGCCTGGCCGGGGCTCGGTCGGTTGTGGAGCGGCCGCCCGGGGTCAACCAGCTGGCCCGGCGAGGCTCCGGTTGTAGTGGAGCGGCCGCCGGGGTAAAGCAGCCGGGCCGGCCGGGCTAGGGGTGTGGTGGAGCGGCCGCCCGGGTCAGGAAGCCGGCCCGGCCGGACTCGGTCGGTTGTGGAGCGGCTGCCCGGGTCAACCAGCTGGCCCGGCGGGGCTCCGGTTGTGGTGGAGCGGCCCGCCGGGGTAAAGCAGCCGGGCCGGCTGGGCTCGGGGTGCGGTGGAGCGGCCGCCCGGGTCAGGAAGCCGGCCCGGCCGGGCTCGGTCGGTTGTGGAGCGGCCGCCCGGGTCAACCAGCTGGCCCGGCGGGGCTCCGGTTGTGGTGGAGCGGCCGCCGGGGTAAACCAGCCGGCCCGGCCGGGCTGGTGGTGTGGTGGAGCGGCCGCCCGGGTCAGGAGGCCGGACCGGCCGGGCTCGGTCGGTTGTGGAGCGGCCGCCCAGGTCAACCAGCTGGCCCTGCGGGGCTCCGGTTGGGTGGAGCGGCCGCCGGGGTATGGCAGCCGGCCCGGCCGGGCTGGGGTTGTGGGGGAGCGGCCGCCCGGGTCAGGAGGCCGGCCCGGCCGGGCTGGGTCTGTGGTGGAGCGGCCCCGCCCGGTTCAACCAGTTGGCCCGGCGGGGCTCCGGTTGTGGTGGAGCGGCCGCCGGGGTAAAGCAGCCGGCCCGGCCGGGCTCGGGGTGTGGTGGAGCGGCCGCCCGGGTCAGGAAGCCGGCCCGGCTGGGCTCGGTCCGTTGTGGAGCGTCCGCCCGGGTCAACCAGCTGGCCCGGCGGGGCTCCGGTTGTGGTGGAGCGGCCGCCGGGGTAAAGCAGCCGGGCCGGCCGGGCTCGGGGTGTGGTGGAGCGTCCGCCCGGGTCAGGAAGCCGGCCCGGCCGGGCTCGGTCGGTTGTGGAGCGGCCGCCCGGGTCAACCAGCTGGCCCGGCGGGGCTCCGGTTGTGGTGGAGCGGCCGCCGGGGTAAACCAGCCGGCCCGGCCGGGCTGGTGGTGTGGTGGAGCGGCCGCCCGGGTCAGGAGGCCGGACCGGCCGGGCTCGGTCGGTTGTGGAGCGGCCGCCCAGGTCAACCAGCTGGCCCTGCGGGGCTCCGGTTGGGTGGAGCGGCCGCCGGGGTAAAGCAGCCGGCCCGGCCGGGCTGGGGTTGTGGGGGAGCGGCCGCCCGGGTCAGGAGGCCGGCCCGGCCGGGCTGGGTCTGTGGTGGAGCGGCCGCCCGGGTCAACCAGCTGGCCCGGCGGGGCTCCGGTTGTGGTGGAGCGGCCGCCGGGGTAAAGCAGCCGGCCCGGACGGGCTCGGGGTGTGGTGGAGCGGCCGCCCGGGTCAGGAAGCCGGCCCGGCTGAGCTCGGTCCGTTGTGGAGCGTCCGCCCGGGTCAACCAGCTGGCCCGGCGGGGCTCCGGTTGTGGTGGAGCGGCCGCCGGGGTAAAGCAGCCGGCCCGGCCGGGCTGGGGTTGTGGTGGAGCGGCCGCCCGGGTCAGGAGGCCGGCCCGGCCGGGCTGGGTCTGTGGTGGAGCGGCCGGCCGGGTCAACCAGCTGGCCCGGCGGGGCTCGGGTTGTGGTGGAGCGCCCGCCGGGGTAAAGCAGCCGGCCCGGCCCGGCTCGGGGTGTGGTGTAGCGGCCTCCCGGGTCAGAAAGCCGGCCCGGCCGGACTCGGTCCGTTGTGGAGCGGCCGCCCGGGTCAACCAGCTGGCCCGGCCGGGCTCCGGGTGTGGTGGAGCGGCATCCCGGGTCAACCAGCTGGCCCGGCCGGGATCGGACTGTTGTGGAGCGGCCGCCGGTGTAACGCAGCCGGCCCGGCCGGGCTCGGGGTGTGGTGTAGCGGTCGCCCGGGTCAGAAAGCCGGACCGGCCGGGCACGGTTTGTGGTGCAGCGGCCGCCCGTGTCAACCAGCTGGCCCGGCGGGGATCCGGTTGTGGTGGGGCGGCTGCCGGGGTAAAGCAGCCTGCCCGGCCGGGCTCGGGGTGTTGTGGAGCGGCCGCTCGTGTCAGGAAGCCGGCCCGGGCGGGTTCGGTCTGTGGTGGAGCGGCCGCCCGGGTCAACCAGCTGGCCCAGCCGAGCTCGGTCTGTGGTGGAGCGGCCGCCGGGGTAAAGCAGCCCGCCCGGCCGGGCTCGGGGTGTGGTGTAGCGGCCGCCCGGGTCAGGAGGCCGGCCCGGCCGCGCTCGGGGTGTGGTGGAGCGGCCGCCCGGGTCAGGAAGCCGGCCCGGCCGTGCTCGGTCTGTTGTGGAGCGGCCGCCCTGGTCAACCAGCCGGCCGGGCGGGGCTCCGGTTGTGGTGGAGCGGCCGCCGGGGTAAAGCAGCAGGCCTGGCCGGGCTCGGGGTGTGGTGGAGCGGCCGCCCGGGTCAAGCAGCCGGGCCGGCGGGGCTCCGGTTGTGGTGGAGAGGCCCCCGGAATAAAGCAGCCGGCCCGGCCGGGCTCGGGGTGTGGTGGAGCGGCCGCCCGGGTCAGGAAGCCTGCCCCGCCGGGCTCGGTCGGTTGTGGAGCGGCCGCCCGGGTCAACCAGCTGGCCCGGCGGGGCTCCGGTTGTGGTGGAGCGGCCGCCGTGTAAAGCAGCCGGCCCGGCCGGGCTCGGGGTGTGGTGGAGCGGCCGCCCGGGTCAGGAAGCGGGCCCGGCCGGGCTCGGTCGGTTGTGGAGCGGCCGCCAGGGTCAACCAGCTGGCCCGGCGGGGCTCCGGTTGTGGTGGAGCCGCCGTCGGGGGAAAGCAGCCGGCCCGGCCGGGCTCGGGGTGTGGTGGAGCGGCCGCCCGGGTCAGGAAGCCGGCCCGGCCGAGCTCGGTCGCTTGTGGAGCGGCTCCCGGGTCAACCAGCTGGCCCGGCGGGGAGCCGGTTGTGGTGGAGCGGCCGCCGGGGTAAAGCAGCCGGCCCGGCCCGGCTCGGGGTGTGGTGGAGCGGCCGCCCGGGTCAAGCAGCCGGCCCGGAAAGGCTCCGGTTGTGGTGGAGCGGCCACCGGGGTAAAGCAGCAGACCCGGCCGGGATCGGAGTGTGGTGGAGCGCCCGCCCGAGTCAAGCAGCCGGCCCGGCGGGGCGCCGGTTGTGGTGGAGGGGCTGCCGGGTGTAAAGCAGCCGGCCCGGCCCGGCTCGGGGAGTGGTCGAGCGACCGCCCGGGTCAAGCAGCCGGCCCGGCGGGGCTCCGGTTGTGGTGGAGCGGCCACCGGGGTAAAGCAGCAGACCCGGCCGGGCTCGGGGTGTGGTGGAGCGGCCGCCCGCGTCAAGCAGCCGGCCCGGCGGGGCTCCGGTTGTGGTGGAGAGGCCGCCACAATAAAGCAGCCGGCCCGGCCGGACTCGGGGTGTGGTGGAGCGGCCGCCCGGGTCAGGAGGCCGGCACGGCCGGGCTCGGTCCGCGGTGGAGCGGCCGCCCAGGTCAACCAGCTGGCCTGGCGGGGATCCTGTTGTGGTGGAGGGGCAGCCGGGGTAAAGCAGCCGGCCCGGCCGGGCTCGGGGTGTGGTGGAGCGGTCGCCCGGGTCAGGAAGCCGGTCCGGCCGTGCTCGGTCTCTGGTGGAGCGGCCGCCCGGGTCGACCAGCTGGCCTGGCGGGGCTTTGGTTGTGGTGGAGCGGCTGCCGGGGTAAAGCAGCCGGCCCGGCCGGGCTCAGGGTGTGGTGGAGCGGCCACCGGGGTAAAGCAGCAGGCCCGGCTGGGCTCGGGGTGTGGTGGAGCAGCCGCCCGAGTCAAGCAGCCGGCCCGGCGGGGCTCCGGTTGTGGTGGAGCGGCCACCGGGGTAAAGCAGCAGACCCGGCCGGGCTCGGGGTGTGGTGGAGCGGCCGCCCGCGTCAAGCAGCCGGCCCGGCGGGGCTCCGGTTGTGGTGGAGAGGCCGCCACAATAAAGCAGCCGGCCCGGCCGGACTCGGGGTGTGGTGGAGCGGCCGCCCGGGTCAGGAGGCCGGCACGGCCGGGCTCGGTCCGCGGTGGAGCGGCCGCCCAGGTCAACCAGCTGGCCTGGCGGGGATCCTGTTGTGGTGGAGGGGCAGCCGGGGTAAAGCAGCCGGCCCGGCCGGGCTCGGGGTGTGGTGGAGCGGTCGCCCGGGTCAGGAAGCCGGTCCGGCCGTGCTCGGTCTCTGGTGGAGCGGCCGCCCGGGTCGACCAGCTGGCCTGGCGGGGCTTTGGTTGTGGTGGAGCGGCTGCCGGGGTAAAGCAGCCGGCCCGGCCGGGCTCAGGGTGTGGTGGAGCGGCCACCGGGGTAAAGCAGCAGGCCCGGCTGGGCTCGGGGTGTGGTGGAGCAGCCGCCCGAGTCAAGCAGCCGGCCCGGCGGGGCTCTGGTTGTGGTGGAGCGGCTGCCGGGGTAAAGCAGCCGGCCCGGCCTGGCTAGGGGTGTAGTGGAGCGGCCGCCGGAATCAAGCAGCCGGCCCGGCGGGGCTCCGGTTGTGGTGGAGCGGCCACCGGGGTAAAGCAGCAGACCCGGCCGGGCTCGGGGTGTGGTGTAGCGGCCGCCCGGGTCAAGCAGCCGGCCCGGCCAACCTCGGTCTGTATTCGAGCGGCCGCCCGGGTCAACCAGCTGGCCCGGCGGTGCTCCGGTTGTGGTGGAGCGGCAGCCGGGATAAAGCGGCCGGCCCGGGCGGGCTCGGGGTGTGGTGTAGCGGCCGCCCAGGTAAACCAGCTGGCCTGGCGGGGATCCGGTTGTGGTGGATCGGCCACCGGGATAAAGCAGCCAGCCCGGCCGGCCTCGGGGTGTGGTGGAGCGGCCGCCCGAGTCAAGCAGCCGGCTCAGCAAGGCTCCGGTTGTGGTGGAGTGGCCACCGGGTTAAAGCAGCAGGCCCGGCCGGGCTCGGGGTGTGGTGGAGCTGCCGCCTGGGTCAAGCAGCCGGCCCGGAGGGGCTCGGGGTGTGGTGGAGCGGCCGCCGGAGTCAAGCAGCCGTTTCGGCGGGCCGCCGGTTGTGGTGGAGGGGCTGCCGGGGTAAAGCAGCCGGCCCGGCCTGGCTCGGGGTGTGGTGTAGCGGCCGCCTGGGTCAGGAGGCCGGCCGGGCCGGGCTCGGTCTGTGGTGGAGCGGCCGCCCGGGTCAACCAGCTGGCCCGGCGGGGCTGGGGTTGTGGTGGAGCGGCCGCCGGGGTAAAGCAGCCGGCACGGCCGGGCTCGGGGTGTGGTGGAGCAGCCGCCGGGTTCAGGAAGCCGGCCCGGCCGGGCTCGGTCTGTGGTCGAGCGGCCGCCCGGGTCAACCAGCTGGCCCGGCGGGGCTCCGGTTGTGGTGGAGCATCAGCCGGGGTAAAGCAGCCGGCCTGGCCCGGCTCAGGGTGTGGTGTAGCGGCCGCCCGGGTCAGGAGGCCGGCCCGCCCGGGCTCGGTCTGTGGTGGAGCGGCCGCCCGGGTTAACCAGTTAGCCCGGAGGGGCTCCGGTTGTGGTGGAGCGGCCGCCCGGGTCAAGCAGCCGGCCCGGCGGGGCTCCGGTTGTGGTGGAGCGGCCACCGGGGTAAAGCAGCAGACCCGGCCTGGCTCGGGGTGTGGTGGAGCGGCCGCCCGGGTCAGGAGGCCGGCTCGGCCGGACTCGGTCCGTGGTTGAGCGGCCGCCCAGGTCAACCAGCTGGCCTGGCCGGGATCCGGTTGTGGTGGAGCGGGCTCCGGAGTAAAGCAGCCGGCCCGCCCGGGCTCCTGGTGTGGTGAAGCGGCCGCCCGGGTCAGGAGGCCGGCCCGGCCGGGCTCGGTCTGTGGTGTAGCGCCCGCCCGGGTCAACCAGCCGGCCCGGCCGGGCTCGGGGTGTGGTGTAGCGGCCGCCCGGGTCAGGAGGCCGGTCCGGCCGGGCTCGGACTGTGGTGGAGCGGCCGCCCGGGTCAACCAGCTGGCCCGGCGGGGCTTCGGTTGTGGTGGAGTGGCAGCCGGGGTAAAGCAGCCGGACCGGCCGGGCTCGGGGTGTGGTGGAGCGGCCGCCCGGGTCAGGGGGCCGGCCCGGCCGCGCTCGGTCCGTGGTGGAGCGGCCGCTCGGGTCAACCAGCTGGCCCGGCGGGGCTACGGTTGTAGTGGACAGGCCGCCGGGGTAAAGCAGCCGGCCCGGCCCGGCTCGGGGTGTGGTGCAGCGGCGGCCCGGGTCAAGCAGCCGGCCGGGCGGGGCTCCGGTTGTGGTGGACAGGCCACCGGAATAAAGCAGCCGGCACAGCCGGGCTCGGGTTGTGGTGGAGCGGCCGCCCGGGTCAGGAGGCCGGCCCGGCCGCGCTCGGTCCGTGGTGGAGCGGCCACCCGGGTAAACCAGCTGGCCTGGCGGGGATCCGGTTGTGGTGGAGCGGCCACCGGGGTAAAGCAGCCGGCCCGGCCGGGCTCGGGGTGTGGTGGAGCGTCCGCTCGAGTCAAGCAGCCGGCCCGGCGGGGCGCCGGTTGTGGTGGAGGGGCTGCCGGGGTAAAGCAGCCGGCCCGGCCGGGCTCTGGGTGTGGTGTAGCGGCCGCCCGGGTCAGGAGGCCGGCCGGGCCGGGCTCGGTCTGTGGTGGAGCGGCCGCCCGGTTCAACCACCTGGCCCGGCGGTGCTCCGGTTGTGGTGGAGCGGCCGCCGGGGTAAAGCAGCCGGCCCGGCCCGGCTCGGGGTGTGGTGGAGCGGCCGCCCGGGTCAAGCAGCCGGCCCGGAAAGGCTCCGGTTGTGGTGGAGCGGCCACCGGGGTAAAGCAGCAGACCCGGCCGGGATCGGAGTGTGGTGGAGCGCCCGCCCGAGTCAAGCAGCCGGCCCGGCGGGGCGCCGGTTGTGGTGGAGGGGCTGCCGGGTGTAAAGCAGCCGGCCCGGCCCGGCTCGGGGTGTGGTCGAGCGGCCGCCCGGGTCAAGCAGCCGGCCCGGCGGGGCTCCGGTTGTGGTGGAGCGGCCACCGGGGTAAAGCAGCAGACTTGGCCGGGCTCGGAGTGTGGTGGAGCGGCCGCCCGCGTCAAGCAGCCGGCCCGGCGGGGCTCCGGTTGTGGTGGAGAGGCCGCCACAATAAAGCAGCCGGCCCGGCCGGACTCGGGGTGTGGTGGAGCGGCCGCCCGGGTCAGGAGGCCGGTCCGGCCGGGCTCGGACTGTGGTGGAGCGGCCGCCCGGGTCAACCAGCTGGCCCGGCGGGGCTTCGGTTGTGGTGGAGCGGCTGCCGGGGTAAAGCAGCCGGCCCGGCCCGGCTCGGGGTGTGGTGGAGCGCCCGCCGGGGTCAGGAAGCCGGCCCGGCCGGGCTCGGTCTGTGGTGGAGCGGCCGCCGAGGTAAAGCAGCCGGCCTGGGCGGGCTCGGGGTGTGGTGGAGCGGCCGCCTGGGTCAGGAGGCCGGCCCGGCCGGTCTCCGGGTGTGGTTGAGCGGCCGCCCGAGTCAAGCAGCCGGTCCGGCGGGGCTCCGGTTGTGGTGGAGTGACTGCCGGGGTAAAGCAGCCGGCACGGCCGGGCTCGGGGTGTGGTGGAGCAGCCGCCGGGGTCATGAAGCCGGCCCGGCCGGGCTCGGTCTGTGGTCGAGCGGCTGCCCGGGTTAACCAGCTGGCCCGGCGGGGCTCCGGTTGTGGTGGAGTGACGGCCGGGGTAAAGCAGCCGGCACGGCCGGGCTCGGGGTGTGGTGGAGCAGCCGCCGGGTTCAGGAAGCCGGCCCGGCCGGGCTCGGTCTGTGGTCGAGCGGCTGCCCGGGTCAACCAGCTGGCCCGGCGGGGCTCCGGTTGTGGTGGAGCATCAGCCGGGGTAAAGCAGCCGGCCTGGCCCGGCTCAGGGTGTGGTGTAGCGGCCGCCCGGGTCAGGAGGCCGGCCCGCCCAGGCTCGGTCTGTGGTGGAGCGGCCGCCCGGGTTAACCAGTTAGCCCGGAGGGGCTCCGGTTGTGGTGGAGCGGCCGCCCGGGTCAAGCAGCCGGCCCGGCGGGGCTCCGGTTGTGGTGGAGAGGCCGCCACAATAAAGCAGCCGGCCCGGCCGGACTCGGGGTGTGGTGGAGCGGCCGCCCGGGTCAGGAGGCCGGCACGGCCGGGCTCGGTCCGCGGTGGAGCGGCCGCCCAGGTCAACCAGCTGGCCTGGCGGGGATCCTGTTGTGGTGGAGGGGCAGCCGGGGTAAAGCAGCCGGCCCGGCCGGGCTCGGGGTGTGGTGGAGCGGTCGCCCGGGTCAGGAGGCCGGCCCGGCAGTGCTCGGTCTCTGGTGGAGCGGCCGCCCGGGTCGACCAGCTGGCCTGGCGGGGCTTTGGTTGTGGTGGAGCGGCTGCCGGGGTAAAGCAGCCGGCCCGGCCGGGCTCAGGGTGTGGTGGAGCGGCCACCGGGGGTAAAGCAGCAGGCCCGGCTGGACTCGGGGTGTGGTGGAGCGGCCGCCCGAGTCAAGCAGCCGGCCCGGCGGGGCTCTGGTTGTGGTGGAGCGGCTGCCGGGGTAAAGCAGCCGGCACGGCCAGGCTAGGGGTGTGGTGGAGCGGCCGCCCGAGTCAAGCAGCCGGCCCGGCGGGGGTCCGGTTGTGGTGGAGCGGCCACCGGGGTAAAGCAGCAGACCCGGCCGGGCTCGGGGTGTGGTGTAGCGGACGCCCGGGTCAAGCAGCCGGCCCGGCCAACCTCGGTCTGTGGTCGAGCGGCCGCCCGGGTCAACCAGCTGGCCCGGCGGTGATCCGGTTGTGGTGGAGCGGCAGCCGGGATAAAGCAGCCGGCCCGGGCGGGCTCGGGGTGTGGTTTAGCGGCCGCCCAGGTAAACCAGCTGGCCTGGCGGGGATCCGGTTGTGGTGGAGCGGCCACCGGGATAAAGCAGCCAGCCCGGCCGGCCTCGGGGTGTGGTGGAGCGGCCGCCCGAGTCAAGCAGCCGGCTCAGCAAGGCTCCGGTTGTGGTGGAGTGGCCACCGGGTTAAAGCAGCAGGCCCGGCCGGGCTCGGGGTGTGGTGGAGCTGCCGCCGGAGTCAAGCAGCCGTCCCGGCGGGCCGCCGGTGTGGTGGAGGGGCTGCCGGGGTAAAGCAGCCGGCCCGGCCGGGCTCGGGGTGTGGTGTAGGGCCGCCTGGGTCAGGAGGCCGGCCGGGCCGGGCTCGGTCTGTGGTGGAGCGGCCGCCCGGGTCAACCAGCTGGCCCGGCGGGGCTGGGGTTGTGGTGGAGCGGCCGCCGAGGTAAAGCAGCGGGCCAGGCCCGGCTAGGGGTGTGGTGGAGCGGCCGCCCGGGTCAAGCAGCCGTCCCGGCGGGGCTCCGGTTGCGGTGGAGCGGCCGCCCGGGTCAACCAGCTGGCCCGGCGGGGATCCGGTTGTGGTGGAGCGGCCACCGGGGTAAAGCAGCCGGCCCGGACGGCCTGTGGTGTGCTGGAGCGGTCGCCCTGGTAAGGAAGCCGGCCCGGCCGGGCTCGGTCTGTGGTCCGGCGGCCGCCCGGGTCAACCAGCTGGCCCGGCCGGGCTCGGTCTGTGGTGGAGCGGCCGCCGGGGTAAAGCAGCCGGCCCGGCCGTGCTCGGGGTGTGGTGTAGCGGCCGGCCGGGTCAACCAGCTGGCCCGGCGGGGCTTCGGTTGTGGTGGAGCGGCAGCCGGGGTAAAGCACCCGGCCCGGCCGGGCTCGGGGTGTGGTGGAGCGGCCGCCCGGGTCAGGAGGCCGGCCCGGCCGGGCTCGGTCGGTTGTGGAGCGGCCGCCCGGGTCAACCAGCTGGCCCGGCAAGGCTCCGGTTGTGGTGGAGCGGCCGCCCGGGTAAAGCAGCCGGCCCGGCCGGGCTCGAGGTGTGGTGGAGCGGCCCCCCGGGTCAGGAGGCCGGCCCGGCCGGGATCGTTCTGTGGTGGAGCGGCCGCCGGGGTCAGGAAGCCGGCCCGGCCAGGCTCGGTCGGTTGTGGAGCTGCCGCCCGGGTCAACCAGCTGGCCCGGCGGGGCTCCGGTTGTGGTGGAGCGGCCCCCGGGGTAAAGCAGCCGGCCCGGCCGGGCTCGGGGTGTGGTGGAGCGGCCGCCCAGGTCAGGAAGCCGGCCCGGCCGGGCTCGGTCGGTTGTGGAGCGGCCGCCAGGGTCAACCAGCTGGCCCTGCGGGCCTCCGGTTGTGGTGGAGCGGCCGCCTTGGTAAAGCAGTCGGCCAGGCCGGGCTCGGGGTGTGGTGGAGCGGCCGCCCGGGTCAGGAAGCCGGCCCGGCCGGGCTCGGTCGGTTGTGGAGCGGCTCCCGGGTCAACCAGCTGGCCCGGCGGGGCTCCGGTTGTGGTGGAGCGGCCGCCGGGGTAAAGCAGCCGGCCCGGCCGGGCTCGGGGTGTGGTGGAGCGGCCGCCCGGGTCAGGAAGCCGGCCCGGCCGGGCTCGGTCGGTTGTGGAGAGGCAGCCCGGGTCAACCAGCTGGCCCGGCAGGGCTCCGGTTGTGGTGGAGCGGCCGCCGGGGTAAAGCTGCCGGCCCGGCCCCGCTCGAGGTGTGGTGGAGCGGCCGCCCGGGTCAGGAAGCCGGCCCGGCCGGGCTCGGTCTGTGGTGGAGCGGCCGCCCGGGTCAACCAGCTGGCCCGGC
The DNA here is from genome assembly GCA_038363175.2 of Artibeus lituratus. Lineage (NCBI taxonomy): Eukaryota > Metazoa > Chordata > Mammalia > Chiroptera > Phyllostomidae > Artibeus > Artibeus lituratus. The sequence continues at coordinate 192,520 of JBAWUR020000054.1, read as the reverse complement.
GGGGCTCCGGTTGTGGTGAAGCGGCAGCCGGGGTTAACCAGTCGGCCCGGCCGGGCTCGGGGTGTGGTGGAGCGGCCGCCCGTGTCAGGAAGCCGGCCCGGCCGGGCTCGGTCGGTTTTGGAGCGGACGCCCGGGTCAACCAGCTGGCCCGGCGGTGCTCCGGTTGTGGTGGAGCGGCCGCCGGGGTAAAGCAGCCGGCCCGGCCGGGCTCGGGGTGTGGTGGAGCGGCCCCCCGGGTCAGACGGCCGGCCCGGCCGGGCTCGGTCTGTGGTGGAGCGGCCGCCCGGGTCAACCAGCTGGCCCGGCGGGGGCTCCGGTTGTGGTGGAGCGGCCGCCGGGGTAAAGCAGCCGGCCCGGCCGGGCTCGGGGTGTGGTGGAGCGGCCGCCCGGGTCAGGAAGCCGGCCCGGCCGGGCTCGGTCGGTTGTGGAGCGGCTCCCGGGTCAACCAGCTGGCCCGGCGGGGCTCCGGTTGTGGTGGAGCGGCCGCCGGGGTAAAGCAGCCGGCCCGGCCTGGCTCGGGGTGTGGTGGAGCGGCCGCCCGGGTCAGGAAGCCGGCCCGGCCGGGCTCGGTCGTTTGTGGAGCGGCCCGCCCGGGTCAACCAGCTGGCCCGGCGGGGCTCCGGTTGTGGTGGAGCGGCCGCCGTGTAAAGCAGCCGGCCCGGCCGGGCTCGGGGTGTGGTGGAGCGGCCGCCCGTGTCAGGAAGCCGGCCCGGCCGGGCTCGGTCGGTTGTGGAGCGGCCGCCAGGGTCAACCAGCTGGCCCGGCGGGGCTCCGGTTGTGGTGGAGCCTCCGTCGGGGTAAAGCAGCCGGCCCGGCCGGGCTCGGGGTGTGGTGGAGCGGCCGCCCGGGTCAGGAAGCCGGCCCGGCCGAGCTCGGTCGGTTGTGGAGCGGCTCCCGGGTCAACCAGCTGGCCCGGCGGGGATCCGGTTGTGGTGGAGCGGCCGCCGGGGTAAAGCAGCCGGCCCGGCCGGGCTCGGGGTGTGGTGGAGCGGCCGCCCGGGTCAGGAAGCTGGCCCGGCCGGGCTCGGTCGGTTGTGGAGCGGCCGCCCGCGTCAACCAGCTGGCCCGGCGGGGCTCCGGTTGTGGTGGAGCGGCCGCCGGGGTAAAGCAGCCGGCCCGGCCGGGCTCGGGGTGTGGTGGAGCGGCCGCCCGGGTCAGGAAGCCGGCCCGGCCGGGCTCGGTCGGTTGTGGAGCGGCCGCCCGGGTCAACCAGCTGGCCCGGCGGGGCTCCGGTTGTGGTGGAGCGGCCGCCGGGGTAAAGCAGCCGGCCCGGCCGGGCTCGGGGTGTGGTGGAGCGCCCCCCCGGGTCAGGAGGCCGGCCCAGCCGGGCTCGGTCTGTGGTGGAGCGACCGCCCGGGTCAACCAGCTGGCCCGGCGGGGGCTCCGGTTGTGGAGGAGCGGCTGCCGGGGTAAAGCAGCCGGCCGGGCCGGGCTCGGGGTGTGGTGGAGCGGCCGCCCGGGTCAGGAAGCCGGCCCGGCCGGGGTCGGTCGGTTTTGGAGCGGCCGCCCGGGTCAACCAGCTGGCCCGGCGGGTCTCCGGTTGTGGTGGAGCGGCCGCCGGGTAAAGCAGCCGGCCCGGCCGGGCTCGGGGTGTGGTGGAGCGGCCGCCCGGGTCAGGAAGCCGGCCCGGCCGCGATCGGTCGGTTGTGGAGCGGCCGCCAGGGTCAACCAGCTCGCCCGGCGGGGCTCCGGTTGTGGTGGTGCGGCCGCCGGGGTAAAGCAGCCGACCCGGCCCGTATCGGGGTGTGGTGGAGCGGCCGCCCGGGTCAGGAAGCCGGCCCGGCCGGGCTCGGTCTGTGGTGGAGCGGCCGCCCGGGTCAACCAGCTGGCCCGGCGGGGCTCCGGTTGTGGTGGAGCGGCCGCCGGGGTAAAGCAGCCGGCCCGGCCGGGCTGGGGTTGTGGTGGAGCGCCCGCCGGGGTCAGGAAGCCGGCCCGGCCGGGCTCGGTCGGTTGTGGAGCGGCCGCCCGGGTCAACCAGCTGGCCCGGCGGGGCTCCGGTTGTGGTGGAGCGGCCGCCGGGGTAAAGCAGCCGGCCCGGCCGGGCTCGGGGTGTGGTGGAGCGGCCGCCCGGGTCAGGAAGCCTGCCCCGCCGGACTCGGTCGGTTGTGGAGCGGCCGCCCTGGTCAACCAGCTGGCCCGGCGAGGCTCCGGTAGTGGTGGAGCGGCCGCCGGGTAAAGCAGCCGGCCCGGCCGGGCTCGGGGTGTGGTGGAGCGGCCGCCCGGGTCAGGAAGCCGGCCCGGCCGGGCTCGGTCGGTTGTGGAGCGGCCGCCAGGGTCCACCAGCTGGCCCGGCGGGGCTCCGGTTGTGGTGGAGCGGCCGCCGGGGTAAAGCAGCCGGCCCGGCCCGGCTCGGGGTGTGGTGGAGCGGCCGCCCGGGTCAGGAAGCCGGCCCGGCCGGGCTCGGTCGGTTGTGGAGCGGCCGCCCGGGTCAACCAGCAGGCCCGGAGGGGCTACGGTTGTGGTGGAGCGGCCGCCGGGGTAAAGCAGCCGGCCCGGCCGGGCTGGGGTTGTGGTGGAGAGGCCCCCGGAATAAAGCAGCCGGCCCGGCCGGGCTCGGGGTGTGGTGGAGCGGCCGCCCGGGTCAGAAAGCCGGCCCGGGCGGGCTCGGTCTGTGGTGCAGCGGCCGCCCGGGTCAACCAGCTGGCTCGGCGGGGATCCGGTTGTGGTGGAGCGGCCGCCAGGGTAAAGCAGCCGGCCCGGCCGGGCTGGGGTTGTGGTGGAGCGGCCGCCGGGGTCAGGAAGCCGGCCCGGCCGGGCTCGGTCGGTTGTGGAGCGGCCGCCCGGGTCAACCAGCTGGCCCGGCGGGGCTCCGGTTGTGGTGGAGCGGCCGCCGGGGTAAAGCAGCCGACCCGGCCGGGCTCGGGGTGTGGTGGAGCGGCCGCCCAGGTCAGGAAGCCGGCCCGGCCGGGCTCGGTCGGTTGTGGAGCGGCCGCCCGGGTCAACCAGCTGGCCCGGCGGGGATCCGGTTGTGGTGGAGTGGCCGCCGGGGTAAAGCAGCCGACCCGGCCGGGCTCGGGGTGTGGTGGAGCGGCCGCCCGGGTCAGGAAGCCGGCCCGGCCGGGCTCGGTCGGTTGTGGAGCGGCCGCCAGGGTCAACCAGCTGGCCCGGCGGGGCTCCGGTTGTGGTGGAGCTGCCGCCGGGGTAAAGCAGCCGGCCCGGCCGGGCTGGGGGTGTGGTGGAGCGGCCGCCCGGGTCAGGAGGCCGGCCCGGCCAGGCTCGGTCTGTGGTGGAGCGACCGCCCGGGTCAACCAGCTGGCCCTGCGGGGCTCCGGTTGTGGTGGAGCGGCCGCCGGGGTAAAGCAGCAGGCCCGGCCCCGCTCGGGGTGTGGTGTAGCGGCCGCCCGGGTCAGGAAGCCGGCCCGGCCGGGCTCGGTCTGTGGTGGAGAGGCAGCCCGGGTCAACCAGCTGGCCCGGCGGGGCTCCGGTTGTGGTGGAGCGGCCGCCGGGGTAAAGCAGCCGGCCCGGCCCGGCTCGGGGTGTGGTGGAGCGGCCGCCCGGGTCAGGAAGCCGGCCCGCCCGGGCTCGGTCGGTTGTGGAGCGGCCGCCCGGGTCAACCAGCTGGCCCGGCGGGGATCCCGTTGTGGTGGAGCTGCCGCCGGGGTAAAGCAGCCGGCCCGGCCGGGCTCGGGGTGTGGTGGAGCGGCCGCCCGGGTCAGGAGGCCGGCCCGGCCAGGCTCGGTCGCTTGTGGAGCGGCCGCCCGGGTCAACCAGCTGGCCCGGCGGGGATCCGGTTGTGGTGGAGCGGCCGCCGGGGTAAAGCAGCCGGCCCGGCCGGGCTCGGGGTGTGGTGGAGCGGCCGCCCGGGTCAGAAAGCCGGCCCGGCCGGGCTCGGTCGGTTGTGGAGCGGCGGCCCGGGTCAACCAGCTGGCCCGGCGGGGCTCCGGTTGTGGTGGAGCGGCCGCCGGGGTAAAGCAGTCGGCCCGGCCGGGCTCGGGGTGTGGTGGAGCGGCCGCCCGGGTCAGGAGGTTGGCCCGGCCAGGCTCGGTCTGTGGTGGAGCGGCCGCCCGGGTCAACCAGCTGGCCCGGCGGGGCTCCGGTTGTGGTGGAGCAGCCGCCGGGGTAAAGCAGCCGGCCCGGCACGGCTCGGGGTGTGGTGGAGCGGCCGCTCGGGTCAGGAAGCCGGCCCGGCCGGGCTCGGTCTGTTGTGGACCGGCCGCCCGGGTCAACCAGCTGGCCCGGCGGGGCTCCGGTTGTGGTGGAGCGGCCGCCGGGTTAAAGCAGCGGGCCCGGCCAGGCTGGGGTTGTGGTGGAGCGGCCGCCCGGGTCAACCAGCTGGCCCGGCGGGGCTCCGATTGTGGTGGAGCGTCTGCCGGGGTAAAGCAGCCGGCCCGGCACGGCTCGGGGTGTGGTGGAGCGGCCGCCCGGGTCAGGAAGCCGGCCCGGTCGGGCTCGGTCTGTGGTGGAGAGGCAGCCCGGGTCAACCAGCTTGCCCGGCAGGGCTCCGGTTGTGGTGGAGCGGCCGCCAGGGTAAAGCAGCCGGCCGGGCCCGGCTCGAGGTGTGGTGGAGCGGCCGCCCGGGTCAGGAAGCCGGCACGGCCGGGCTCGGTCTGTGGTGGAGCGGCCGCCCGGGTGAACCAGCTGGCCCGGCGGGGCTCCGGTTGTGGTGGAGCGGCAGCCGGGGTTAACCAGTCGGCTCGGCCAGGCTCGGGGTGTGGTGGAGCGGCCGCCCGGGTCAGGAAGCCGGCCCGGCCGGGCTCGGTCGGTTGTGGAGCGGCCGCCCGGGTCAACCAGCTGGCCCGGCGGGGCTCCGGTTGTGGTGGAGCGGCCGCCGGGGTAAAGCAGCCGACCCGGCCGGGCTCGGGGTGTGGTGGAGCGGCCGCCCAGGTCAGGAAGCCGGCCCGGCCGGGCTCGGTCGGTTGTGGAGCGGCCGCCCGGGTCAACCAGCTGGCCCGGCGGGGATCCGGTTGTGGTGGAGTGGCCGCCGGGGTAAAGCAGCCGACCCGGCCGGGCTCGGGGTGTGGTGGAGCGGCCGCCCGGGTCAGGAAGCCGGCCCGGCCGGGCTCGGTCGGTTGTGGAGCGGCCGCCAGGGTCAACCAGCTGGCCCGGCGGGGCTCCGGTTGTGGTGGAGCGGCCGCCGGGGTAAAGCAGCCGGCCCGGCCGGGCTCGGGGTGTGGTGGAGCGGCCGCCCGTGTAAGGAAGCCGGCCCGGCCGGGCTCGGTCGGTTGTGGAGCGGCTCCCGGGTCAACCAGCTATCCCGGCTGGGCTCCGGTTGTGGTGGAGCGGCCGCCGGGTAAAGCAGCCGGCCCGACCGGGCTCGGGGTGTGGTGGAGCGGCCGCCCGGGTCAGGAAGCCGGCCCGGCCCGGCTCGGTCGGTTGTGGAGCGGCCGCCAGGGTCAACCAGCTGGCCCGGCGGGGCTCCGGTTGTGGTGGAGAGGCAGCCGGGGTTAACCAGCCGGCCCGGCCGGGCTCGGGGTGTGGTGGAGCGGCCGCCCGTGTAAGGAAGCCGGCCCGGCCGGGCTCGGTCGGTTGTGGAGCGGCTCCCGGGTCAACCAGCTATCCCGGCGGGGCTCCGGTTGTGGTGGAGCGGCCGCCGGGTAAAGCAGCCGGCCCGACCGGGCTCGGGGTGTGGTGGAGCGGCCGCCCGGGTCAGGAAGCCGGCCCGGCCCGGCTCGGTCGGTTGTGGAGCGGCCGCCAGGGTCAACCAGCTGGCCCGGCGGGGCTCCGGTTGTGGTGGAGCCGCCGTCGGAGTAAAGCAGCCGGCCCGGCCGGGCTCGGGGTGTGGTGGAGCGGCCGCCCGGGTCAGGAAGCCGGCCCGGGCGAGCTCGGTCGGTTGTGGAGCGGCTCCCGGGTCAACCAGCTGGCCCGGCGGGCTCCGGTTGTGGTGGAGCGGCCGCCGGGGTAAAGCAGCCGGTCCGGCCGGGCTCGGGTGTGGTGGAGCGGCTGCCCGGGTCAGGAAGCCGGCCCGGCCGGGCTCGGTTGGTTGTGGAGCGGCCGCCCGGGTCAACCAGCTGGCCCGGCGGGGCTCCGGTTGTGGTGGAGCGGCCGCCGGGGTAAAGCAGCCGGCCCGGCCCGGCTCGGGGTGTGGTGGAGCGGCCGCCCGGGTCAGGAAGCCGGCCCGGCCGGGCTCGGTCGGTTGTGGAGCGGCCGCCCGGGTCAACCAGCTGGGCCGGCGGGGCTCCGGTTGTTGTGGAGCGGCCGCCGGGGTAAAGCAGCCGGCCCGGCCGGGCTCGGGGTGTGGTGGAGCGGCCGCGGGGGTCAGGAAGCCGGCCCGGCCGGGCTCGGTCTGTGGTGGAGAGGCCGCCCGGGTCAACCAGCTGGCCCGGCAGGGCTCCGGTTGTGGTGGAGCGACGGCCGGGGTAAAGCAGCCAGCCCGGCCCGGCTCGAGGTGTGGTGGAGCGGCCTCCTGGGTCAGGAAGCCGGCCCGGCCGGGCTCGGTCTGTGGTGGAGCGGCCGCCCGGGTCAACCAGCTGGCCCGGCGGGGCTCCGGTTGTGGTGGAGCGGCCGCCGGGGTAAAGCAGCCGGCCCGGCCCGGCTCGGGGTGTGGTGGAGCGGCCGCCCGGGTCAGGAAGCCGGCCCGGCCGGGCTCGGTCTGTTGTGGACCGGCCGCCCGGGTCAACAGCTGGCCCGGCGAAGCTCCGGTTGTGGTGGAGCCGCCGCCGGGGTAAAGCAGCCGGCCCGGCCGGGCTGGGGTTGTGGTGGAGCGGCAGCCCGGGTCAGAAGGCCGGCCCGGCCGGGCTGAGTCTGTGGTGGAGCGGCCGCCCGGGTCAACCAGCTGGCCCGGCGAGGATCCGGTTGTGGTGGAGCGGCCGCCGGGGTAAAGCATCCGGCCCGGCCGGGCTCGGGGTGTGGTGGAGCGGCTGCCCGGGTCAGGAAGCCGGCTCGGCCGGGCTCGGTCGGTTGTGGAGCGGCCGCCCGGGTTAACCAGCTGGCCCGGCGGGGCTCCGGTTGTGTTGGAGGGGCCGCCGGGGTAAAGCAGTCGGCCCGGCCGGGCTCGGGGTGTGGTGGAGCGGCCGCGGGGGTCAGGAAGCCGGCCCGGCCGAGCTCGGTCGGTTGTGGAGCGGCTCCCGGGTCAACCAGCGGGCCCGGCGGGGCTCCGGTTGTGGTGGAGCTGCCGCCGGGGTACAGCAGCCGGGCCGGCCGGGCTGGGGGTGTGGTGGAGCGGCCGCCCGGGTCAGGAGGCCGGCCCGGCCAGGCTCGGTCTGTGGTGGAGCGACCGCCCGGGTCAACCAGCTGGCCCTGCGGGGCTCCGGTTGTGGTGGAGCGGCCGCCGGGGTAAAGCAGCAGGCCCGGCCCCGCTCGGGGTGTGGTGGAGCGGCCGCCCGGGTCAGGAAGCCGGCCCGGCCGGGCTCGGTCTGTGGTGGAGAGGCAGCCCGGGTCAACCAGCTGGCCCGGCGGGGCTCCGGTTGTGGTGGAGCGGCCGCCGGGGTAAAGCAGCCGGCCCGGCCCGGCTCGGGGTGTGGTGGAGCGGCCGCCCGGGTCAGGAAGCCGGCCCGCCCGGGCTCGGTCGGTTGTGGAGCGGCCGCCCGGGTCAACCAGCTGGCCCGGCGGGGATCCCGTTGTGGTGGAGCTGCCGCCGGGGTAAAGCAGCCGGCCCGGCCGGGCTCGGGGTGTGGTGGAGCGGCCGCCCGGGTCAGGAGGCCGGCCCGGCCAGGCTCGGTCGCTTGTGGAGCGGCCGCCCGGGTCAACCAGCTGGCCCGGCGGGGATCCGGTTGTGGTGGAGCGGCCGCCGGGGTAAAGCAGCCGGCCCGGCCGGGCTCGGGGTGTGGTGGAGCGGCCGCCCGGGTCAGAAAGCCGGCCCGGCCGGGCTCGGTCGGTTGTGGAGCGGCGGCCCGGGTCAACCAGCTGGCCCGGCGGGGCTCCGGTTGTGGTGGAGCGGCCGCCGGGGTAAAGCAGTCGGCCCGGCCGGGCTCGGGGTGTGGTGGAGCGGCCGCCCGGGTCAGGAGGTTGGCCCGGCCAGGCTCGGTCTGTGGTGGAGCGGCCGCCCGGGTCAACCAGCTGGCCCGGCGGGTCTGCGGTTGTGGTGGAGTGGCCGCTGGGGTAAAGCAGCCGGCCCAGCGCGGCTCGGGGTGTGGAGGAGCGGCCGCCCGGGTCAGGAAGCCGTCCCGGCCGGGCTCGGTCTGTGGTGGAGCGGCCGCCCGGGTCAACCAGCTGGCCCGGCGGGGCTCCGGTTGTGGTGGAGAGGCAGCCGGGGTTAACCAGTCGGCCCGGCAGGGCTCGGGGTGTGGTGGAGCTGCCGCCCGTGTCAGGAAGCCGGCCCGGCCGGGCTCGGTCGGTTGTGGAGCGGCCGCCCGGGTCAACCAGCTGGACCGGCGGGGCTCCGGTTGTGGTGGAGCGGCCGCCGGGGTAAAGCAGCCGGCCCGGCCGGGCTCGGGGTGTGGTGGAGCGCCCCCCCGGGTCAGGAGGCCGGCCCAGCCGGGCTCGGTCTGTGGTGGAGCGACCGCCCGGGTCAACCAGCTGGCCCGGCGGGGCTCCGGCTGTGGAGGAGCGGCCGCCGGGGTAAAGCAGCCGGCCCGGCCGGGCTCGGGGTGTGGTGGAGCGGCCGCCCGGGTCAGGAAGCCGGTCCGGCCGGGGTCGGTCGGTTTTGGAGCGGCCGCCCGGGTCAACCAGCTGGCCCGGCGGGTCTCCGGTTGTGGTGGAGCGGCCGCCGGGTAAAGCAGCCGGCCCGGCCGGGCTCGGGGTGTGGTAGAGCGGCCGCCCGGGTCAGGAAGCCGGCCCGGCCGGGCTCGGTCGGTTGTGGAGCGGCCGCCCGGGTCAACCAGCTGGCCCGGCGGGGCTCCGGTTGTGGTGGAGCGGCCGCCGGGGTAAAGCAGGCGGCCCGGCCCGGCTCGGGGTGTGGTGGAGCGGCCGCCCGGGTCAGGAAGCCGGCCCGGCCGGGCTCGGTCGGTTGTGGAGCGGCCGCCCGGGTCAACCAGCTGGCCCGGCGGGGATCCGGTTGTGGTGGAGCGGCCGCCGGGGTAAAGCAGCCGGCCCGGCCGGGCTCGGGGTCTGGTGGAGCGGCCGCGGGGGTCAGGAAGCCGGCCCGGCCGGGCTCGGTCTGTGGTGGAGCGGCCGCCCGGGTCAACCAGCTGGCCCGGCGGGGCTCTGGTTGTGGTGGAGCGGCCGCCGGGGTAAAGCAGCCGGCCCGGCCCGGCTCGGGGTGTGGTGGAGCGGCCGCCCGGGTCAGGAAGCCGGCCCGGCCGGGCTCGGTCTGTTGTGGACCGGCCGCCCGGGTCAACCAGCTGGCCCGGCGAAGCTCCGGTTGTGGTGGAGCGGCCGCCGGGGTAAAGCAGCCGGCCCGGCCGGGCTGGGGTTTTGGTGGAGCTGCAGCCCGGGTCAGGAGGCCGGCCCGGCCGGGCTGGGTCTGTGGTGGAGCGGCCGCCCGGGTCAACAAGCTGGCCCGGCGAAAATCCGGTTGTGGTGGAGCGGCCGCCGGGTTAAAGCAGCCGGCTCGGCCGGGCTCGGGGTGTGGTGGAGCGGCCGCCCGGGTCAGGAGGCCGGCCCGGCCAGGCTCGGTCGCTTGTGGAGCGGCCGCCCGGGTCAACCAGCTGGCCCGGCGGGGATCCGGTTGTGGTGGAGCGGCCGCCGGGGTAAAGCAGCCGGCCCGGCCGGGCTCGGGGTGTGGTGGAGCGGCCGCCCGGGTCAGGAAGCCGGCCCGGCCGGGCTCGGTCGGTTGTGGAGCGGCGGCCCGGGTCAACCAGATGGCCCGGCGGGGCTCCGGTTGTGGTTGAGCGGCCGCCGGGGTAAAGCAGTCGGCCCGGCCGGGCTCGGGGTGTGGTGGAGCGGCCGCCCGGGTCAGGAGGTTGGCCCGGCCAGGCTCGGTCTGTTGTGGAGCGGCCGCCCGGGTCAACCAGCTGGCCCGGCGGGTCTGCGGTTGTGGTGGAGTGGCCGCCGGGGTAAAGCAGCCGGCCCAGCGCGGCTCGGGGTGTGGAGGAGCGGCCGCCCGGGTCAGGAAGCCGGCCCGGCCGGGCTCGGTCTGTGGTGGAGCGGCCGCCCGGGTCAACCAGCTGGCCCGGCGGGGCTCCGGTTGTGGTGGAGCGGCCGCCGGGGTAAAGCAGCCGGCCCGGCCGGGCTCGGGGTGTGGTGGAGCGCCCCCCCGGGTCAGGAGGCCGGCCCAGCCGGGCTCGGTCTGTGGTGGAGCGACCGCCCGGGTCAACCAGCTGGCCCGGCGGGGCTCAGGTTGTGGAGGAGCAGCCGCCGGGGTAAAGCAGCCGGCCCGGCCTTGCTCGGGGTGTGGTGGAGCGGCCGCCCGGGTCAGGAAGCCGGCCCGGCCGGGGTCGGTCAGTTTTGGAGCGGCCGCCCGGGTCAACCAGCTGGCCCGGCGGGTCTCCGGTTGTGGTGGAGCGGCCGCTGGGTAAAGCAGCCGGCCCGGCCGGGCTCGGGGTGTGGTAGAGCGGCCGCCCGGGTCAGGAAGCCGGCCCGGCCGGGCTCGGTCGGTTGTGGAGCGGCCGCCCGGGTCAACCAGCTGGCCCGGCGGGGCTCCGGTTCTGGTGGAGCGGCCGCCGGGGTAAAGCAGCCGGCCCGGCCCGGCTCGGGGTGTGGTGGAGCGGCCGCCCGGGTCAGGAAGCCGGCCCGGCCGGGCTCGGTCGGTTGTGGAGCGGCCGCCCGGGTCAACCAGCTGGCCCGGCGGGGCTCCGGTTTGGTGGAGCGGCCGCCGGGGTAAAGCAGCCGGCCCGGCCCGGCTCGGGGTGTGGTGGAGCGGCCGCCCGGGTCAGGAAGCCGGCCCGGCCGGGCTCGGTCGGTTGTGGAGCGGCCGCCCGGGTCAACCAGCTGGCCCGGCGGGGCTCCGGTTGTGGTGGAGCGGCCGCCGGGGTAAAGCAGCCGGCCCGGCCCGGCTCGGGGTGTGGTGGAGCGGCCGCCCGGGTCAAGAAGCCGGCCCGGCCGGGCTCGGTCGGTTGTGGAGCGGCTCCCGGGTCAACCAGCTGGCCCGGCGGGGCTCCGGTTGTGGTGGAGTGGCCGCCGGGGTAAAGCAGCCGGCCCGGCCGGGCTGGGGGTGTGGTGGAGCGGCCGCCCGGGTCAACCAGTTGGCCCGGCGGGGCTCCGGTTGTGGTGGAGCGGCCGCCGGGGTAAAGCAGCCGGTCCGGCCGGGCTCGGGGTGTGGTGGAGCGGCTGCCCGGCTCAGGAAGCCGGCCCGGCCGGGCTCGGTTGGTTGTGGAGCGGCCGCCCGGGTCAACCAGCTGGGCCGGCGGGGCTCCGGTTGTTGTGGAGCGGCCGCCGGGGTAAAGCAGCCGGCCCGGCCGGGCTCGGGGTGTGGTGGAGCGGCCGCGGGGGTCAGGAAGCCGGCCCGGCCGGGCTCGGTCTGTGGTGGAGAGGCCGCCCGGGTCAACCAGCTGGCCCGGCAGGGCTCCGGTTGTGGTGGAGCGACGGCCGGGGTAAAGCAGCCGGCCCGGCCCGGCTCGAGGTGTGGTGGAGCGGCCTCCTGGGTCAGGAAGCCGGCCCGGCCGGGCTCGGTCTGTGGTGGAGCGGCCGCCCGGGTCAACCAGCTGGCCCGGCGGGGCTCCGGTTGTGGTGGAGCGGCCGCCGGGGTAAAGCAGCCGGCCCGGCCCGGCTCGGGGTGTGGTGGAGCGGCCGCCCGGGTCAGGAAGCCGGCCCGGCCGGGCTCGGTCTGTTGTGGACCGGCCGCCCGGGTCAACCAGCTGGCCCGGCGAAGCTCCGGTTGTGGTGGAGCCGCCGCCGGGGTAAAGCAGCCGGCCCGGCCGGGCTGGGGTTGTGGTGGAGCGGCAGCCCGGGTCAGGAGGCCGGCCCGGCCGGGCTGAGTCTGTGGTGGAGCGGCCGCCCGGGTCAACCAGCTGGCCCGGCGAGGATCCGGTTGTGGTGGAGCGGCCGCCGGGGTAAAGCATCCGGCCCGGCCGGGCTCGGGGTGTGGTGGAGCGGCTGCCCGGGTCAGGAAGCCGGCTCGGCCGGGCTCGGTCGGTTGTGGAGCGGCCGCCCGGGTTAACCAGCTGGCCCGGCGGGGCTCCGGTTGTGTTGGAGGGGCCGCCGGGGTAAAGCAGTCGGCCCGGCCGGGCTCGGGGTGTGGTGGAGCGGCCGCGGGGGTCAGGAAGCCGGCCCGGCCGAGCTCGGTCGGTTGTGGAGCGGCTCCCGGGTCAACCAGCGGGCCCGGCGGGGCTCCGGTTGTGGTGGAGCTGCCGCCGGGGTAAAGCAGCCGGGCCGGCCGGGCTGGGGGTGTGGTGGAGCGGCCGCCCGGGTCAAGAGGCCGGCCCGGCCAGGCTCGGTCTGTGGTGGAGCGACCGCCCGGGTCAACCAGCTGGCCCTGCGGGGGCTCCGGTTGTGGTGGAGCGGCCGCCGGGGTAAAGCAGCAGGCCCGGCCCCGCTCGGGGTGTGGTGGAGCGGCCGCCCGGGTCAGGAAGCCGGCCCGGCCGGGCTCGGTCTGTGGTGGAGAGGCAGCCCGGGTCAACCAGCTGGCCCGGCGGGGCTCCGGTTGTGGTGGAGCGGCCGCCGGGGTAAAGCAGCCGGCCCGGCCCGGCTCGGGGTGTGGTGGAGCGGCCGCCCGGGTCAGGAAGCCGGCCCGCCCGGGCTCGGTCGGTTGTGGAGCGGCCGCCCGGGTCAACCAGCTGGCCCGGCGGGGATCCCGTTGTGGTGGAGCTGCCGCCGGGGTAAAGCAGCCGGCCCGGCCGGGCTCGGGGTGTGGTGGAGCGGCCGCCCGGGTCAGGAGGCCGGCCCGGCCAGGCTCGGTCGCTTGTGGAGCGGCCCGCCCGGGTCAACCAGCTGGCCCGGCGGGGATCCGGTTGTGGTGGAGCGGCCGCCGGGGTAAAGCAGCCGGCCCGGCCGGGCTCGGGGTGTGGTGGAGCGGCCGCCCGGGTCAGAAAGCCGGCCCGGCCGGGCTCGGTCGGTTGTGGAGCGGCGGCCCGGGTCAACCAGCTGGCCGGCGGGGCTCCGGTTGTGGTGGAGCGGCCGCCGGGGTAAAGCAGTCGGCCCGGCCGGGCTCGGGGTGTGGTGGAGCGGCCGCCCGGGTCAGGAGGTTGGCCCGGCCAGGCTCGGTCTGTGGTGGAGCGGCCGCCCGGGTCAACCAGCTGGCCCGGCGGGTCTGCGGTTGTGGTGGAGTGGCCGCTGGGGTAAAGCAGCCGGCCCAGCGCGGCTCGGGGTGTGGAGGAGCGGCCGCCCGGGTCAGGAAGCCGTCCCGGCCGGGCTCGGTCTGTGGTGGAGCGGCCGCCCGGGTCAACCAGCTGGCCCGGCGGGGCTCCGGTTGTGGTGGAGAGGCAGCCGGGGTTAACCAGTCGGCCCGGCAGGGCTCGGGGTGTGGTGGAGCTGCCGCCCGTGTCAGGAAGCCGGCCCGGCCGGGCTCGGTCGGTTGTGGAGCGGCCGCCCGGGTCAACCAGCTGGACCGGCGGGGCTCCGGTTGTGGTGGAGCGGCCGCCGGGGTAAAGCAGCCGGCCCGGCCGGGCTCGGGGTGTGGTGGAGCGCCCCCCCGGGTCAGGAGGCCGGCCCAGCCGGGCTCGGTCTGTGGTGGAGCGACCGCCCGGGTCAACCAGCTGGCCCGGCGGGGCTCCGGCTGTGGAGGAGCGGCCGCCGGGGTAAAGCAGCCGGCCCGGCCGGGCTCGGGGTGTGGTGGAGCGGCCGCCCGGGTCAGGAAGCCGGTCCGGCCGGGGTCGGTCGGTTTTGGAGCGGCCGCCCGGGTCAACCAGCTGGCCCGGCGGGTCTCCGGTTGTGGTGGAGCGGCCGCCGGGTAAAGCAGCCGGCCCGGCCGGGCTCGGGGTGTGGTAGAGCGGCCGCCCGGGTCAGGAAGCCGGCCCGGCCGGGCTCGGTCGGTTGTGGAGCGGCCGCCCGGGTCAACCAGCTGGCCCGGCGGGGCTCCGGTTGTGGTGGAGCGGCCGCCGGGGTAAAGCAGGCGGCCCGGCCCGGCTCGGGGTGTGGTGGAGCGGCCGCCCGGGTCAGGAAGCCGGCCCGGCCGGGCTCGGTCGGTTGTGGAGCGGCCGCCCGGGTCAACCAGCTGGCCCGGCGGGGATCCGGTTGTGGTGGAGCGGCCGCCGGGGTAAAGCAGCCGGCCCGGCCGGGCTCGGGGTCTGGTGGAGCGGCCGCGGGGGTCAGGAAGCCGGCCCGGCCGGGCTCGGTCTGTGGTGGAGCGGCCGCCCGGGTCAACCAGCTGGCCCGGCGGGGCTCCGGTTGTGGTGGAGCGGCCGCCGGGGTAAAGCAGCCGGCCCGGCCCGGCTCGGGGTGTGGTGGAGCGGCCGCCCGGGTCAGGAAGCCGGCCCGGCCGGGCTCGGTCTGTTGTGGACCGGCCGCCCGGGTCAACCAGCTGGCCCGGCGAAGCTCCGGTTGTGGTGGAGCGGCCGCCGGGGTAAAGCAGCCGGCCCGGCCGGGCTCGGGGTGTGGTAGAGCGGCCGCCCGGGTCAGGAAGCCGGCCCGGCCGGGCTGGGTCTGTGGTGGAGCGGCCGCCCGGGTCAACCAGCTGGCCCGGCGGGGCTCCGGTTGTGGTGGAGCAGCCGCCGGGGTAAAGCAGCCGGCCCGGCACGGCTCGGGGTGTGGTGGAGCGGCCGCTCGGGTCAGGAAGCCGGCCCGGCCGGGCTCGGTCTGTTGTGGACCGGCCGCCCGGGTCAACCAGCTGGCCCGGCGGGGCTCCGGTTGTGGTGGAGCGGCCGCCGGGTTAAAGCAGCGGGCCCGGCCAGGCTGGGGTTGTGGTGGAGCGGCCGCCCGGGTCAACCAGCTGGCCCGGCGGGGCTCCGGTTGTGGTGGAGAGGCAGCCGGGGTTAACCAGTCGGCCCGGCAGGGCTCGGGGTGTGGTGGAGCTGCCGCCCGTGTCAGGAAGCCGGCCCGGCCGGGCTCGGTCGGTTGTGGAGCGGCCGCCCGGGTCAACCAGCTGGACCGGCGGGGCTCCGGTTGTGGTGGAGCGGCCGCCGGGGTAAAGCAGCCGGCCCGGCCGGGCTCGGGGTGTGGTGGAGCGCCCCCCCGGGTCAGGAGGCCGGCCCAGCCGGCTCGGTCTGTGGTGGAGCGACCGCCCGGGTCAACCAGCTGGCCCGGCGGGGCTCCGGCTGTGGAGGAGCGGCCGCCGGGGTAAAGCAGCCGGCCCGGCCGGGCTCGGGGTGTGGTGGAGCGGCAGCCCGGGTCAGGAAGCCGGCCCGGCCGGGCTCGGTCGGTTGTGGAGCGGCCGCCCGGGTCAACCAGCTGGCCCGGCGGGGAACCGGTTGTGGTGGAGCGGCCGCCGGGTTAAAGCAGCGGGCCCGGCCAGGCTGGGGTTGTGGTGGAGCGGCCGCCCGGGTCAACCAGCTGGCCCGGCGGGGCTCCGATTGTGGTGGAGCGTCTGCCGGGGTAAAGCAGCCGGCCTGGCACGACTCGGGGTGTGGTGGAGCGGCCGCCCGGGTCAGGAAGCCGGCCCGGTCGGGCTCGGTCTGTGGTGGAGAGGCAGCCCGGGTCAACCAGCTTGCCCGGCAGGGCTCCGGTTGTGGTGGAGCGGCCGCCAGGGTAAAGCAGCCGGCCGGGCCCGGCTCGAGGTGTGGTGGAGCGGCCGCCCGGGTCAGGAAGCCGGCACGGCCGGGCTCGGTCTGTGGTGGAGCGGCCGCCCGGGTCAACCAGCTGGCCCGGCGGGGCTCCGGTTGTGGTGGAGCGGCAGCCGGGGTTAACCAGTCGGCTCGGCCAGGCTCGGGGTGTGGTGGAGCGGCCGCCCGGGTCAGGAAGCCGGCCCGGCCGGGCTCGGTCGGTTGTGGAGCGGCCGCCCGGGTCAACCAGCTGGCCCGGCGGGGCTCCGGTTGTGGTGGAGCGGCCGCCGGGGTAAAGCAGCCGGCCCGGCCGGGCTGGGGTTGTGGTGGAGCGGCCGCCGGGGTCAGGAAGCCGGCCCGGCCGGGCTCGGTCGGTTGTGGAGCGGCCGCCCGGGTCAACCAGCTGGCCCGGCGGGGCTCCGGTTGTGGTGGAGCGGCCGCCGGGGTAAAGCAGCCGACCCGGCCGGGCTCGGGGTGTGGTGGAGCGGCCGCCCAGGTCAGGAAGCCGGCCCGGCCGGGCTCGGTCGGTTGTGGAGCGGCCGCCCGGGTCAACCAGCTGGCCCGGCGGGGATCCGGTTGTGGTGGAGTGGCCGCCGGGGTAAAGCAGCCGACCCGGCCGGGCTCGGGGTGTGGTGGAGCGGCCGCCCGGGTCAGGAAGCCGGCCCGGCCGGGCTCGGTCGGTTGTGGAGCGGCCGCCAGGGTCAACCAGCTGGCCCGGCGGGGCTCCGGTTGTGGTGGAGCGGCCGCCGGGGTAAAGCAGCCGGCCCGGCCGGGCTCGGGGTGTGGTGGAGCGGCCGCCCGTGTAAGGAAGCCGGCCCGGCCGGGCTCGGTCGGTTGTGGAGCGGCTCCCGGGTCAACCAGCTATCCCGGCGGGGCTCCGGTTGTGGTGGAGCGGCCGCCGGGTAAAGCAGCCGGCCCGACCGGGCTCGGGGTGTGGTGGAGCGGCCGCGGGGGTCAGGAAGCCGGCCCGGCCGGGCTCGGTCTGTGGTGGAGAGGCCGCCCGGGTCAACCAGCTGGCCCGGCAGGGCTCCGGTTGTGGTGGAGCGACGGCCGGGGTAAAGCAGCCGGCCCGGCCCGGCTCGAGGTGTGGTGGAGCGGCCTCCTGGGTCAGGAAGCCGCCCCGGCCGGGCTCGGTCTGTTGTGGACCGGCCGCCCGGGTCAACCAGCTGGCCCGGCGAAGCTCCGGTTGTGGTGGAGCCGCCGCCGGGGTAAAGCAGCCGGCCCGGCCCGGCTCGGGGTTGTGGTGGAGCGGCAGCCCGGGTCAGGAGGCCGGCCCGGCCGGGCTGAGTCTGTGGTGGAGCGGCCGCCCGGGTCAACCAGCTGGCCCGGCGAGGATCCGGTTGTGGTGGAGCGGCCGCCGGGGTAAAGCATCCGGCCCGGCCGGGCTCGGGGTGTGGTGGAGCGGCTGCCCGGGTCAGGAAGCCGGCTCGGCCGGGCTCGGTCGGTTGTGGAGCGGCCGCCCGGGTTAACCAGCTGGCCCGGCGGGGCTCCGGTTGTGTTGGAGGGGCCGCCGGGGTAAAGCAGTCGGCCCGGCCGGGCTCGGGGTGTGGTGGAGCGGCCGCGGGGGTCAGGAAGCCGGCCCGGCCGAACTCGGTCGGTTGTGGAGCGGCTCCCGGGTCAACCAGCGGGCCCGGGGGGGCTCCGGTTGTGGTGGAGCTGCCGCCGGGGTAAAGCAGCCGGCCCGGCCGGGCTGGGGGTGTGGTGGAGCGGCCGCCCGGGTCAGGAGGCCGGCCCGGCCAGGCTCGGTCTGTGGTGGAGCGACCGCCCGGGTCAACCAGCTGGCCCGGCGGGGCTCCGGTTTAGGTGGAGCGGCCGCCGGGGTAAAGCAGCCGGCCCGGCCCGGCTCGGGGTGTGGTGGAGCGCCCGCCCGGGTCAGGAAGCCGGCCCGCCCGGGCTTGGTCGGTTGTGGAGCGGCCGCCCGGGTCAACCAGCTGGCCCGGCGGGGATCCCGTTGTGGTGGAGCTGCCGCAGGGGTAAAGCAGCCGGCCCGGCCGGGCTCGGGGTGTGGTGGAGCGGCCGCCCGGGTCAGGAGGCCGGCCCGGCCAGGCTCGGTCGCTTGTGGAGCGGCCGCCCGGGTCAACCAGCTGGCCCGGCGGGGATCCGGTTGTGGTGGAGCGGCCGCCGGGGTAAAGCAGCCGGCCCGGCCGGGCTCGGGGTGTGGTGGAGCGGCCGCCCGGGTCAGAAAGCCGGCCCGGCCGGGCTCGGTCGGTTGTGGAGCGGCGGCCCGGGTCAACCAGCTGGCCCGGCGGGGCTCCGGTTGTGGTGGAGCGGCCGCCGGGGTAAAGCAGTCGGCCCGGCCGGGCTCGGGGTGTGGTGGAGCGGCCGCCCGGGTCAGGAGGTTGGCCCGGCCAGGCTCGGTCTGTGGTGGAGCGGCCGCCCGGGTCAACCAGCTGGCCCGGCGGGTCTGCGGTTGTGGTGGAGTGGCCGCTGGGGTAAAGCAGCCGGCCCAGCGCGGCTCGGGGTGTGGAGGAGCGGCCGCCCGGGTCAGGAAGCCGTCCCGGCCGGGCTCGGTCTGTGGTGGAGCGGCCGCCCGGGTCAACCAGCTGGCCCGGCGGGGCTCCGGTTGTGGTGGAGAGGCAGCCGGGGTTAACCAGTCGGCCCGGCAGGGCTCGGGGTGTGGTGGAGCTGCCGCCCGTGTCAGGAAGCCGGCCCGGCCGGGCTCGGTCGGTTGTGGAGCGGCCGCCCGGGTCAACCAGCTGGACCGGCGGGGCTCCGGTTGTGGTGGAGCGGCCGCCGGGGTAAAGCAGCCGGCCCGGCCGGGCTCGGGGTGTGGTGGAGCGCCCCCCCGGGTCAGGAGGCCGGCCCAGCCGGGCTCGGTCTGTGGTGGAGCGACCGCCCGGGTCAACCAGCTGGCCCGGCGGGGCTCCGGCTGTGGAGGAGCGGCCGCCGGGGTAAAGCAGCCGGCCCGGCCGGGCTCGGGGTGTGGTGGAGCGGCCGCCCGGGTCAGGAAGCCGGTCCGGCCGGGGTCGGTCGGTTTTGGAGCGGCCGCCCGGGTCAACCAGCTGGCCCGGCGGGTCTCCGGTTGTGGTGGAGCGGCCGCCGGGTAAAGCAGCCGGCCCGGCCGGGCTCGGGGTGTGGTAGAGCGGCCGCCCGGGTCAGGAAGCCGGCCCGGCCGGGCTCGGTCGGTTGTGGAGCGGCCGCCCGGGTCAACCAGCTGGCCCGGCGGGGCTCCGGTTGTGGTGGAGCGGCCGCCGGGGTAAAGCAGCCGGCCCGGCCCGGCTCGGGGTGTGGTGGAGCGGCCGCCCGGGTCAGGAAGCCGGCCCGGCCGGGCTCAATCGGTTGTGGAGCGGCCGCCCGGGTCAACCAGCTGGCCCGGCGGGGATCCGGTTGTGGTGGAGCGGCCGCCGGGGTAAAGCAGCCGGCCCGGCCGGGCTCGGGGTCTGGTGGAGCGGCCGCGGGGGTCAGGAAGCCGGCCCGGCCGGGCTCGGTCTGTGGTGGAGCGGCCGCCCGGGTCAACCAGCTGGCCCGGCGGGGCTCCGGTTGTGGTGGAGCGGCCGCCGGGGTAAAGCAGCCGGCCCGGCCCGGCTCGGGGTGTGGTGGAGCGGCCGCCCGGGTCAGGAAGCCGGCCCGGCCGGGCTCGGTCTGTTGTGGACCGGCCGCCCGGGTCAACCAGCTGGCCCGGCGAAGCTCCGGTTGTGGTGGAGCGGCCGCCGGGGTAAAGCAGCCGGCCCGGCCGGGCTGGGGTTGTGGTGGAGCTGCAGCCCGGGTCAGGAGGCCGGCCCGGCCGGGCTGGGTCTGTGGTGGAGCGGCCGCCCGGGTCAACAAGCTGGCCCGGCGAAAATCCGGTTGTGGTGGAGCGGCCGCCGGGTTAAAGCAGCCGGCTCGGCCGGGCTCGGGGTGTGGTGGAGCGGCCGCCCGGGTCAGGAGGCCGGCCCGGCCAGGCTCGGTCGCTTGTGGAGCGGCCGCCCGGGTCAACCAGCTGGCCCGGCGGGGATCCGGTTGTGGTGGAGCGGCCGCCGGGGTAAAGCAGCCGGCCCGGCCGGGCTCGGGGTGTGGTGGAGCGGCCGCCCGGGTCAGGAAGCCGGCCCGGCCGGGCTCGGTCGGTTGTGGAGCGGCGGCCCGGGTCAACCAGCTGGCCCGGCGGGGCTCCGGTTGTGGTTGAGCGGCCGCCGGGGTAAAGCAGTCGGCCCGGCCGGGCTCGGGGTGTGGTGGAGCGGCCGCCCGGGTCAGGAGGTTGGCCCGGCCAGGCTCGGTCTGTTGTGGAGCGGCCGCCCGGGTCAACCAGCTGGCCCGGCGGGTCTGCGGTTGTGGTGGAGTGGCCGCCGGGGTAAAGCAGCCGGCCCAGCGCGGCTCGGGGTGTGGAGGAGCGGCCGCCCGGGTCAGGAAGCCGGCCCGGCCGGGCTCGGTCTGTGGTGGAGCGGCCGCCCGGGTTAACCAGCTGGCCCGGCGGGGCTCCGGTTGTGGTGGAGCGGCCGCCGGGGTAAAGCAGCCGGCCCGGCCGGGCTCGGGGTGTGGTGGAGCGCCCCCCCCGGGTCAGGAGGCCGGCCCAGCCGGGCTCGGTCTGTGGTGGAGCGACCGCCCGGGTCAACCAGCTGGCCCGGCGGGGCTCAGGTTGTGGAGGAGCAGCCGCCGGGGTAAAGCAGCCGGCCCGGCCTTGCTCGGGGTGTGGTGGAGCGGCCGCCCGGGTCAGGAAGCCGGCCCGGCCGGGGTCGGTCAGTTTTGGAGCGGCCGCCCGGGTCAACCAGCTGGCCCGGCGGGTCTCCGGTTGTGGTGGAGCGGCCGCTGGGTAAAGCAGCCGGCCCGGCCGGGCTCGGGGTGTGGTAGAGCGGCCGCCCGGGTCAGGAAGCCGGCCCGGCCGGGCTCGGTCGGTTGTGGAGCGGCCGCCCGGGTCAACCAGCTGGCCCGGCGGGGCTCCGGTTTGTGGAGCGGCCGCCGGGGTAAAGCAGCCGGCCCGGCGCGGCTCGGGGTGTGGTGGAGCGGCCGCCCGGGTCAGGAAGCCGGCCCGGCCGGGCTCGGTCGGTTGTGGAGCGGCCGCCCGGGTCAACCAGCTGGCCCGGCGGGGCTCCGGTTGTGGTGGAGCGGCCGCCGGGGTAAAGCAGCCGGCCCGGCCCGGCTCGGGGGTGTGGTGGAGCGGCCGCCCGGGTCAAGAAGCCGGCCCGGCCGGGCTCGGTCGGTTGTGGAGCGGCTCCCGGGTCAACCAGCTGGCCCGGCGGGGCTCCGGTTGTGGTGGAGTGGCCGCCGGGGTAAAGCAGCCGGCCCGGCCGGGCTGGGGGTGTGGTGGAGCGGCCGCCCGGGTCAACCAGCTGGCCCGGCGGGGCTCCGGTTGTGGTGGAGCGGCCGCCGGGGTAAAGCAGCCGGCCCGGCCGGGCTCGGGGTGTGGTGGAGCGGCCGCCCGGGTCAGGAAGCCTGCCCCGCCGGGCTCGTTCGGTTGTGGAGCGGCCGCCCGGGTCAACCAGCTGGCCCGGCGGGGCTACGGTTGTGGTGGAGCGGCCGCCGGGGTAAAGAAGCCGGCCCGGACGGGCTCGGGGTGTGGTGGAGCGGCCGCCCGGGTCAGGAAGCCTGCCCCGCCGGGCTCGGTCGTTTGTGGAGCGGCCGCCCGGGTCAACCAGCTGGCCCGGCGGGGCTCCGGTTGTGGTGGAGCGGCCGCCGTGTAAAGCAGCCGGCCCGGCCGGGCTCGGGGTGTGGTGGAGCGGCCGCCCGGGTCAGGAAGCGGGCCCGGCCGGGCTCGGTCGGTTGTGGAGCGGCCGCCAGGGTCAACCAGCTGGCCCGGCGGGGCTCCGGTTGTGGTGGAGCCGCCGTCGGGGGAAAGCAGCCGGCCCGGCCGGGCTCGGGGTGTGGTGGAGCGGCCGCCCGGGTCAGGAAGCCGGCCCGGCCGAGCTCGGTCGCTTGTGGAGCGGCTCCCGGGTCAACCAGCTGGCCCGGCGGGGAGCCGGTTGTGGTGGAGCGGCCGCCGGGGGTAAAGCAGCCGGCCCGGCCCGGCTCGGGGTGTGGTGGAGCGGCCGCCCGGGTTAACCAGCTGGCCCGGCGGGGCTCCGGTTGTGTTGGAGGGGCCGCCGGGGTAAAGCAGTCGGCCCGGCCGGGCTCGGGGTGTGGTGGAGCGGCCGCGGGGGTCAGGAAGCCGGCCCGGCCGAGCTCGGTCGGTTGTGGAGCGTCTCCCGGGTCAACCAGCGGGCCCGGCGGGGCTCCGGTTGTGGTGGAGCTGCCGCCGGGGTAAAGCAGCCGGCCCGGCCGGGCTGGGGGTGTGGTGGAGCGGCCGCCCGGGTCAGGAGGCCGGCCCGGCCAGGCTCGGTCTGTGGTGGAGCGACCGCCCGGGTCAACCAGCTGGCCCGGCGGGGCTCCGGTTGTGGAGGAGCGGCCGCCGGGGTAAAGCAGCCGGCCGGGCCGGGCTCGGGGTGTGGTGGAGCGGCCGCCCGGGTCAGGAAGCCGGCCCGGCCGGGGTCGGTCGGTTTTGGAGCGGCCGCCCGGGTCAACCAGCTGGCCCGGCGGGTCTCCGGTTGTGGTGGAGCGGCCGCCGGGTAAAGCAGCCGGCCCGGCCGGGCTCGGGGTGTGGTGGAGCGGCCGCCCGGGTCAGGAAGCCGGCCCGGCCGCGATCGGTCGGTTGTGGAGCGGCCGCCAGGGTCAACCAGCTCGCCCGGCGGGGCTCCGGTTGTGGTGGTGCGGCCGCCGGGGTAAAGCAGCCGACCCGGCCCGTATCGGGGTGTGGTGGAGCGGCCGCCCGGGTCAGGAAGCCGGCCCGGCCGGGCTCGGTCTGTGGTGGAGCGGCCGCCCGGGTCAACCAGCTGGCCCGGCGGGGCTCCGGTTGTGGTGGAGCGGCCGCCGGGGTAAAGCAGCCGGCCCGGCCGGGCTGGGGTTGTGGTGGAGCGCCCGCCGGGGTCAGGAAGCCGGCCCGGCCGGGCTCGGTCGGTTGTGGAGCGGCCGCCCGGGTCAACCAGCAGGCCCGGCGGGGCTCCGGTTGTGGTGGAGCGGCCGCCGGGGTAAAGCAGCCGGCCCGGCCGGGCTGGGGTTGTGGTGGAGAGTCCGCCCGGGTCAGGAGGCCGGCCCGGCCGGGCTCGGTCTGTGGTGGAGCGGCCGCCCGGGTCAACCAGCTGGCCCGGCGGGGCTCCGGTTTTGGTGGAGCGGTCGCCGGGGTAAAGCAGCCGGCCCGGTCGGCCTCGGGCCGTGGTCGGCGGCGGCCCGTGTCAACCAGCCGGGCCGGCCGTCCTCGGGCTGAGGTCGGCGGCCGCCCTTGTCGACCAACTGGCCCGGCCGGGAAGCGTTCTGTGCTCAGAAAGATAACGATGTTGTGGGCAGATGGAATGGTGAAGTTGTCCGAATTATAACAGAGGGCCTTGGAAATAAATGTTGAAGCCCTGAACCAGTCACATTTTTGAGAATAATGAAAAAATGTACCTGTCATTGAATTTTCCTGGAAAACGTGAAGGAACCTAGTTGGCCCACCCCACAGTACAGTATATGTTCCCAGTGTCTGTCTATGCTGCCATCTCGTGGCCATTTTGGGGAATGACATGTTAGTTTAGGTCAGCAGGAAAAGTGGTTGATGCCAGTGAAATATCAATGACTTTTGATGGCAGTGGTATTTACAAGTGCATTGGAAAACATCTAATTGTCAGGACTATACAGTTATCTTCTGACTAGTCTCCAGAGTAATGGCCAAGGGAGGAATAAGTGTGTTTTATGGGACGTTTTTTGGAAGTGGCTTTGTAGCATAATAGAGGCAGGTTTTTAGAAGTGCCAAGTGTGAGTGAAAGTCATTTGTCCTTTGCTTTGTCTGTTGCAGCTTCCTAAAACAATGTGGAGGTAAAATTTATATATGATGGTGCTACAAGAGATACACAAAAAGCAAAGTAAAGTACCAGCGCCATCATTGTATGTACCTGCCCTTTGGGACGTGTCTACGGTTGTTTCTTCCCTTTCCCTGGACTTTGTCTACTAATTTAGGTTCCTGTTATCGGCGCAAACATGTGCATTTCCAGCTTCTTTGTCTAAGCTGTGCATTCAAGGGTGAAGATTTCTTTCTCAAGTTTTGTTACGGAGCATCTTTATCATCACTCAGGCCCAGTTACTTTGTAATGCCAATGGCAGTTTATTTCAGAGGTTCTTTAGGAGTTGATTTCACAAGTCCCAAAGAAGAGCACTTTCTAGTCATCTATTCTCAATGAATGCTTCTTCAGTGCTATAAGGGCAAAAACATTTTGTATAGGATTTCGAGGCTGCGGTGCTGGTTAAAACTTGCTTTAAATGGGGCTGGTAGAAATGTCAGTTCAGCCCCCCACCCTCTCCCACCGCCACACCCCACGCCATCACCTGGCTCTGGTCTCACAGACTTGCCTTGACGTCATTGGAAACCATTTTGTTAGAATGCATCGTGACAGCTGTCATACCAGCTTGCATGAAAGAAATCTTATCACAACTGGAGAATATGTGCCACTTTCTCACTGAAAATGAAAGAACATAAGCAACATTTTCAGTCCTTTAGGCTTTGTCATTTCGGGACAGGTACAAGTGCCAGTGTAAGGCAAAGAAAGATTTTTTGGTGTGTATGGTGACATTGCTGTGAGTGATGGAACATGTCACAAGTGTATTTCCGAGTTTCATTCCAGAGATTTCTGGTGCACAGTTGCTGCACTGGTCCATCAGGCCAGCCGCAGTGGAGAGCCATCCAGGGGAGATGATAACTGAAAACACACCACATTATGGCAGGTGGGAGACAGGCAACAAACTCAAAGTATCCTAACCAAGCATTGAAAATCATTTGCGCCAGCACAGTTAGCTTAGTCTCCCTGATGTTTGGTTTCCACAGAAGTTATATGGGTAGAAGGACGGAGCCATCTGGACCACATATCCACGTGTGGTTCTCTATGGAAATGTAAGAAAAACATTCCATTTCCAAAACAAATTGTGAGGGGTGATGAATGGTTGATGTGTTAGAATAATGTGGAATTGGAGAGATTCAGGGTCAGCAAAAGAACCAACACCAGGCCCCTGCATAAGTTGGTCTTCATCTGAAAGAGGTGATGTTACCCTTCTGGTGGTTTCTGGAGGGGGTCCTGGAGAAGGAGTTCCTTGTACAAAGCTGGCAGGTGACTTGCAACAAGCACTGCTCCAGGTCAGAACAACTGAAAGCACCGCCTGAGGGAATGAGTCTGGAATTTGTCAGCAGAAGCTTCATGATAAGGTGAGAATGCATGTTTCTCTTTGGTGACCAGTGATGAAAGGTTCCAGCCTGGCTGAGCAGTCCCGATTCATCCGCAGTGCTCACCAGACCTTGCACCTTCACGTGGCCAATGACTTCGGTCTGTCTGAATTTCTCTTATTGGAGAGAAATTTCCATTCCCTGGAACACTGTAGAAGCCACCTAGAAGAGCTCTCTGCTCCAAAAAAATAACAAAGTTCGGGGACCATGGAATGTGGAAATTACCTGAAAGGTGGCAGAAAGTAGTGGAACAGAACGGCGACGACCTTGTGCAGTCACCGTGTTTGAGGAAAAATGAAAAATGCGCCTGTCATCGCACCTCAAAGTCAAAAGTGAAGGAATCTGTCAGCTGAGCCCTTTGTGGGACAGGCATTCCAAGTGTCGGTCTCTGCTGCCATCTTATGGCTATTTTTGGGAATGACACCTCAGTGCAGTTCAGCAGGAAAAGTGGTTCATTGTAGTGGAATATCAATGGCTTTTGACGGTAGTGATATTCCCAAGTGCATTCCAAAGCGTCTAATGTCAGCACGGTCTAGTTACCTTGTGAGTGGTGTGCAAGTTAAGGGCAAAGGGAGCGATGAACCTGTGTTGTGCGACATTATTTGGTAATGGCTTTGTAGCGTCATAGAGTGAAGTCTTCACAAGTTCGAAGTGTGTTTGAAAATTGTTTGTAATTTGTTTTGTCTGTTGCAGCTTCGTTAAACAAGGGGAAAGTAAAGTGTATTCAAAATCCTCCATTCAGAAATAGAATACAATAAAATAAAACAAAACATAATAAAATAACATCACTATCATTTTATGTACATGCCCTTCTGGACGCGTCTAGACACAGTACCCTCCAGTGTGTCTTGGCTTCCTTTGCACTTTTCAGTTCCTAAAAGGGTGCAACTCTGGTACAATTGGGGGTTTTGTGACTAACCCACGTGTTCAAAGGTGCAGATTTTGTTCTTAAGTTTCAGTGTGTAGTATCTTTAGCATCATTCAGTTCCAATTATTTTGTAACTCACATGATGGTTCATTTTGGAAGGTCTGTAGGAGTCTACTTCAGAAGTACAAAGCAGAACCTTCTAGTCACTCATTTTCAGTGAATTCTAGCTTAAGTGCTGCCTGAACAAAAAACATACTGTAAATGATGCGATTCTGGTTGAAGCTTCATTTCTATCAAGTTGGCCCAAAAGTCAGTTTGGCCCTCACCACCCTCACTGCCCTGTCCTGTGACTCTGGTTTGCTAACTTGTCTAATTTTACGGAAAAGCGTCGGGTCAGACTGCACCGTGACAAATGTCATACAAATGGGCATTGAAAGAAAAAAACTCATCGAAACCACTGTGATTTTGTGGTCATTTTCATACTGAAGAGGGATGAACAGAAGGAATGCTTTTGGCACATTACACTGTCATTTCAAGAAAGGTGAACACGCAACTGGAATGCAAAATAAAGATTGGTGGTGTGTATGGAGAAGGCCTTGTAGGTGATGAAATGTGTCCGAGGTGGTTTGCAAAGTTTCAACCCAAGATTTCTCACACAAAGGTGCCCCACAGGTCTGGCAGACCATTGGCAGTTCAGAGCCATAGAGTCCAGATGTTCACTGAAGACAGACCACACCATGCCATGTGGGAGACTGATGACATACTCAAAGTATCCAGATCCAGTGTCAAAAATCATATGCACCTGCAAGATTACAGTGAATCCCTTTGATGTTTGGGTTCCCCAGAAGTTAAGCTGGGTGTGTGTGTGTGTGGGGGGGGAAACTTTCTTGACCTCATTTCCACATGGGGTTTTCTATGGAAATATATAAAAACCATTCTGCTTGCAAGCAAATTGTGTGGTGGTGTGAACGGATGAAACTTGAGAATAATGTGGAACAGGAAAGATTGTAGGCAAATGAAGGAAGCACCAGCAGCATCCCCTCCATACAGGGCAGTCTTCATCGAAAGGAGGTGACGTTGCCTGTGTGCTGATACCAGAGGGCGTCCTGTAGGAGGAGCTCCTTGGGGAAATTCGCAACACGTGCTGCCCCATCAGACCAACCGCAA
The DNA here is from genome assembly GCA_038363175.2 of Artibeus lituratus. Classification (NCBI taxonomy): domain Eukaryota; kingdom Metazoa; phylum Chordata; class Mammalia; order Chiroptera; family Phyllostomidae; genus Artibeus; species Artibeus lituratus. The sequence continues at coordinate 166,023 of JBAWUR020000054.1, read as the reverse complement.
GCACTGCCTGAGGGAAAGAGTTGAAGCAGAAGACAGGAAAGCCTCGGGTTGAGGTGGGAGTGCGTGTTTGTTTTTTTATTTTCTCTTTTAACTTTTTTATTGATTATGCCATTCCATTTGTTCTATTCCCCCCTCCGTTCCCCTCCACCATGCATACCCCTCCCCCACCATTTCCCCCTTTAGTTCATGAACACGTGTCTCAAATTCTTTAGATTCTATATTCCCCCTACTATTCTTACCCTCCCCCTATCTATTTTCTATCTACTGTCTATGCTACTTATTTTCTGTACCTTCTCCCCCCTTCTCCTCCTCCCACTCCCCTGTTGCTAAGCCTCCATGTGATCTTCCTTTCTATGGTTCTGCTCTTGATCTAGCTGTCCTCTTAGTCTGCTTTTGTTTTAGGTGTGGTTGTTCATAACTGTGAGTTTGCTGTCCTTTCACTGTTCGTCTATTTTATCTTCTTTTTCTTAGATAAGCCCCTTTAACATTTCATATAATAAGGGTTTGGTGAGGATGAACTCCTTGAATTTGATCTTATCTGAGAAGCACTTTATCTGTCCTTCCATTCTAAATGAAAACTTTGCTGGCTAGAGCAATCTTGATTGTAGGTCCTTGGTTTTCATGACTTGGAATACCTCTTTCCAGCACCTTCTTGCCTGTAAGGTCTCTTTTGAGAAATCCGCTGACAGTCTGATGGGAACTCCTTTGTAGGTGACTGTCCCCTTATCTCTTGCTGCTTCTAGGATTCTCTCCTTCATTTGAATCTTGGCTAATATAATGATGATGTGCCTTGGTGTGTTCCTTCTTGGGTCCAACTTCTTTGGGACTCTCTGAGCTTCCTGGATTTCCTGGAAGTCTACTTTCTCTGCCAGAATGGGGAAGTTCTCTTTTATTATTTGTTCAAATAAGGCTTCCACTCATGACTCTTCCCCTTCTGGTATCCCTATAATTCGAATGTTAGCACGTTTAACGATGTCCTGGAGGTCCCTAAGCCTCTCCTCATTTTTATGCATTCTGGTTTCTTTATTCTTTTCTGTTTGATCCTCTTTTTCTTTCTTCTGGTCCACTCCATTGATTTAAGTCCCAATCTCCTTTCCCTTACTATTGGTTTTCTTTGCATTACCATTCATTTTTATTAGTTTAGCTTTCATATGTTTCTCTAATTCGTGACTAATATCAACCAGTTCTGTGAGGATCCTGGTCACCAGTGTTTTGAACTGTGCATCTGAAAGTTTAGCTATTTCTTCATCGCTTAGATTTATCGGCTCTGGGGCTCTGAGTTGTTCTTGAGCCATTTTTGGTCTGTTCGCACCCTTAAGTACGAGGAGCGGAGCCTTAGTTGTTTACCAGGGCGGGGCCACCCATGACGCTGGTTTGTGACGCTGTATGTGGGGGCGGGGTCAGAGGGGGAACAATGGCGGTCTTCTCCACTAGCCCAGTCCGTCCCACCCCTTTCCCCGGTCTGTTTATCCGAGCGGAATTGTGCGAGCCTGCTGCCCTGCACCGTGCGGTCTCAATGCTCGCCTCTTCACTGGTTTATCTGCACGCAAATGTGCGACCTACCGCCGACAGCCAGCCACGCCTCTTACCTAGCCCGCACCTGCGATCTGCACCTTCGGCTGTTTGCGCACCACCAGGTCGGGATCTTTTCGGTCAACCTGCTCCGCTGCTGGCTTCGCCCCTCTTACCAGTTTAGAACGGCATTTCGTTGTTTTTAGCCCGTGCTCAATCCACTGAGCTACACCAGCCAGGGCTTCCAGTCACTCAGTTTTTTGTCCATTCTAGCTTAAGTGCAAGGAGAACACTTAGAGAAACATTGTCTATACTTTCAATGCTGCGATGCTTGTTGAAACTGGCTTTTTATTGGCTTGGCCAAAAGATAAAAAGTTTTGGGAAGATGTAGTTATGAAGATGCCTGAAAGATTGCAGAAAGCAGTGCAACAAAATGGTGAATATGTTCTTTAAGAAAATTATTGGTTAAAGTGAAAAGCGTCTTTCATTGTCTCCTTACCTAAAAACCAAATGAACCTGTTGGCCAAGCAAATAGTAAAATGTTCCCAGGTGTGTCTCTGCTGCCATTTCGTGGGCCTTTTGGGAATAACATGTTAGTGAGTGGTCAGCAGGAATAGTGGTTGAATGCAGTAGAATATGACTGTTGATCGCAATGTTGTTTAGACGTGCGTTTAGTAAGTTTTCAATAGCAGGACTTCCTAGTTACCTTCTGTTCCTGATTTCTATATTAACAGCAATGTCAGTAAGAAACATAGTGTACATAATTTCAGTCCTTTGAAAAATTTAAAACTTACCCTAGCACAGGATGGTCCCTAGGTAAATTGTCCCAAGTGCGGCTCTCTGCTGCCATCTCATGTGTCACTGAGATGACAAATCTTATTGTCCCATTTGTTGGTCATGGCTCGCCTCCTGGTTGTGGCTTCACGGTCTCCAGCCTTGCACTTGCTGCCCCCACTGCACTTCGGTGGCTGCAGGCAGAGGAGGACAGTCCGCACTGTACTGGACAGTGATGCTCAGACCTTTGGGCATCAGGCTGTGGTGGAGCGGCAGGCCGGGTCAACCAGCCAGCACGGCCGGCCTCGGGCTGTGGTCGGCGGCCGCCCGGGTCAGGAAGCCGGCCCGGCCCGGCTCGGGCGGTGGTGGAGCGGCCGCCCGGGTCAAGCAGCCGTCCTGGCGGGGTTCCGGTTGTGGTGGAGCGGCCGCCCGAGTCAAGCAGCCGGCCCGGCCGGGCTCGGGGTGTGGTGGAGCGGCCGCCCGGGTCAGGAAGCCGGCCCAACCGGGCTCGGTCTGGGGTGGAGCGGCCGCCCGGGTCAACCAGCTGGCCCGGCCGGGCTCGGTCTGTGGTGGAGCGGCCGCAGGGGTAAAGCAGCCAACCCGGCGAGGCTCGGGGTGCGGTGTAGCGGCCGCCCGGGTCAGGAGGCCGGCCTGGCCGGGCTGGGTCTGTGGTGGAGCGGCTGCCCGGGTAAACCAGCTGGCCCGGCGGGGCTCCGGTTGTAGTGGAGCGGCCGCCGGGGTAAAGCAGCCGGACCGAGCGGGCTGGGGTTGTGGTGGAGCGGCCGCCCGGGTCAGGAAGCCGGCCCGGCCGGGCTCGGTCGGTTGTGGAGCGGCCGCCCGGGTCAACCACCTGGCCCGACGGGGCTCCGGTTGTGGTGGAGCGGCCGCCGGGGTAAAGCAGCCGGCCCGGCCCGGCTCAAGGTGTGGTGGAGCGAGCGCCCGGGTCAGGAAGCCGGCCCGGCCGGGCTCGGACTGTGGTGGAGCGGCCGCCCGGGTCAACCAGCTGGCCCGGCGGGGCTCCGGTTATGGTGAAGCGGCAGCCGGGGTTAACCAGTCGGCCCGGCCGGGCTCGGGGTGTGGTGGAGCGGCCGCCCGGGTCAGGAAGCCGGCCCGGCCGAGCTCGGTCGGTTGTGGAGCGGCTCCCGGGTCAACCAGCTGGCCCGGCGGGGCTCCGGTTGTGGTGGAGCGGCCGCCGGGGTAAAGCAGCCGGTCCGGCCGGGCTCGGGGTGTGGTGGAGCGGCTGCCCGGGTCAGGAAGCCGGCCCGGCCGGGCTCGGTTGGTTGTGGAGCGGCCGCCCGGGTCAACCAGCTGGCCCGGCGGGGCTCCGGTTGTGGTGGAGCGGCCGCCGGGGTAAAGCAGCCGGCCCGGCCCGGCTCGGGGTGTGGTGGAGCGGCCGCCCGGGTCAGGAAGCCGGCCCGGCCGGGCTCGGTCGGTTGTGGAGCGGCCGCCCGGGTCAACCAGCTGGGCCGGCGGGGCTCCGGTTGTTGTGGAGCGGCCGCCGGGGTAAAGCAGCCGGCCCGGCCGGGCTCGGGGTGTGGTGGAGCGGCCGCGGGGGTCAGGAAGCCGGCCCGGCCGGGCTCGGTCTGTGGTGGAGAGGCCGCCCGGGTCAACCAGCTGGCCCGGCAGGGCTCCGGTTGTGGTGGAGCGACGGCCGGGGTAAAGCAGCCGGCCCGGCCCGGCTCGAGGTGTGGTGGAGCGGCCTCCTGGGTCAGGAAGCCGGCCCGGCCGGGCTCGGTCTGTGGTGGAGCGGCCGCCCGGGTCAACCAGCTGGCCCGGCGGGGCTCCGGTTGTGGTGGAGCGGCCGCCGGGGTAAAGCAGCCGGCCCGGCCCGGCTCGGGGTGTGGTGGAGCGGCCGCCCGGGTCAGGAAGCCGGCCCGGCCGGGCTCGGTCTGTTGTGGACCGGCCGCCCGGGTCAACCAGCTGGCCCGGCGAAGCTCCGGTTGTGGTGGAGCCGCCGCCGGGGTAAAGCAGCCGGCCCGGCCGGGCTGGGGTTGTGGTGGAGCGGCAGCCCGGGTCAGGAGGCCGGCCCGGCCGGGCTGAGTCTGTGGTGGAGCGGCCGCCGGGGTAAAGCATCCGGCCCGGCCGGGCTCGGGGTGTGGTGGAGCGGCTGCCCGGGTCAGGAAGCCGGCTCGGCCGGGCTCGGTCGGTTGTGGAGCGGCCGCCCGGGTTAACCAGCTGGCCCGGCGGGGCTCCGGTTGTGTTGGAGGGGCCGCCGGGGTAAAGCAGTCGGCCCGGCCGGGCTCGGGGTGTGGTGGAGCGGCCGCGGGGGTCAGGAAGCCGGCCCGGCCGAGCTCGGTCGGTTGTGGAGCGGCTCCCGGGTCAACCAGCGGGCCCGGCGGGGCTCCGGTTGTGGTGGAGCTGCCGCCGGGGTAAAGCAGCCGGCCCGGCCGGGCTGGGGGTGTGGTGGAGCGGCCGCCCGGGTCAGGAGGCCGGCCCGGCCAGGCTCGGTCTGTGGTGGAGCGACCGCCCGGGTCAACCAGCTGGCCCTGCGGGGCTCCGGTTGTGGTGGAGCGGCCGCCGGGGTAAAGCAGCAGGCCCGGCCCCGCTCGGGGTGTGGTGGAGCGGCCGCCCGGGTCAGGAAGCCGGCCCGGCCGGGCTCGGTCTGTGGTGGAGAGGCAGCCCGGGTCAACCAGCTGGCCCGGCGGGGCTCCGGTTGTGGTGGAGCGGCCGCCGGGGTAAAGCAGCCGGCCCGGCCCGGCTCGGGGTGTGGTGGAGCGGCCGCCCGGGTCAGGAAGCCGGCCCGCCCGGGCTCGGTCGGTTGTGGAGCGGCCGCCAGGGTCAACCAGCTGGCCCGGCGGGGCTCCGGTTGTGGTGGAGCGGCCGCCGGGGTAAAGCAGCCGGCCCGGCCGGGCTCGGGGTGTGGTGGAGCGGCCGCCCGGGTCAGGAGGCCGGCCCGGCCAGGCTCGGTCTGTGGTGGAGCGACCGCCCGGGTCAACCAGCTGGCCCTGCGGGGCTCCGGTTGTGGTGGAGCGGCCGCCGGGGTAAAGCAGCAAGCCCGGCCCCGCTCGGGGTGTGGTGGAGCGGCCGCCCGGGTCAGGAAGCCGGCCCGGCCGGGCTCGGTCTGTGGTGGAGAGGCAGCCCGGGTCAACCAGCTGGCCCGGCGGGGCTCCGGTTGTGGTGGAGCGGCCGCCGGGGTAAAGCAGCCGGCCCGGCCCGGCTCGGGGTGTGGTGGAGCGGCCGCCCGGGTCAGGAAGCCGGCCCGCCCGGGCTCGGTCGGTTGTGGAGCGGCCGCCCGGGTCAACCAGCTGGCCCGGCGGGGATCCCGTTGTGGTGGAGCTGTTGCCGGGGTAAAGCAGCCGGCCCGGCCGGGCTCGGGGTGTGGTGGAGCGCCCGCCCGGGTCAGGAGGCCGGCCCGGCCAGGCTCGGTCGCTTGTGGAGCGGCCGCCCGGGTCAACCAGCTGGCCCGGCGGGGATCCGGTTGTGGTGGAGCGGCCGCCGGGGTAAAGCAGCCGGCCCGGCCGGGCTCGGGGTGTGGTGGAGCGGCCGCCCGGGTCAGAAAGCCGGCCCGGCCGGGCTCGGTCGGTTGTGGAGCGGCGGCCCGGGTCAACCAGCTGGCCCGGCGGGGCTCCGGTGGTGGTGGAGCGGCCGCCGGGGTAAAGCAGTCGGCCCGGCCGGGCTCGGGGTGTGGTGGAGCGGCCGCCCGGGTCAGGAGGTTGGCCCGGCCAGGCTCGGTCTGTGGTGGAGCGGCCGCCCGGGTCAACCAGCTGGCCCGGCGGGTCTGCGGTTGTGGTGGAGTGGCCGCTGGGGTAAAGCAGCCGGCCCAGCGCGGCTCGGGGTGTGGAGGAGCGGCCGCCCGGGTCAGGAAGCCGGCCCGGCCGGGCTCGGTCTGTGGTGGAGCGGCCGCCCGGGTCAACCAGCTGGCCCGGCGGGGCTCCGGTTGTGGTGGAGAGGCAGCCGGGGTTAACCAGTCGGCCCGGCAGGGCTCGGGGTGTGGTGGAGCTGCCGCCCGTGTCAGGAAGCCGGCCCGGCCGGGCTCGGTCGGTTGTGGAGCGGCCGCCCGGGTCAACCAGCTGGACCGGCGGGGCTCCGGTTGTGGTGGAGCGGCCGCCGGGGTAAAGCAGCCGGCCCGGCCGGGCTCGGGGTGTGGTGGAGCGCCCCCCCGGGTCAGGAGGCCGGCCCAGCCGGGCTCGGTCTGTGGTGGAGCGACCGCCCGGGTCAACCAGCTGGCCCGGCGGGGCTCCGGCTGTGGAGGAGCGGCCGCCGGGGTAAAGCAGCCGGCCCGGCCGGGCTCGGGGTGTGGTGGAGCGGCAGCCCGGGTCAGGAAGCCGACCCGGCCGGGCTCGGTCGGTTGTGGAGCGGCCGCCCGGGTCAACCAGCTGGCCCGGCGGGGAACCGGTTGTGGTGGAGTGGCCGCCGGGGTAAAGCAGCCGACCCGGCCCGGCTCGGGGTGTGGTGGAGCGGCCGCCCGGGTCAGGAAGCCGGCCCGGCCGGGCTCGGTCGGTTGTGGAGCGGCCGCCAGGGTCAACCAGCTGGCCCGGCGGGGCTCCGGTTGTGGTGGAGCGGCCGCCGGGGTAAAGCAGCCGGCCCGGCCGGGCTCGGGGTGTGGTGGAGCGGCCGCCCGGGTCAGGAAGCCGGCCCGACCCGGCTCGGTCGGTTGTGGAGCGGCCGCCCGGGTCAACCAGCTGGCCCGGCGGGGCTCCGGTTGTGGTGGAGCGGCCGCCGGGTAAAGCAGCCGGCCCGGCCGGGCTCGGGGTGTGGTAGAGCGGCCGCCCGGGTCAGGAAGCCGGCCCGGCCGGGATCGGTCGGTTGTGGAGCGGCCGCCAGGGTCAACCAGCTGGCCCGGCGGGGCTCCGGTTGTGGTGGAGCAGCCGCCGGGGTAAAGCAGCCGGCCCGGCACGGCTCGGGGTGTGGTGGAGCGGCCGCTCGGGTCAGGAAGCCGGCCCGGCCGGGCTCGGTCTGTTGTGGACCGGCCGCCCGGGTCAACCAGCTGGCCCGGCGGGGCTCCGGTTGTGGTGGAGCGGCCGCCGGGTTAAAGCAGCGGGCCCGGCCAGGCTGGGGTTGTGGTGGAGCGGCCGCCCGGGTCAACCAGCTGGCCCGGCGGGGCTCCGATTGTGGTGGAGCGTCTGCCGGGGTAAAGCAGCCGGCCCGGCACGGCTCGGGGTGTGGTGGAGCGGCCGCCCGGGTCAGGAAGCCGGCCCGGTCGGGCTCGGTCTGTGGTGGAGAGGCAGCCCGGGTCAACCAGCTTGCCCGGCAGGGCTCCGGTTGTGGTGGAGCGGCCGCCAGGGTAAAGCAGCCGGCCGGGCCCGGCTCGAGGTGTGGTGGAGCGGCCGCCCGGGTCAGGAAGCCGGCACGGCCGGGCTCGGTCTGTGGTGGAGCGGCCGCCCGGGTCAACCAGCTGGCCCGGCGGGGCTCCGGTTGTGGTGGAGCGGCAGCCGGGGTTAACCAGTCGGCTCGGCCAGGCTCGGGGTGTGGTGGAGCGGCCGCCCGGGTCAGGAAGCCGGCCCGGCCGGGCTCGGTCGGTTGTGGAGCGGCCGCCCGGGTCAACCAGCTGGCCCGGCGGGGCTCCGGTTGTGGTGGAGCGGCCGCCGGGGTAAAGCAGCCGGCCCGGCCGGGCTGGGGTTGTGGTGGAGCGGCCGCCGGGGTCAGGAAGCCGGCCCGGCCGGGCTCGGTCGGTTGTGGAGCGGCCGCCCGGGTCAACCAGCTGGCCCGGCGGGGCTCCGGTTGTGGTGGAGCGGCCGCCGGGGTAAAGCAGCCGACCCGGCCGGGCTCGGGGTGTGGTGGAGCGGCCGCCCAGGTCAGGAAGCCGGCCCGGCCGGGCTCGGTCGGTTGTGGAGCGGCCGCCCGGGTCAACCAGCTGGCCCGGCGGGGATCCGGTTGTGGTGGAGTGGCCGCCGGGGTAAAGCAGCCGACCCGGCCGGGCTCGGGGTGTGGTGGAGCGGCCGCCCGGGTCAGGAAGCCGGCCCGGCCGGGCTCGGTCGGTTGTGGAGCGGCCGCCAGGGTCAACCAGCTGGCCCGGCGGGGCTCCGGTTGTGGTGGAGCGGCCGCCGGGGTAAAGCAGCCGGCCCGGCCGGGCTCGGGGTGTGGTGGAGCGGCCGCCCGTGTAAGGAAGCCGGCCCGGCCGGGCTCGGTCGGTTGTGGAGCGGCTCCCGGGTCAACCAGCTATCCCGGCGGGGCTCCGGTTGTGGTGGAGCGGCCGCCGGGTAAAGCAGCCGGCCCGACCGGGCTCGGGGTGTGGTGGAGCGGCCGCCCGGGTCAGGAAGCCGGCCCGGCCCGGCTCGGTCGGTTGTGGAGCGGCCGCCAGGGTCAACCAGCTGGCCCGGCGGGGCTCCGGTTGTGGTGGAGCTGCCGTCGGAGTAAAGCAGCCGGCCCGGCCGGGCTCGGGGTGTGGTGGAGCGGCCGCCCGGGTCAGGAAGCCGGCCCGGCCGAGCTCGGTCGGTTGTGGAGCGGCTCCCGGGTCAACCAGCTGGCCCGGCGGGGCTCCGGTTGTGGTGGAGCGGCCGCCGGGGTAAACCAGCCGGTCCGGCCGGGCTCGGGGTGTGGTGGAGCGGCTGCCCGGGTCAGGAAGCCGGCCCGGCCGGGCTCGGTTGATTGTGGAGCGGCCGCCCGGGTCAACCAGCTGGCCCGGCGGGGCTCCGGTTGTGGTGGAGCGGCCGCCGGGGTAAAGCAGCCGGCCCGGCCCGGCTCGGGGTGTGGTGGAGCGGCCGCCCGGGTCAGGAAGCCGGCCCGGCCGGGCTCGGTCGGTTGTGGAGCGGCCGCCCGGGTCAACCAGCTGGCCCGGCGAGGATCCGGTTGTGGTGGAGCGGCCGCCGGGGTAAAGCATCCGGCCCGGCCGGGCTCGGGGTGTGGTGGAGCGGCTGCCCGGGTCAGGAAGCCGGCTCGGCCGGGCTCGGTCGGTTGTGGAGCGGCCGCCCGGGTTAACCAGCTGGCCCGGCGGGGCTCCGGTTGTGTTGGAGGGGCCGCCGGGGTAAAGCAGTCGGCCCGGCCGGGCTCGGGGTGTGGTGGAGCGGCCGCGGGGGTCAGGAAGCCGGCCCGGCCGAGCTCGGTCGGTTGTGGAGCGGCTCCCGGGTCAACCAGCGGGCCCGGCGGGGCTCCGGTTGTGGTGGAGCTGCCGCCGGGGTAAAGCAGCCGGCCCGGCCGGGCTGGGGGTGTGGTGGAGCGGCCGCCCGGGTCAGGAGGCCGGCCCGGCCAGGCTCGGTCTGTGGTGGAGCGACCGCCCGGGTCAACCAGCTGGCCCTGCGTGGCTCCGGTTGTGGTGGAGCGGCCGCCGGGGTAAAGCAGCAGGCCCGGCCGGGCTGGGGTTGTGGTGGAGCGGCAGCCCGGGTCAGGAGGCCGGCCCGGCCGGGCTGAGTCTGTGGTGGAGCGGCCGCCGGGGTAAAGCATCCGGCCCGGCCGGGCTCGGGGTGTGGTGGAGCGGCTGCCCGGGTCAGGAAGCCGGCTCGGCCGGGCTCGGTCGGTTGTGGAGCGGCCGCCCGGGTTAACCAGCTGGCCCGGCGGGGCTCCGGTTGTGTTGGAGGGGCCGCCGGGGTAAAGCAGTCGGCCCGGCCGGGCTCGGGGTGTGGTGGAGCGGCCGCGGGGGTCAGGAAGCCGGCCCGGCCGAGCTCGGTCGGTTGTGGAGCGGCTCCCGGGTCAACCAGCGGGCCCGGCGGGGCTCCGGTTGTGGTGGAGCTGCCGCCGGGGTAAAGCAGCCGGCCCGGCCGGGCTGGGGGTGTGGTGGAGCGGCCGCCCGGGTCAGGAGGCCGGCCCGGCCAGGCTCGGTCTGTGGTGGAGCGACCGCCCGGGTCAACCAGCTGGCCCTGCGGGGCTCCGGTTGTGGTGGAGCGGCCGCCGGGGTAAAGCAGCAAGCCCGGCCCCGCTCGGGGTGTGGTGGAGCGGCCGCCCGGGTCAGGAAGCCGGCCCGGCCGGGCTCGGTCTGTGGTGGAGAGGCAGCCCGGGTCAACCAGCTGGCCCGGCGGGGCTCCGGTTGTGGTGGAGCGGCCGCCGGGGTAAAGCAGCCGGCCCGGCCCGGCTCGGGGTGTGGTGGAGCGGCCGCCCGGGTCAGGAAGCCGGCCCGCCCGGGCTCGGTCGGTTGTGGAGCGGCCGCCCGGGTCAACCAGCTGGCCCGGCGGGGATCCCGTTGTGGTGGAGCTGTTGCCGGGGTAAAGCAGCCGGCCCGGCCGGGCTCGGGGTGTGGTGGAGCGCCCGCCCGGGTCAGGAGGCCGGCCCGGCCAGGCTCGGTCGCTTGTGGAGCGGCCGCCCGGGTCAACCAGCTGGCCCGGCGGGGATCCGGTTGTGGTGGAGCGGCCGCCGGGGTAAAGCAGCCGGCCCGGCCGGGCTCGGGGTGTGGTGGAGCGGCCGCCCGGGTCAGAAAGCCGGCCCGGCCGGGCTCGGTCGGTTGTGGAGCGGCGGCCCGGGTCAACCAGCTGGCCCGGCGGGGCTCCGGTGGTGGTGGAGCGGCCGCCGGGGTAAAGCAGTCGGCCCGGCCGGGCTCGGGGTGTGGTGGAGCGGCCGCCCGGGTCAGGAGGTTGGCCCGGCCAGGCTCGGTCTGTGGTGGAGCGGCCGCCCGGGTCAACCAGCTGGCCCGGCGGGTCTGCGGTTGTGGTGGAGTGGCCGCTGGGGTAAAGCAGCCGGCCCAGCGCGGCTCGGGGTGTGGAGGAGCGGCCGCCCGGGTCAGGAAGCCGTCCCGGCCGGGCTCGGTCTGTGGTGGAGCGGCCGCCCGGGTCAACCAGCTGGCCCGGCGGGGCTCCGGTTGTGGTGGAGCGGCCGCCGGGTAAAGCAGCCGGCCCGGCCGGGCTCGGGGTGTGGTAGAGCGGCCGCCCGGGTCAGGAAGCCGGCCCGGCCGGGATCGGTCGGTTGTGGAGCGGCCGCCAGGGTCAACCAGCTGGCCCGGCGGGGCTCCGGTTGTGGTGGAGCAGCCGCCGGGGTAAAGCAGCCGGCCCGGCACGGCTCGGGGTGTGGTGGAGCGGCCGCTCGGGTCAGGAAGCCGGCCCGGCCGGGCTCGGTCTGTTGTGGACCGGCCGCCCGGGTCAACCAGCTGGCCCGGCGGGGCTCCGGTTGTGGTGGAGCGGCCGCCGGGTTAAAGCAGCGGGCCCGGCCAGGCTGGGGTTGTGGTGGAGCGGCCGCCCGGGTCAACCAGCTGGCCCGGCGGGGCTCCGATTGTGGTGGAGCGTCTGCCGGGGTAAAGCAGCCGGCCCGGCACGGCTCGGGGTGTGGTGGAGCGGCCGCCCGGGTCAGGAAGCCGGCCCGGTCGGGCTCGGTCTGTGGTGGAGAGGCAGCCCGGGTCAACCAGCTTGCCCGGCAGGGCTCCGGTTGTGGTGGAGCGGCCGCCAGGGTAAAGCAGCCGGCCGGGCCCGGCTCGAGGTGTGGTGGAGCGGCCGCCCGGGTCAGGAAGCCGGCACGGCCGGGCTCGGTCTGTGGTGGAGCGGCCGCCCGGGTCAACCAGCTGGCCCGGCGGGGCTCCGGTTGTGGTGGAGCGGCAGCCGGGGTTAACCAGTCGGCTCGGCCAGGCTCGGGGTGTGGTGGAGCGGCCGCCCGGGTCAGGAAGCCGGCCCGGCCGGGCTCGGTCGGTTGTGGAGCGGCCGCCCGGGTCAACCAGCTGGCCCGGCGGGGCTCCGGTTGTGGTGGAGCGGCCGCCGGGGTAAAGCAGCCGGCCCGGCCGGGCTGGGGTTGTGGTGGAGCGGCCGCCGGGGTCAGGAAGCCGGCCCGGCCGGGCTCGGTAGGTTGTGGAGCGGCCGCCCGGGTCAACCAGCTGGCCCGGCGGGGCTCCGGTTGTGGTGGAGCGGCCGCCGGGGTAAAGCAGCCGACCCGGCGGGGCTCGGGGTGTGGTGGAGCGGCCGCCCAGGTCAGGAAGCCGGCCCGGCCGGGCTCGGTCGGTTGTGGAGCGGCCGCCCGGGTCAACCAGCTGGCCCGGCGGGGATCCGGTTGTGGTGGAGTGGCCGCCGGGGTAAAGCAGCCGACCCGGCCGGGCTCGGGGTGTGGTGGAGCGGCCGCCCGGGTCAGGAAGCCGGCCCGGCCGGGCTCGGTCGGTTGTGGAGCGGCCGCCAGGGTCAACCAGCTGGCCCGGCGGGGCTCCGGTTGTGGTGGAGCGGCCGCCGGGGTAAAGCAGCCGGCCCGGCCGGGCTCGGGGTGTGGTGGAGCGGCCGCCCGTGTAAGGAAGCCGGCCCGGCCGGGCTCGGTCGGTTGTGGAGCGGCTCCCGGGTCAACCAGCTATCCCGGCGGGGCTCCGGTTGTGGTGGAGCGGCCGCCGGGTAAAGCAGCCGGCCCGACCGGGCTCGGGGTGTGGTGGAGCGGCCGCCCGGGTCAGGAAGCCGGCCCGGCCCGGCTCGGTCGGTTGTGGAGCGGCCGCCAGGGTCAACCAGCTGGCCCGGCGGGGCTCCGGTTGTGGTGGAGCCGCCGTCGGAGTAAAGCAGCCGGCCCGGCCGGGCTCGGGGTGTGGTGGAGCGGCCGCCCGGGTCAGGAAGCCGGCCCGGCCGAGCTCGGTCGGTTGTGGAGCGGCTCCCGGGTCAACCAGCTGGCCCGGCGGGGCTCCGGTTGTGGTGGAGCGGCCGCCGGGGTAAAGCAGCCGGTCCGGCCGGGCTCGGGGTGTGGTGGAGCGGCTGCCCGGGTCAGGAAGCCGGCCCGGCCGGGCTCGGTTGGTTGTGGAGCGGCCGCCCGGGTCAACCAGCTGGCCCGGCGGGGCTCCGGTTGTGGTGGAGCGGCCGCCGGGGTAAAGCAGCCGGCCCTGCCCGGCTCGGGGTGTGGTGCAGCGGCCGCCCGGGTCAGGAAGCCGGCCCGGCCGGGCTCGGTCGGTTGTGGAGCGGCCGCCCGGGTCAACCAGCTGGCCCGGCGAGGATCCGGTTGTGGTGGAGCGGCCGCCGGGGTAAAGCATCCGGCCCGGCCGGGCTCGGGGTGTGGTGGAGCGGCTGCCCGGGTCAGGAAGCCGGCTCGGCCGGGCTCGGTCGGTTGTGGAGCGGCCGCCCGGGTTAACCAGCTGGCCCGGCGGGGCTCCGGTTGTGTTGGAGGGGCCGCCGGGGTAAAGCAGTCGGCCCGGCCGGGCTCGGGGTGTGGTGGAGCGGCCGCGGGGGTCAGGAAGCCGGCCCGGCCGAGCTCGGTCGGTTGTGGAGCGGCTCCCGGGTCAACCAGCGGGCCCGGCGGGGCTCCGGTTGTGGTGGAGCTGCCGCCGGGGTAAAGCAGCCGGCCCGGCCGGGCTGGGGGTGTGGTGGAGCGGCCGCCCGGGTCAGGAGGCCGGCCCGGCCAGGCTCGGTCTGTGGTGGAGCGACCGCCCGGGTCAACCAGCTGGCCCTGCGGGGCTCCGGTTGTGGTGGAGCGGCCGCCGGGGTAAAGCAGCAGGCCCGGCCCCGCTCGGGGTGTGGTGTAGCGGCCGCCCGGGTCAGGAAGCCGGCCCGGCCGGGCTCGGTCTGTGGTGGAGAGGCAGCCCGGGTCAACCAGCTGGCCCGGCGGGGCTCCGGTTGTGGTGGAGCGGCCGCCGGGGTAAAGCAGCCGGCCCGGCCCGGCTCGGGGTGTGGTGGAGCGGCCGCCCGGGTCAGGAAGCCGGCCCGCCCGGGCTCGGTCGGTTGTGGAGCGGCCGCCCGGGTCAACCAGCTGGCCCGGCGGGGATCCCGTTGTGGTGGAGCTGCCGCCGGGGTAAAGCAGCCGGCCCGGCCGGGCTCGGGGTGTGGTGGAGCGGCCGCCCGGGTCAGGAGGCCGGCCCGGCCAGGCTCGGTCGCTTGTGGAGCGGCCGCCCGGGTCAACCAGCTGGCCCGGCGGGGATCCGGTTGTGGTGGAGCGGCCGCCGGGGTGAAGCAGCCGGCCCGGCCGGGCTCGGGGTGTGGTGGAGCGGCCGCCCGGGTCAGAAAGCCGGCCCGGCCGGGCTCGGTCGGTTGTGGAGCGGCGGCCCGGGTCAACCAGCTGGCCCGGCGGGGCTCCGGTTGTGGTGGAGCGGCCGCCGGGGTAAAGCAGTCGGCCCGGCCGGGCTCGGGGTGTGGTGGAGCGGCCGCCCGGGTCAGGAGGTTGGCCCGGCCAGGCTCGGTCTGTGGTGGAGCGGCCGCCCGGGTCAACCAGCTGGCCCGGCGGGGCTCCGGTTGTGGTGGAGCAGCCGCCGGGGTAAAGCAGCCGGCCCGGCACGGCTCGGGGTGTGGTGGAGCGGCCGCTCGGGTCAGGAAGCCGGCCCGGCCGGGCTCGGTCTGTTGTGGACCGGCCGCCCGGGTCAACCAGCTGGCCCGGCGGGGCTCCGGTTGTGGTGGAGCGGCCGCCGGGTTAAAGCAGCGGGCCCGGCCAGGCTGGGGTTGTGGTGGAGCGGCCGCCCGGGTCAACCAGCTGGCCCGGCGGGGCTCCGATTGTGGTGGAGCGTCTGCCGGGGTAAAGCAGCCGGCCCGGCACGGCTCGGGGTGTGGTGGAGCGGCCGCCCGGGTCAGGAAGCCGGCCCGGTCGGGCTCGGTCTGTGGTGGAGAGGCAGCCCGGGTCAACCAGCTTGCCCGGCAGGGCTCCGGTTGTGGTGGAGCGGCCGCCAGGGTAAAGCAGCCGGCCGGGCCCGGCTCGAGGTGTGGTGGAGCGGCCGCCCGGGTCAGGAAGCCGGCACGGCCGGGCTCGGTCTGTGGTGGAGCGGCCGCCCGGGTCAACCAGCTGGCCCGGCGGGGCTCCGGTTGTGGTGGAGCGGCAGCCGGGGTTAACCAGTCGGCTCGGCCAGGCTCGGGGTGTGGTGGAGCGGCCGCCCGGGTCAGGAAGCCGGCCCGGCCGGGCTCGGTCGGTTGTGGAGCGGCCGCCCGGGTCAACCAGCTGGCCCGGCGGGGCTCCGGTTGTGGTGGAGCGGCCGCCGGGTTAAAGCAGCGGGCCCGGCCAGGCTGGGGTTGTGGTGGAGCGGCCGCCCGGGTTAACCAGCTGGCCCGGCGGGGCTCCGGTTGTGGTGGAGCGGCCGCCGGGGTAAAGCAGCCGGCCCGGCCGGGCTGGGGTTGTGGTGGAGCGGCCGCCGGGGTCAGGAAGCCGGCCCGGCCGGGCTCGGTCGGTTGTGGAGCGGCCGCCCGGGTCAACCAGCTGGCCCGGCGGGGCTCCGGTTGTGGTGGAGCGGCCGCCGGGGTAAAGCAGCCGACCCGGCCGGGCTCGGGGTGTGGTGGAGCGGCCGCCCAGGTCAGGAAGCCGGTCCGGCCGGGCTCGGTCGGTTGTGGAGCGGCCGCCCGGGTCAACCAGCTGGCCCGGCGGGGATCCGGTTGTGGTGGAGTGGCCGCCGGGGTAAAGCAGCCGACCCGGCCGGGCTCGGGGTGTGGTGGAGCGGCCGCCCGGGTCAGGAAGCCGGACCGGCCGGGCTCGGTCGGTTGTGGAGCGGCCGCCAGGGTCAACCAGCTGGCCCGGCGGGGCTCCGGTTGTGGTGGAGCGGCCGCCGGGGTAAAGCAGCCGGCCCGGCCGGGCTCGGGGTGTGGTGGAGCGGCCGCCCGTGTAAGGAAGCCGGCCCGGCCGGGCTCGGTCGGTTGTGGAGCGGCTCCCGGGTCAACCAGCTATCCCGGCGGGGCTCCGGTTGTGGTGGAGCGGCCGCCGGGTAAAGCAGCCGGCCCGACCGGGCTCGGGGTGTGGTGGAGCGGCCGCCCGGGTCAGGAAGCCGGCCCGGCCCGGCTCGGTCGGTTGTGGAGCGGCCGCCAGGGTCAACCAGCTGGCCCGGCGGGGCTCCGGTTGTGGTGGAGAGGCAGCCGGGGTTAACCAGCCGGCCCGGCCGGGCTCGGGGTGTGGTGGAGCGGCCGCCCGTGTAAGGAAGCCGGCCCGGCCGGGCTCGGTCGGTTGTGGAGCGGCTCCCGGGTCAACCAGCTATCCCGGCGGGGCGCCGGTTGTGGTGGAGCGGCCGCCGGGTAAAGCAGCCGGCCCGACCGGGCTCGGGGTGTGGTGGAGCGGCCGCCCGGGTCAGGAAGCCGGCCCGGCCCGGCTCGGTCGGTTGTGGAGCGGCCGCCAGGGTCAACCAGCTGGCCCGGCGGGGCTCCGGTTGTGGTGGAGCCGCCGTCGGAGTAAAGCAGCCGGCCCGGCCGGGCTCGGGGTGTGGTGGAGCGGCCGCCCGGGTCAGGAAGCCGGCCCGGCCGAGCTCGGTCGGTTGTGGAGCGGCTCCCGGGTCAACCAGCTGGCCCGGCGGGGCTCCGGTTGTGGTGGAGCGGCCGCCGGGGTAAAGCAGCCGGGCCGGCCGGGCTAGGGGTGTGGTGGAGCGGCCGCCCGGGTCAGGAAGCCGGCCCGGCCGGGCTCGGTTGGTTGTGGAGCGGCCGCCCGGGTCAACCAGCTGGCCCGGCGGGGCTCCGGTTGTGGTGGAGCGGCCGCCGGGGTAAAGCAGCCGGCCCGGCCCGGCTCGGGGTGTGGTGGAGCGGCCGCCCGGGTCAGGAAGCCGGCCCGGCCGGGCTCGGTCGGTTGTGGAGCGGCCGCCCGGGTCAACCAGCTGTGCCGGCGGGGCTCCGGTTGTTGTGGAGCGGCCGCCGGGGTAAAGCAGCCGGCCCGGCCGGGCTCGGGGTGTGGTGGAGCGGCCGCGGGGGTCAGGAAGCCGGCCCGGCCGGGCTCGGTCTGTGGTGGAGAGGCCGCCCGGGTCAACCAGCTGGCCCGGCAGGGCTCCGGTTGTGGTGGAGCGACGGCCGGGGTAAAGCAGCCGGCCCGGCCCGGCTCGAGGTGTGGTGGAGCGGCCTCCTGGGTCAGGAAGCCGGCCCGGCCGGGCTCGGTCTGTGGTGGAGCGGCCGCCCGGGTCAACCAGCTGGCCCGGCGGGGCTCCGGTTGTGGTGGAGCGGCCGCCGGGGTAAAGCAGCCGGCCCGGCCCGGCTCGGGGTGTGGTGGAGCGGCCGCCCGGGTCAGGAAGCCGGCCCGGCCGGGCTCGGTCTGTTGTGGACCGGCCGCCCGGTCAACCAGCTGGCCCGGCGAAGCTCCGGTTGTGGTGGAGCCGCCGCCGGGGTAAAGCAGCCGGCCCGGCCGGGCTGGGGTTGTGGTGGAGCGGCAGCCCGGGTCAGGAGGCCGGCCCGGCCGGGCTGAGTCTGTGGTGGAGCGGCCGCCCGGGTCAACCAGCTGGCCCGGCGAGGATCCGGTTGTGGTGGAGCGGCCGCCGGGGTAAAGCATCCGGCCCGGCCGGGCTCGGGGTGTGGTGGAGCGGCTGCCCGGGTCAGGAAGCCGGCTCGGCCGGGCTCGGTCGGTTGTGGAGCGGCCGCCCGGGTTAACCAGCTGGCCCGGCGGGGCTCCGGTTGTGTTGGAGGGGCCGCCGGGGTAAAGCAGTCGGCCCGGCCGGGCTCGGGGTGTGGTGGAGCGGCCGCGGGGGTCAGGAAGCCGGCCCGGCCGAGCTCGGTCGGTTGTGGAGCGGCTCCCGGGTCAACCAGCGGGCCCGGCGGGGCTCCGGTTGTGGTGGAGCTGCCGCCGGGGTAAAGCAGCCGGGCCGGCCGGGCTGGGGGTGTGGTGGAGCGGCCGCCCGGGTCAGGAGGCCGGCCCGGCCAGGCTCGGTCTGTGGTGGAGCGACCGCCCGGGTCAACCAGCTGGCCCTGCGGGGCTCCGGTTGTGGTGGAGCGGCCGCCGGGGTAAAGCAGCAGGCCCGGCCCCGCTCGGGGTGTGGTGGAGCGGCCGCCCGGGTCAGGAAGCCGGCCCGGCCGGGCTCGGTCTGTGGTGGAGAGGCAGCCCGGGTCAACCAGCTGGCCCGGCGGGGCTCCGGTTGTGGTGGAGCGGCCGCCGGGGTAAAGCAGCCGGCCCGGCCCGGCTCGGGGTGTGGTGGAGCGGCCGCCCGGGTCAGGAAGCCGGCCCGCCCGGGCTCGGTCGGTTGTGGAGCGGCCGCCCGGGTCAACCAGCTGGCCCGGCGGGGATCCCGTTGTGGTGGAGCTGCCGCCGGGGTAAAGCAGCCGGCCCGGCCGGGCTCGGGGTGTGGTGGAGC
Organism: Artibeus lituratus; assembly: GCA_038363175.2. Taxonomy (NCBI): domain Eukaryota; kingdom Metazoa; phylum Chordata; class Mammalia; order Chiroptera; family Phyllostomidae; genus Artibeus; species Artibeus lituratus. The sequence goes on along the minus strand of JBAWUR020000054.1, from coordinate 147,983 downwards.
GGCCGCCCGGGTCAGGAGGCCGGCCCGGCCAGGCTCGGTCGCTTGTGGAGCGGCCGCCCGGGTCAACCAGCTGGCCCGGCGGGGATCCGGTTGTGGTGGAGCGGCCGCCGGGGTAAAGCAGCCGGCCCGGCCGGGCTCGGGGTGTGGTGGAGCGGCCGCCCGGGTCAGAAAGCCGGCCCGGCCGGGCTCGGTCGGTTGTGGAGCGGCGGCCCGGGTCAACCAGCTGGCCCGGCGGGGCTCCGGTTGTGGTGGAGCGGCCGCCGGGGTAAAGCAGTCGGCCCGGCCGGGCTCGGGGTGTGGTGGAGCGGCCGCCCGGGTCAGGAGGTTGGCCCGGCCAGGCTCGGTCTGTGGTGGAGCGGCCGCCCGGGTCAACCAGCTGGCCCGGCGGGTCTGCGGTTGTGGTGGAGTGGCCGCTGGGGGTAAAGCAGCCGGCCCAGCGCGGCTCGGGGTGTGGAGGAGCGGCCGCCCGGGTCAGGAAGCCGTCCCGGCCGGGCTCGGTCTGTGGTGGAGCGGCCGCCCGGGTCAACCAGCTGGCCCGGCGGGGCTCCGGTTGTGGTGGAGAGGCAGCCGGGGTTAACCAGTCGGCCCGGCAGGGCTCGGGGTGTGGTGGAGCTGCCGCCCGTGTCAGGAAGCCGGCCCGGCCGGGCTCGGTCGGTTGTGGAGCGGCCGCCCGGGTCAACCAGCTGGACCGGCGGGGCTCCGGTTGTGGTGGAGCGGCCGCCGGGGTAAAGCAGCCGGCCCGGCCGGGCTCGGGGTGTGGTGGAGCGCCCCCCCGGGTCAGGAGGCCGGCCCAGCCGGGCTCGGTCTGTGGTGGAGCGACCGCCCGGGTCAACCAGCTGGCCCGGCGGGGCTCCGGCTGTGGAGGAGCGGTCGCCGGGGTAAAGCAGCCGGCCCGGCCGGGCTCGGGGTGTGGTGGAGCGGCCGCCCGGGTCAGGAAGCCGGTCCGGCCGGGGTCGGTCGGTTTTGGAGCGGCCGCCCGGGTCAACCAGCTGGGCCGGCGGGTCTCCGGTTGTGGTGGAGCGGCCGCCGGGTAAAGCAGCCGGCCCGGCCGGGCTCGGGGTGTGGTAGAGCGGCCGCCCGGGTCAGGAAGCCGGCCCGGCCGGGCTCGGTCGGTTGTGGAGCGGCCGCCCGGGTCAACCAGCTGGCCCGGCGGGGCTCCGGTTGTGGTGGAGCGGCCGCCGGGGTAAAGCAGGCGGCCCGGCCCGGCTCGGGGTGTGGTGGAGCGGCCGCCCGGGTCAGGAAGCCGGCCCGGCCGGGCTCGGTCGGTTGTGGAGCGGCCGCCCGGGTCAACCAGCTGGCCCGGCGGGGATCCGGTTGTGGTGGAGCGGCCGCCGGGGTAAAGCAGCCGGCCCGGCCGGGCTCGGGGTCTGGTGGAGCGGCCGCGGGGGTCAGGAAGCCGGCCCGGCCGGGCTCGGTCTGTGGTGGAGCGGCCGCCCGGGTCAACCAGCTGGCCCGGCGGGGCTCCGGTTGTGGTGGAGCGGCCGCCGGGGTAAAGCAGCCGGCCCGGCCCGGCTCGGGGTGTGGTGGAGCGGCCGCCCGGGTCAGGAAGCCGGCCCGGCCGGGCTCGGTCTGTTGTGGACCGGCCGCCCGGGTCAACCAGCTGGCCCGGCGAAGCTCCGGTTGTGGTGGAGCGGCCGCCGGGGTAAAGCAGCCGGCCCGGCCGGGCTGGGGTTGTGGTGGAGCTGCAGCCCGGGTCAGGAGGCCGGCCCGGCCGGGCTGGGTCTGTGGTGGAGCGGCCGCCCGGGTCAACAAGCTGGCCCGGCGAAAATCCGGTTGTGGTGGAGCGGCCGCCGGGTTAAAGCAGCCGGCTCGGCCGGGCTCGGGGTGTGGTGGAGCGGCCGCCCGGGTCAGGAGGCCGGCCCGGCCAGGCTCGGTCGCTTGTGGAGCGGCCGCCCGGGTCAACCAGCTGGCCCGGCGGGGATCCGGTTGTGGTGGAGCGGCCGCCGGGGTGAAGCAGCCGGCCCGGCCGGGCTCGGGGTGTGGTGGAGCGGCCGCCCGGGTCAGAAAGCCGGCCCGGCCGGGCTCGGTCGGTTGTGGAGCGGCGGCCCGGGTCAACCAGCTGGCCCGGCGGGGCTCCGGTTGTGGTGGAGCGGCCGCCGGGGTAAAGCAGTCGGCCCGGCCGGGCTCGGGGTGTGGTGGAGCGGCCGCCCGGGTCAGGAGGTTGGCCCGGCCAGGCTCGGTCTGTGGTGGAGCGGCCGCCCGGGTCAACCAGCTGGCCCGGCGGGGCTCCGGTTGTGGTGGAGCAGCCGCCGGGGTAAAGCAGCCGGCCCGGCACGGCTCGGGGTGTGGTGGAGCGGCCGCTCGGGTCAGGAAGCCGGCCCGGCCGGGCTCGGTCTGTTGTGGACCGGCCGCCCGGGTCAACCAGCTGGCCCGGCGGGGCTCCGGTTGTGGTGGAGCGGCCGCCGGGTTAAAGCAGCGGGCCCGGCCAGGCTGGGGTTGTGGTGGAGCGGCCGCCCGGGTCAACCAGCTGGCCCGGCGGGGCTCCGATTGTGGTGGAGCGTCTGCCGGGGTAAAGCAGCCGGCCCGGCACGGCTCGGGGTGTGGTGGAGCGGCCGCCCGGGTCAGGAAGCCGGCCCGGTCGGGCTCGGTCTGTGGTGGAGAGGCAGCCCGGGTCAACCAGCTTGCCCGGCAGGGCTCCGGTTGTGGTGGAGCGGCCGCCAGGGTAAAGCAGCCGGCCGGGCCCGGCTCGAGGTGTGGTGGAGCGGCCGCCCGGGTCAGGAAGCCGGCACGGCCGGGCTCGGTCTGTGGTGGAGCGGCCGCCCGGGTCAACCAGCTGGCCCGGCGGGGCTCCGGTTGTGGTGGAGCGGCAGCCGGGGTTAACCAGTCGGCTCGGCCAGGCTCGGGGTGTGGTGGAGCGGCCGCCCGGGTCAGGAAGCCGGCCCGGCCGGGCTCGGTCGGTTGTGGAGCGGCCGCCCGGGTCAACCAGCTGGCCCGGCGGGGCTCCGGTTGTGGTGGAGCGGCCGCCGGGTTAAAGCAGCGGGCCCGGCCAGGCTGGGGTTGTGGTGGAGCGGCCGCCCGGGTTAACCAGCTGGCCCGGCGGGGCTCCGGTTGTGGTGGAGCGGCCGCCGGGGTAAAGCAGCCGGCCCGGCCGGGCTGGGGTTGTGGTGGAGCGGCCGCCGGGGTCAGGAAGCCGGCCCGGCCGGGCTCGGTCGGTTGTGGAGCGGCCGCCCGGGTCAACCAGCTGGCCCGGCGGGGCTCCGGTTGTGGTGGAGCGGCCGCCGGGGTAAAGCAGCCGACCCGGCCGGGCTCGGGGTGTGGTGGAGCGGCCGCCCAGGTCAGGAAGCCGGTCCGGCCGGGCTCGGTCGGTTGTGGAGCGGCCGCCCGGGTCAACCAGCTGGCCCGGCGGGGATCCGGTTGTGGTGGAGTGGCCGCCGGGGTAAAGCAGCCGACCCGGCCGGGCTCGGGGTGTGGTGGAGCGGCCGCCCGGGTCAGGAAGCCGGACCGGCCGGGCTCGGTCGGTTGTGGAGCGGCCGCCAGGGTCAACCAGCTGGCCCGGCGGGGCTCCGGTTGTGGTGGAGCGGCCGCCGGGGTAAAGCAGCCGGCCCGGCCGGGCTCGGGGTGTGGTGGAGCGGCCGCCCGTGTAAGGAAGCCGGCCCGGCCGGGCTCGGTCGGTTGTGGAGCGGCTCCCGGGTCAACCAGCTATCCCGGCGGGGCTCCGGTTGTGGTGGAGCGGCCGCCGGGTAAAGCAGCCGGCCCGACCGGGCTCGGGGTGTGGTGGAGCGGCCGCCCGGGTCAGGAAGCCGGCCCGGCCCGGCTCGGTCGGTTGTGGAGCGGCCGCCAGGGTCAACCAGCTGGCCCGGCGGGGCTCCGGTTGTGGTGGAGAGGCAGCCGGGGTTAACCAGCCGGCCCGGCCGGGCTCGGGGTGTGGTGGAGCGGCCGCCCGTGTAAGGAAGCCGGCCCGGCCGGGCTCGGTCGGTTGTGGAGCGGCTCCCGGGTCAACCAGCTATCCCGGCGGGGCGCCGGTTGTGGTGGAGCGGCCGCCGGGTAAAGCAGCCGGCCCGACCGGGCTCGGGGTGTGGTGGAGCGGCCGCCCGGGTCAGGAAGCCGGCCCGGCCCGGCTCGGTCGGTTGTGGAGCGGCCGCCAGGGTCAACCAGCTGGCCCGGCGGGGCTCCGGTTGTGGTGGAGCCGCCGTCGGAGTAAAGCAGCCGGCCCGGCCGGGCTCGGGGTGTGGTGGAGCGGCCGCCCGGGTCAGGAAGCCGGCCCGGCCGAGCTCGGTCGGTTGTGGAGCGGCTCCCGGGTCAACCAGCTGGCCCGGCGGGGCTCCGGTTGTGGTGGAGCGGCCGCCGGGGTAAAGCAGCCGGGCCGGCCGGGCTAGGGGTGTGGTGGAGCGGCCGCCCGGGTCAGGAAGCCGGCCCGGCCGGGCTCGGTTGGTTGTGGAGCGGCCGCCCGGGTCAACCAGCTGGCCCGGCGGGGCTCCGGTTGTGGTGGAGCGGCCGCCGGGGTAAAGCAGCCGGCCCGGCCCGGCTCGGGGTGTGGTGGAGCGGCCGCCCGGGTCAGGAAGCCGGCCCGGCCGGGCTCGGTCGGTTGTGGAGCGGCCGCCCGGGTCAACCAGCTGTGCCGGCGGGGCTCCGGTTGTTGTGGAGCGGCCGCCGGGGTAAAGCAGCCGGCCCGGCCGGGCTCGGGGTGTGGTGGAGCGGCCGCGGGGGTCAGGAAGCCGGCCCGGCCGGGCTCGGTCTGTGGTGGAGAGGCCGCCCGGGTCAACCAGCTGGCCCGGCAGGGCTCCGGTTGTGGTGGAGCGACGGCCGGGGTAAAGCAGCCGGCCCGGCCCGGCTCGAGGTGTGGTGGAGCGGCCTCCTGGGTCAGGAAGCCGGCCCGGCCGGGCTCGGTCTGTGGTGGAGCGGCCGCCCGGGTCAACCAGCTGGCCCGGCGGGGCTCCGGTTGTGGTGGAGCGGCCGCCGGGGTAAAGCAGCCGGCCCGGCCCGGCTCGGGGTGTGGTGGAGCGGCCGCCCGGGTCAGGAAGCCGGCCCGGCCGGGCTCGGTCTGTTGTGGACCGGCCGCCCGGTCAACCAGCTGGCCCGGCGAAGCTCCGGTTGTGGTGGAGCCGCCGCCGGGGTAAAGCAGCCGGCCCGGCCGGGCTGGGGTTGTGGTGGAGCGGCAGCCCGGGTCAGGAGGCCGGCCCGGCCGGGCTGAGTCTGTGGTGGAGCGGCCGCCCGGGTCAACCAGCTGGCCCGGCGAGGATCCGGTTGTGGTGGAGCGGCCGCCGGGGTAAAGCATCCGGCCCGGCCGGGCTCGGGGTGTGGTGGAGCGGCTGCCCGGGTCAGGAAGCCGGCTCGGCCGGGCTCGGTCGGTTGTGGAGCGGCCGCCCGGGTTAACCAGCTGGCCCGGCGGGGCTCCGGTTGTGTTGGAGGGGCCGCCGGGGTAAAGCAGTCGGCCCGGCCGGGCTCGGGGTGTGGTGGAGCGGCCGCGGGGGTCAGGAAGCCGGCCCGGCCGAGCTCGGTCGGTTGTGGAGCGGCTCCCGGGTCAACCAGCGGGCCCGGCGGGGCTCCGGTTGTGGTGGAGCTGCCGCCGGGGTAAAGCAGCCGGGCCGGCCGGGCTGGGGGTGTGGTGGAGCGGCCGCCCGGGTCAGGAGGCCGGCCCGGCCAGGCTCGGTCTGTGGTGGAGCGACCGCCCGGGTCAACCAGCTGGCCCTGCGGGCTCCGGTTGTGGTGGAGCGGCCGCCGGGGTAAAGCAGCAGGCCCGCCCCGCTCGGGGGTGTGGTGGAGCGGCCGCCCGGGTCAGGAAGCCGGCCCGGCCGGGCTCGGTCTGTGGTGGAGAGGCAGCCCGGGTCAACCAGCTGGCCCGGCGGGGCTCCGGTTGTGGTGGAGCGGCCGCCGGGGTAAAGCAGCCGGCCCGGCCCGGCTCGGGGTGTGGTGGAGCGGCCGCCCGGGTCAGGAAGCCGGCCCGCCCGGGCTCGGTCGGTTGTGGAGCGGCCGCCCGGGTCAACCAGCTGGCCCGGCGGGGATCCCGTTGTGGTGGAGCTGCCGCCGGGGTAAAGCAGCCGGCCCGGCCGGGCTCGGGGGTGTGGTGGAGCGGCCGCCCGGGTCAGGAGGCCGGCCCGGCCAGGCTCGGTCGCTTGTGGAGCGGCCGCCCGGGTCAACCAGCTGGCCCGGCGGGGATCCGGTTGTGGTGGAGCGGCCGCCGGGGTAAAGCAGCCGGCCCGGCCGGGCTCGGGGTGTGGTGGAGCGGCCGCCCGGGTCAGAAAGCCGGCCCGGCCGGGCTCGGTCGGTTGTGGAGCGGCGGCCCGGGTCAACCAGCTGGCCCGGCGGGGCTCCGGTTGTGGTGGAGCGGCCGCCGGGGTAAAGCAGTCGGCCCGGCCGGGCTCGGGGTGTGGTGGTGGAGGCCGCCCGGGTCAGGAGGTTGGCCCGGCCAGGCTCGGTCTGTGGTGGAGCGGCCCGCCCGGGTCAACCAGCTGGCCCGGCGGGTCTGCGGTTGTGGTGGAGTGGCCGCTGGGGTAAAGCAGCCGGCCCAGCGCGGCTCGGGGTGTGGAGGAGCGGCCGCCCGGGTCAGGAAGCCGTCCCGGCCGGGCTCGGTCTGTGGTGGAGCGGCCGCCCGGGTCAACCAGCTGGCCCGGCGGGGCTCCGGTTGTGGTGGAGAGGCAGCCGGGGTTAACCAGTCGGCCCGGCAGGGCTCGGGTGTGGTGGAGCTGCCGCCCGTGTCAGGAAGCCGGCCCGGCCGGGCTCGGTCGGTTGTGGAGCGGCCGCCCGGGTCAACCAGCTGGACCGGCGGGGCTCCGGTTGTGGTGGAGCGGCCGCCGGGGTAGAAGCAGCCGGCCCGGCCGGGCTCGGGGTGTGGTGGAGCGCCCCCCCGGGTCAGGAGGCCGGCCCAGCCGGGCTCGGTCTGTGGTGGAGCGACCGCCCGGGTCAACCAGCTGGCCCGGCGGGGCTCGGCTGTGGAGGAGCGGTCGCCGGGGTAAAGCAGCCGGCCCGGCCGGGCTCGGGGTGTGGTGGAGCGGCCGCCCGGGTCAGGAAGCCGGTCCGGCGGGGTCGGTCGGTTTTGGAGCGGCCGCCCGGGTCAACCAGCTGGGCCGGCGGGTCTCCGGTTGTGGTGGAGCGGCCGCCGGGTAAAGCAGCCGGCCCGGCCGGGCTCGGGGTGTGGTAGAGCGGCCGCCCGGGTCAGGAAGCCGGCCCGGCCGGGCTCGGTCGGTTGTGGAGCGGCCGCCCGGGTCAACCAGCTGGCCCGGCGGGGCTCCGGTTGTGGTGGAGCGGCCGCCGGGGTAAAGCAGGCGGCCCGGCCCGGCTCGGGGTGTGGTGGAGCGGCCGCCCGGGTCAGGAAGCCGGCCCGGCCGGGCTCGGTCGGTTGTGGAGCGGCCGCCCGGGTCAACCAGCTGGCCCGGCGGGGATCCGGTTGTGGTGGAGCGGCCGCCGGGGTAAAGCAGCCGGCCCGGCCGGGCTCGGGGTCTGGTGGAGCGGCCGCGGGGGTCAGGAAGCCGGCCCGGCCGGGCTCGGTCTGTGGTGGAGCGGCCGCCCGGGTCAACCAGCTGGCCCGGCGGGGCTCCGGTTGTGGTGGAGCGGCCGCCGGGGTAAAGCAGCCGGCCCGGCCCGGCTCGGGGTGTGGTGGAGCGGCCGCCCGGGTCAGGAAGCCGGCCCGGCCGGGCTCGGTCTGTTGTGGACCGGCCGCCCGGGTCAACCAGCTGGCCCGGCGAAGCTCCGGTTGTGGTGGAGCGGCCGCCGGGGTAAAGCAGCCGGCCCGGCCGGGCTGGGGTTGTGGTGGAGCTGCAGCCCGGGTCAGGAGGCCGGCCCGGCCGGGCTGGGTCTGTGGTGGAGCGGCCGCCCGGGTCAACAAGCTGGCCCGGCGAAAATCCGGTTGTGGTGGAGCGGCCGCCGGGTTAAAGCAGCCGGCTCGGCCGGGCTCGGGGTGTGGTGGAGCGGCCGCCCGGGTCAGGAGGCCGGCCCGGCCAGGCTCGGTCGCTTGTGGAGCGGCCGCCCGGGTCAACCAGCTGGCCCGGCGGGGATCCGGTTGTGGTGGAGCGGCCGCCGGGGTAAAGCAGCCGGCCCGGCCGGGCTCGGGGTGTGGTGGAGCGGCCGCCCGGGTCAGGAAGCCGGCCCGGCCGGGCTCGGTCGGTTGTGGAGCGGCGGCCCGGGTCAACCAGATGGCCCGGCGGGGCTCCGGTTGTGGTTGAGCGGCCGCCGGGGTAAAGCAGTCGGCCCGGCCGGGCTCGGGGTGTGGTGGAGCGGCCGCCCGGGTCAGGAGGTTGGCCCGGCCAGGCTCGGTCTGTTGTGGAGCGGCCGCCCGGGTCAACCAGCTGGCCCGGCGGGTCTGCGGTTGTGGTGGAGTGGCCGCCGGGGTAAAGCAGCCGGCCCAGCGCGGCTCGGGGTGTGGAGGAGCGGCCGCCCGGGTCAGGAAGCCGGCCCGGCCGGGCTCGGTCTGTGGTGGAGCGGCCGCCCGGGTCAACCAGCTGGCCCGGCGGGGCTCCGGTTGTGGTGGAGCGGCCGCCGGGGTAAAGCAGCCGGCCCGGCCGGGCTCGGGGTGTGGTGGAGCGCCCCCCCGGGTCAGGAGGCCCGCCCAGCCGGGCTCGGTCTGTGGTGGAGCGACCGCCCGGGTCAACCAGCTGGCCCGGCGGGGCTCAGGTTGTGGAGGAGCAGCCGCCGGGGTAAAGCAGCCGGCCCGGCCTTGCTCGGGGTGTGGTGGAGCGGCCGCCCGGGTCAGGAAGCCGGCCCGGCCGGGGTCGGTCAGTTTTGGAGCGGCCGCCCGGGTCAACCAGCTGGCCCGGCGGGGCTCCGGTTGTGGTGGAGCGGCCGCCGGGGTAAAGCAGCCGGCCCGGCCCGGCTCGGGGTGTGGTGGAGCGGCCGCCCGGGTCAGGAAGCCGGCCCGGCCGGGCTCGGTCGGTTGTGGAGCGGCCGCCCGGGTCAACCAGCTGGCCCGGCGGGGCTCCGGTTTGGTGGAGCGGCCGCCGGGGTAAAGCAGCCGGCCCGGCCCGGCTCGGGGTGTGGTGGAGCGGCCGCCCGGGTCAGGAAGCCGGCCCGGCCGGGCTCGGTCGGTTGTGGAGCGGCCGCCCGGGTCAACCAGCTGGCCCGGCGGGGCTCCGGTTGTGGCGGAGCGGCCGCCGGGGTAAAGCAGCCGGCCCGGCCCGGCTCGGGGTGTGGTGGAGCGGCCGCCCGGGTCAAGAAGCCGGCCCGGCCGGGCTCGGTCGGTTGTGGAGCGGCTCCCGGGTCAACCAGCTGGCCCGGCGGGGCTCCGGTTGTGGTGGAGTGGCCGCCGGGGTAAAGCAGCCGGCCCGGCCGGGCTGGGGGTGTGGTGGAGCGGCCGCCCGGGTCAACCAGCTGGCCCGGCGGGGCTCCGGTTGTGGTGGAGCGGCCGCCGGGGTAAAGCAGCCGGCCCGGCCGGGCTCGGGGTGTGGTGGAGCGGCCGCCCGGGTCAGGAAGCCTGCCCCGCCGGGCTCGGTCGGTTGTGGAGCGGCCGCCCGGGTCAACCAGCTGGCCCGGCGGGGCTCCGGTTGTGGTGGAGCGGCCGCCGTGTAAAGCAGCCGGCCCGGCCGGGCTCGGGGTGTGGTGGAGCGGCCGCCCGGGTCAGGAAGCGGGCCCGGCCGGGCTCGGTCGGTTGTGGAGCTGCCGCCAGGGTCAACCAGCTGGCCCGGCGGGGCTCCGGTTGTGGTGGAGCCGCCGTCGGGGGAAAGCAGCCGGCCCGGCCGGGCTCGGGGTGTGGTGGAGCGGCCGCCCGGGTCAGGAAGCCGGCCCGGCCGAGCTCGGTCGCTTGTGGAGCGGCTCCCGGGTCAACCAGCTGGCCCGGCGGGGAGCCGGTTGTGGTGGAGCGGCCGCCGGGGTAAAGCAGCCGGCCCGGCCCGGCTCGGGGTGTGGTGGAGCGGCCGCCCGGGTCAAGCAGCCGGCCCGGAAAGGCTCCGGTTGTGGTGGAGCGGCCACCGGGGTAAAGCAGCAGACCCGGCCGGGATCGGAGTGTGGTGGAGCGCCGCCCGAGTCAAGCAGCCGGCCCGGCGGGGCGCCGGTTGTGGTGGAGGGGCTGCCGGGTGTAAAGCAGCCGGCCCGGCCCGGCTCGGGGAGTGGTCGAGCGGCCGCCCGGGTCAAGCAGCCGGCCCGGCGGGGCTCCGGTTGTGGTGGAGCGGCCACCGGGGTAAAGCAGCAGACCCGGCCGGGCTCGGGGTGTGGTGGAGCGGCCGCCCGCGTCAAGCAGCCGGCCCGGCGGGGCTCCGGTTGTGGTGGAGAGGCCGCCACAATAAAGCAGCCGGCCCGGCCGGACTCGGGGTGTGGTGGAGCGGCCGCCCGGGTCAGGAGGCCGGCACGGCCGGGCTCGGTCCGCGGTGGAGCGGCCGCCCAGGTCAACCAGCTGGCCTGGCGGGGATCCTGTTGTGGTGGAGGGGCAGCCGGGGTAAAGCAGCCGGCCCGGCCGGGCTCGGGGTGTGGTGGAGCGGTCGCCCGGGTCAGGAAGCCGGTCCGGCCGTGCTCGGTCTCTGGTGGAGCGGCCGCCCGGGTCGACCAGCTGGCCTGGCGGGGCTCCGGTTGTGGTGGAGCGACGGCCGGGGTAAAGCAGCCGGCCCGGCCCGGCTCGAGGTGTGGTGGAGCGGCCTCCTGGGTCAGGAAGCCGGCCCGGCCGGGCTCGGTCTGTGGTGGAGCGGCCGCCCGGGTCAACCAGCTGGCCCGGCGGGGCTCCGGTTGTGGTGGAGCGGCCGCCGGGGTAAAGCAGCCGGCCCGGCCCGGCTCGGGGTGTGGTGGAGCGGCCGCCCGGGTCAGGAAGCCGGCCCGGCCGGGCTCGGTCTGTTGTGGACCGGCCGCCCGGTCAACCAGCTGGCCCGGCGAAGCTCCGGTTGTGGTGGAGCCGCCGCCGGGGTAAAGCAGCCGGCCCGACCGGGCTGGGGTTGTGGTGGAGCGGCAGCCCGGGTCAGGAGGCCGGCCCGGCCGGGCTGAGTCTGTGGTGGAGCGGCCGCCCGGGTCAACCAGCTGGCCCGGCGAGGATCCGGTTGTGGTGGAGCGGCCGCCGGGGTAAAGCATCCGGCCCGGCCGGGCTCGGGGTGTGGTGGAGCGGCTGCCCGGGTCAGGAAGCCGGCTCGGCCGGGCTCGGTCGGTTGTGGAGCGGCCGCCCGGGTTAACCAGCTGGCCCGGCGGGGCTCCGGTTGTGTTGGAGGGGCCGCCGGGGTAAAGCAGTCGGCCCGGCCGGGCTCGGGGTGTGGTGGAGCGGCCGCGGGGGTCAGGAAGCCGGCCCGGCCGAGCTCGGTCGGTTGTGGAGCGGCTCCCGGGTCAACCAGCGGCCCGGCGGGGCTCCGGTTGTGGTGGAGCTGCCGCCGGGGTAAAGCAGCCGGGCCGGCCGGGCTGGGGGTGTGGTGGAGCGGCCGCCCGGGTCAGGAGGCCGGCCCGGCCAGGCTCGGTCTGTGGTGGAGCGACCGCCCGGGTCAACCAGCTGGCCCTGCGGCGCTCCGGTTGTGGTGGAGCGGCCGCCGGGGTAAAGCAGCAGGCCCGGCCCCGCTCGGGGTGTGGTGGAGCGGCCGCCCGGGTCAGGAAGCCGGCCCGGCGGGCTCGGTCTGTGGTGGAGAGGCAGCCCGGGTCAACCAGCTGGCCCGGCGGGGCTCCGGTTGTGGTGGAGCGGCCGCCGGGGTAAAGCAGCCGGCCCGGCCCGGCTCGGGGTGTGGTGGAGCGGGCCGCCCGGGTCAGGAAGCCGGCCCGCCCGGGCTCGGTCGGTTGTGGAGCGGCCGCCCGGTCAACCAGCTGGCCCGGCGGGGATCCCGTTGTGGTGGAGCTGCCGCCGGGGTAAAGCAGCCGGCCCGGCCGGGCTCGGGGTGTGGTGGAGCGGCCGCCCGGGTCAGGAGGCCGGCCCGGCCAGGCTCGGTCGCTTGTGGAGCGGCCGCCCGGGTCAACCAGCTGGCCCGGCGGGGATCCGGTTGTGGTGGAGCGGCCGCCGGGGTAAAGCAGCCGGCCCGGCCGGGCTCGGGGTGTGGTGGAGCGGCCGCCCGGGTCAGAAAGCCGGCCCGGCCGGGCTCGGTCGGTTGTGGAGCGGCGGCCCGGGTCAACCAGCTGGCCCGGCGGGGCTCCGGTTGTGGTGGAGCGGCCGCCGGGTAAAGCAGCCGGCCCGGCCGGGCTCGGGGTGTGGTGGAGCGGCCGCCCGGGTCAGGAGGTTGGCCCGGCCAGGCTCGGTCTGTGGTGGAGCGGCCGCCCGGGTCAACCAGCTGGCCCGGCGGGTCTGCGGTTGTGGTGGAGTGGCCGCTGGGGTAAAGCAGCCGGCCCAGCGCGGCTCGGGGTGTGGAGGAGCGGCCGCCCGGGTCAGGAAGCCGTCCCGGCCGGGCTCGGTCTGTGGTGGAGCGGCCGCCGGGTCAACCAGCTGGCCCGGCGGGGCTCCGGTTGTGGTGGAGAGGCAGCCGGGGTTAACCAGTCGGCCCGGCAGGGCTCGGGGTGTGGTGGAGCTGCCGCCCGTGTCAGGAAGCCGGCCCGGCCGGGCTCGGTCGGTTGTGGAGCGGCCGCCCGGGTCAACCAGCTGGACCGGCGGGGCTCCGGTTGTGGTGGAGCGGCCGCCGGGGTAAAGCAGCCGGCCCGGCCGGGCTCGGGGTGTGGTGGAGCGCCCCCCCGGGTCAGGAGGCCGGCCCAGCCGGGCTCGGTCTGTGGTGGAGCGACCGCCCGGGTCAACCAGCTGGCCCGGCGGGGCTCCGGCTGTGGAGGAGCGGCCGCCGGGGTAAAGCAGCCGGCCCGGCCGGGCTCGGGGTGTGGTGGAGCGGCCGCCCGGGTCAGGAAGCCGGTCCGGCCGGGGTCGGTCGGTTTTGGAGCGGCCGCCCGGGTCAACCAGCTGGCCCGGCGGGTCTCCGGTTGTGGTGGAGCGGCCGCCGGGTAAAGCAGCCGGCCCGGCCGGGCTCGGGGTGTGGTAGAGCGGCCGCCCGGGTCAGGAAGCCGGCCCGGCCGGGCTCGGTCGGTTGTGGAGCGGCCGCCCCGGGTCAACCAGCTGGCCCGGCGGGGCTCCGGTTGTGGTGGAGCGGCCGCCGGGGTCAAGCAGGCGGCCCGGCCCGGCTCGGGGTGTGGTGGAGCGGCCGCCCGGGTCAGGAAGCCGGCCCGGCCGGGCTCGGTCGGTTGTGGAGCGGCCGCCCGGGTCAACCAGCTGGCCCGGCGGGGATCCGCCGGTTGTGGTGGAGCGGCCGCCGGGGTAAAGCAGCCGGCCCGGCCGGGCTCGGGGTCTGGTGGAGCGGCCGCGGGGGTCAGGAAGCCGGCCCGGCCGGGCTCGGTCTGTGGTGGAGCGGCCGCCCGGGTCAACCAGCTGGCCCGGCGGGGCTCCGGTTGTGGTGGAGCGGCCGCCGGGGTAAAGCAGCCGGCCCGGCCCGGCTCGGGGTGTGGTGGAGCGGCCGCCCGGGTCAGGAAGCCGGCCCGGCCGGGCTCGGTCTGTTGTGGACCGGCCGCCCGGGTCAACCAGCTGGCCCGGCGAAGCTCCGGTTGTGGTGGAGCGGCCGCCGGGGTAAAGCAGCCGGCCCGGCCAGGCTGGGGTTGTGGTGGAGCTGCAGCCCGGGTCAGGAGGCCGGCCCGGCCGGGCTGGGTCTGTGGTGGAGCGGCCGCCCGGGTCAACAAGCTGGCCCGGCGAAAATCCGGTTGTGGTGGAGCGGCCGCCGGGTTAAAGCAGCCGGCTCGGCCGGGCTCGGGGTGTGGTGGAGCGGCCGCCCGGGTCAGGAGGCCGGCCCGGCCAGGCTCGGTCGCTTGTGGAGCGGCCGCCCGGGTCAACCAGCTGGCCCGGCGGGGATCCGGTTGTGGTGGAGCGGCCGCCGGGGTAAAGCAGCCGGCCCGGCCGGGCTCGGGGTGTGGTGGAGCGGCCGCCCGGGTCAGGAAGCCGGCCCGGCCGGGCCCGGTCGGTTGTGGAGCGGCGGCCCGGGTCAACCAGATGGCCCGGCGGGGCTCCGGTTGTGGTTGAGCGGCCGCCGGGGTAAAGCAGTCGGCCCGGCCGGGCTCGGGGTGTGGTGGAGCGGCCGCCCGGGTCAGGAGGTTGGCCCGGCCAGGCTCGGTCTGTTGTGGAGCGGCCGCCCGGGTCAACCAGCTGGCCCGGCGGGTCTGCGGTTGTGGTGGAGTGGCCGCCGGGGTAAAGCAGCCGGCCCAGCGCGGCTCGGGGTGTGGAGGAGCGGCCGCCCGGGTCAGGAAGCCGGCCCGGCCGGGCTCGGTCTGTGGTGGAGCGGCCGCCCGGGTCAACCAGCTGGCCCGGCGGGGCTCCGGTTGTGGTGGAGCGGCCGCCGGGGTAAAGCAGCCGGCCCGGCCGGGCTCGGGGTGTGGTGGAGCGCCCCCCCGGGTCAGGAGGCCGGCCCAGCCGGGCTCGGTCTGTGGTGGAGAGGCAGCCCGGGTCAACCAGCTGGCCCGGCGGGGCTCAGGTTGTGGAGGAGCAGCCGCCGGGGTAAAGCAGCCGGCCCGGCCTTGCTCGGGGTGTGGTGGAGCGGCCGCCCGGGTCAGGAAGCCGGCCCGGCCGGGGTCGGTCAGTTTTGGAGCGGCCGCCCGGGTCAACCAGCTGGCCCGGCGGGTCTCCGGTTGTGGTGGAGCGGCCGCTGGGTAAAGCAGCCGGCCCGGCCGGGCTCGGGGTGTGGTAGAGCGGCCGCCCGGGTCAGGAAGCCGGCCCGGCCGGGCTCGGTCGGTTGTGGAGCGGCCGCCCGGGTCAACCAGCTGGCCAGGCGGGGCTCCGGTTGTGGTGGAGCGGCCGCCGGGGTAAAGCAGCCGGCCCGGCCCGGCTCGGGGTGTGGTGGAGCGGCCGCCCGGGTCAGGAAGCCGGCCCGGCCGGGCTCGGTCGGTTGTGGAGCGGCCGCCCGGGTCAACCAGCTGGCCCGGCGGGGCTCCGGTTTGGTGGAGCGGCCGCCGGGGTAAAGCAGCCGGCCCGGCCCGGCTCGGGGTGTGGTGGAGCGGCCGCCCGGGTCAGGAAGCCGGCCCGGCCGGGCTCGGTCGGTTGTGGAGCGGCCGCCCGGGTCAACCAGCTGGCCCGGCGGGGCTCCGGTTGTGGTGGAGCGGCCGCCGGGGTAAAGCAGCCGGCCCGGCCCGGCTCGGGGTGTGGTGGAGCGGCCGCCCGGGTCAAGAAGCCGGCCCGGCCGGGCTCGGTCGGTTGTGGAGCGGCTCCCGGGTCAACCAGCTGGCCCGGCGGGGCTCCGGTTGTGGTGGAGTGGCCGCCGGGGTAAAGCAGCCGGCCCGGCCGGGCTGGGGGTGTGGTGGAGCGGCCGCCCGGGTCAACCAGCTGGCCCGGCGGGGCTCCGGTTGTGGTGGAGCGGCCGCCGGGGTAAAGCAGCCGGCCCGGCCGGGCTCGGGGTGTGGTGGAGCGGCCGCCCGGGTCAGGAAGCCTGCCCCGCCGTGCTCGGTCGGTTGTGGAGCGGCCGCCCGGGTCAACCAGCTGGCCCGGCGGGGCTCCGGTTGTGGTGGAGCGGCCGCCGTGTAAAGCAGCCGGCCCGGCCGGGCTCGGGGTGTGGTGGAGCGGCCGCCCGGGTCAGGAAGCGGGCCCGGCCGGGCTCGGTCGGTTGTGGAGCTGCCGCCAGGGTCAACCAGCTGGCCCGGCGGGGCTCCGGTTGTGGTGGAGCCGCCGTCGGGGGAAAGCAGCCGGCCCCGGCCGGGCTCGGGGTGTGGTGGAGCGGCCGCCCGGGTCAGGAAGCCGGCCCGGCCGAGCTCGGTCGCTTGTGGAGCGGCTCCCGGGTCAACCAGCTGGCCCGGCGGGGAGCCGGTTGTGGTGGAGCGGCCGCCGGGGTAAAGCAGCCGGCCCGGCCCGGCTCGGGGTGTGGTGGAGCGGCCGCCCGGGTCAAGCAGCCGGCCCGGAAAGGCTCCGGTTGTGGTGGAGCGGCCACCGGGGTAAAGCAGCAGACCCGGCCTGGATCGGAGTGTGGTGGAGCGCCCGCCCGAGTCAAGCAGCCGGCCCGGCGGGGCGCCGGTTGTGGTGGAGGGGCTGCCGGGTGTAAAGCAGCCGGCCCGGCCCGGCTCGGGGAGTGGTCGAGCGGCCGCCCGGGTCAAGCAGCCGGCCCGGCGGGGCTCCGGTTGTGGTGGAGCGGCCACCGGGGTAAAGCAGCAGACCCGGCCGGGCTCGGGGTGTGGTGGAGCGGCCGCCCGCGTCAAGCAGCCGGCCCGGCGGGGCTCCGGTTGTGGTGGAGAGGCCGCCACAATAAAGCAGCCGGCCCGGCCGGACTCGGGGTGTGGTGGAGCGGCCGCCCGGGTCAGGAGGCCGGCACGGCCGGGCTCGGTCCGCGGTGGAGCGGCCGCCCAGGTCAACCAGCTGGCCTGGCGGGGATCCTGTTGTGGTGGAGGGGCAGCCGGGGTAAAGCAGCCGGCCCGGCCGGGCTCGGGGTGTGGTGGAGCGGTCGCCCGGGTCAGGAAGCCGGTCCGGCCGTGCTCGGTCTCTGGTGGAGCGGCCGCCCGGGTCGACCAGCTGGCCTGGCGGGGCTTTGGTTGTGGTGGAGCGGCTGCCGGGGTAAAGCAGCCGGCCCGGCCGGGCTCAGGGTGTGGTGGAGCGGCCACCGGGGTAAAGCAGCAGGCCCGGCTGGGCTCGGGGTGTGGTGGAGCAGCCGCCCGAGTCAAGCAGCCGGCCCGGCGGGGCTCCGGTTGTGGTGGAGCGGCCACCGGGGTAAAGCAGCAGACCCGGCCGGGCTCGGGGTGTGGTGGAGCGGCCGCCGGAATCAAGCAGCCGGCCCGGCGGGGCTCCGGTTGTGGTGGAGCGGCCGCCCGGGTCAAGCAGCCGGCCCGGCGGGGCTCAGGTTGTGGTGGAGCGGCCACCGGGGTAAAGCAGCAGACCCGGCCGGGCTCGGGGTGTGGTGTAGCGGCCGCCCGGGTCAAGCAGCCGGCCCGGCCAACCTCGGTCTGTATTCGAGCGGCCGCCCGGGTCAACCAGCTGGCCCGGCGGTGCTCCGGTTGTGGTGGAGCGGCAGCCGGGATAAAGCAGCCGGCCCGGGCGGGCTCGGGGTGTGGTGTAGCGGCCGCCCAGGTAAACCAGCTGGCCTGGCGGGGATCCGGTTGTGGTGGATCGGCCACCGGGATAAAGCAGCCAGCCCGGCCGGCCTCGGGGTGTGGTGGAGCGGCCGCCCGAGTCAAGCAGCCGGCTCAGCAAGGCTCCGGTTGTGGTGGAGTGGCCACCGGGTTAAAGCAGCAGGCCCGGCCGGGCTCGGGGTGTGGTGGAGCTGCCGCCTGGGTCAAGCAGCCGGCCCGGAGGGGCTCGGGGTGTGGTGGAGCGGCCGCCGGAGTCAAGCAGCCGTTTCGGCGGGCCGCCGGTTGTGGTGGAGGGGCTGCCGGGTTAAAGCAGCCGGCCCGGCCTGGCTCGGGGTGTGGTGTAGCGGCCGCCTGGGTCAGGAGGCCGGCCGGGCCGGGCTCGGTCTGTGGTGGAGCGGCCGCCCGGGTCAACCAGCTGGCCCGGCGGGGCTGGGGTTGTGGTGGAGCGGCCGCCGGGGTAAAGCAGCCGGCCAGGCCCGGCTAGGGGTGTGGTGGAGCGGCCGCCCGGGTCAACCAGCTGGCCCGGCGGGGATCCGGTTGTGGTGGAGCGGCCACCGGGGTAAAGCAGCCGGCCCGGACGGCCTGTGGTGTGCTGGAGCGGTCGCCCTGGTAAGGAAGCCGGCCCGGCCGGGCTCGGTCTGTGGTCCGGCGGCCGCCAGGGTCAACCAGCTGGCCCGGCCGGGCTCGGTCTGTGGTGCAGCGGCCGCCGGGGTAAAGCAGCCGGCCCGGCCGTGCTCGGGGTGTGGTGTAGCGGCCGGCCGGGTCAACCAGCTGGCCCGGCGGGGCTTCGGTTGTGGTGGAGCGGCAGCCGGGGTAAAGCACCCGGCCCGGCCGGGCTCGGGGTGTGGTGTAGCGGCCGCCCGGGTCAGGAGGCCGGCCCGGCCGGGCTCGGGGTGTGGTGGAGCGGCCGCCGGGGTAAACCAGCTGGCCCGGCGGGGCTTCGGTTGTGGTGGAGCGGCAGCCGGGGTAAAGCAGCCCGCCCGGCCCGGCTCGGGTGTGGTGGAGCGGCCGCCCGAGTCAAGCAGTAGGGCCGGCGGGGCTCCGGTTGTGGTGGAGAGGCCGCTGGAATAAAGCAGCTGGCCCAGCCGGGCTCGAGGTGTGGTGGAGCGGCCGCCCGGGTCAGGAGGCTGGCCCGGCCGCGCTCAGTTTGTGGTGGAGCGGCCGCCCGGTCAACCAGCTGGCCCGGCGGGGCTCCGGTTGTGGGGGAGCGGCCGCCGGGGTAAAGCAGCCGGCCGGGCCGGGCTCGGTCTGTGGTGGAGCGGCCGCCCGGGTCAACCAGCTGGCCCGGCGGGGCTCCGGTTGTGGTGGAGCGGCTGCCGGGGTAAAGCAGCCGGCCCGGCCCGGCTCGGGGTGTGGTGGAGCGCCCGCCGGGGTCAGGAAGCCGGCCCGGCCGGGCTCGGTCTGTGGTGAAGCGGCCGCCGAGGTAAAGCAGCCGGCCTGGGCGGGCTCGGGGTGTGGTGGAGCGGCCGCCCGGGTCAGGAGGCCGGCCCGGCCGGTCTCCGGGTGTGGTTGAGCGGCCGCCCGAGTCAAGCAGCCGGTCCGGCGGGGCTCCGGTTGTGGTGGAGTGACTGCCGGGGTAAAGCATCCGGCACGGCCGGGCTCGGGGTGTGGTGGAGCAGCCGCCGGGGTCAGGAAGCCGGCCCGGCCGGGTTCGGTCTGTGGTCGAGCGGCTGCCCGGGTCAACCAGCTGGCCCGGCGGGGCTCCGGTTGTGGTGGAGTGACGGCCGGGGTAAAGCAGCCGGCACGGCCGGGCTCGGGGTGTGGTGGAGCAGCCGCCGGGGTCAGGAAGCCGGCCCGGCCGGGCTCGGTCTGTGGTCGAGCGGCCGCCCGGGTCAACAAGCTGGCCCGGCGGGGCTCCAGTTGTGGTGGAGCATCAGCCGGGGTAAAGCAGCCGGCCCGGCCCGGCTCGGGGTGTGGTGGAGCGGCCGCCCGGGTCAGGAGGCCGGCCCGCCCGGGCTCGGTCTGTGGTGGAGCGGCCGCCCGGGTTAACCAGTTAGCCCGGAGGGGCTCCGGTTGTGGTGGAGCGGCCGCCCGGGTCAAGCAGCCGGCCCGGCGGGGCTCCGGTTGTGGTGGAGCGGCCACCGGGGTAAAGCAGCAGACCCGGCCTGGCTCGGGGAGTGGTGGAGCGGCCGCCCGGGTCAGGAGGCCGGCTCGGCCGGACTCGGTCCGTGGTGGAGCGGCCGCCCAGGTCAACCAGCTGGCCTGGCCGGGATCCGGTTGTGGTGGAGCGGGCTCCGGAGTAAAGCAGCCGGCCCGCCCGGGCTCCTGGTGTGGTGAAGCGGCCGCCCGGGTCAGGAGGCCGGCCCGGCCGGGCTCGGTCTGTGGTGTAGCGCCCGCCCGGGTCAACCAGCCGGCCCGGCCGGGCTCGGGGTGTGGTGTAGCGGCCGCCCGGGTCAGGTGGCCGGTCCGGCCGGGCTCGGACTGTGGTGGAGCGGCCGCCCGGGTCAACCAGCTGGCCCGGCGGGGCTTCGGTTGTGGTGGAGTGGCAGCCGGGGTAAAGCAGCCGGACCGGCCGGGCTCGGGGTGTGGTGGAGCGGCCGCCTGGGTCAGGGGGCCGGCCCGGCCGCGCTCGGTCCGTGGTGGAGCGGCCGCTCGGGTCAACCAGCTGGCCCGGCGGGGCTACGGTTGTAGTGGACAGGCCGCCGGGGTAAAGCAGCCGGCCCGGCCCGGCTCGGGGTGTGGTGCAGCGGCGGCCCGGGTCAAGCAGCCGGCCCGGCGGGGCTCCGGTTGTGGTGGACAGGCCGCCGGAATAAAGCAGCCGGCCCGGCCGGGCTCGGGGTGTGGTGGAGCGTCCGCTCGAGTCAAGCAGCCGGCCCGGCGGGGCGCCGGTTGTGGTGGAGGGGCTGCCGGGGTAAAGCAGCCGGCCCGGCCGGGCTCTGGGTGTGGTGTAGCAGCCGCCCGGGTCAGGAGGCCGGCCGGGCCGGGCTCGGTCTGTGGTGGATCGGCCGCCCGGTTCAACCACCTGGCCCGGCGGGGCTCCGGTTGTGGTGGAGCGGCCGCCGGGGTAAAGCAGCCGGCCCGGCCGGGCTCGGGGTGTGGTGGAGCGGCCCCCCGGGTCAGGAGGCCGGCCCGGCCGGGCTCGGTCTGTGGTGGAGCGGCCGCCCGGGTAAACCAGCTGGCCCGGCGGGGCTCCGGTTGTGGTGGAGCGGCCGCCGGGGTAAAGCAGCCGGCCCGGCCGGGCTCGGGGTGTGGTGGAGCGGCCGCCAGGGTCAGGAAGCCGGGCCAGCCCAGCTCGGTCGGTTGTGGAGCGGCCGCCCGGGTCAACCAGCTGGCCCGGCGGGGCTCCGGTTGTGGTGGAGCGGCCGCCGGGTAAAGCAGCCGGCCCGGCCGGGCTCGGGGTGTGGTAGAGCGGCCGCCCGGGTCAGGAAGCCGGCCCGGCCGGGATCGGTCGGTTGTGGAGCGGCCGCCAGGGTCAACCAGCTGGCCCGGCGGGGCTCCGGTTGTGGTGGAGCAGCCGCCGGGGTAAAGCAGCCGGCCCGGCACGGCTCGGGGTGTGGTGGAGCGGCCGCTCGGGTCAGGAAGCCGGCCCGGCCGGGCTCGGTCTGTTGTGGACCGGCCGCCCGGGTCAACCAGCTGGCCCGGCGGGGCTCCGGTTGTGGTGGAGCGGCCGCCGGGTTAAAGCAGCGGGCCCGGCCAGGCTGGGGTTGTGGTGGAGCATCCGCCCGGGTCAACCAGCTGGCCCGGCGGGGCTCCGATTGTGGTGGAGCGTCTGCCGGGGTAAAGCAGCCGGCCCGGCACGGCTCGGGGTGTGGTGGAGCGGCCGCCCGGGTCAGGAAGCCGGCCCGGTCGGGCTCGGTCTGTGGTGGAGAGGCAGCCCGGGTCAACCAGCTGGCCCGGCAGGGCTCCGGTTGTGGTGGAGCGGCCGCCAGGGTAAAGAAGCCGGCCGGGCCCGGCTCGAGGTGTGGTGGAGCGGCCGCCCGGGTCAGGAAGCCGGCCCGGCCGGGCTCGGTCTGTGGTGGAGCGGCCGCCCGGGTCAACCAGCTGGCCCGGCGGGGCTCCGGTTGTGGTGGAGCGGCAGCCGGGGTTAACCAGTCGGCTCGGCCAGGCTCGGGGTGTGGTGGAGCGGCCGCCCGGGTCAGGAAGCCGGCCCGGCCGGGCTCGGTCGGTTGTGGAGCGGCCGCCCGGGTCAACCAGCTGGCCCGGCGGGGCTCCGGTTGTGGTGGAGCGGCCGCCGGGGTAAAGCAGCCGGCCCGGCCGGGCTGGGGTTGTGGTGGAGCGGCCGCCTGGGTCAGGAAGCCGGCCCGGCCGGGCTCGGTCGGTTGTGGAGCGGCCGCCCGGGTCAACCAGCTGGCCCGGCGGGGCTCCGGTTGTGGTGGAGCGGCCGCCGGGGTAAAGCAGCCGACCCGGCCGGGCTCGGGGTGTGGTGGAGCGGCCGCCCGGGTCAGGAAGCCGGCCCGGCCGGGCTCGGTCGGTTGTGGAGCGGCCGCCCGGGTCAACCAGCTGGCCCGGCGGGGATCCGGTTGTGGTGGAGTGGCCGCCGGGGTAAAGCAGCCGACCCGGCCCGGCTCGGGGTGTGGTGGAGCGGCCGCCCGGGTCAGGAAGCTGGCCCGGCCGGGCTCGGTCGGTTGTGGAGCGGCCGCCCGGGTCAACCAGCTGGCCCGGCGGGGCTCCGGTTGTGGTGGAGCGGCCGCCGGGGTAAAGCAGCCGGCCCGGCCGGGCTCGGGGTGTGGTGGAGCGGCCGCCCGTGTAAGGAAGCCGGCCCGGCCGGGCTCGGTCGGTTGTGGAGCGGCTCCCGGGTCAACCAGCTGGCCCGGCGGGGCTCCGGTTGTGGTGGAGCGGCCGCCGGGTAAAGCAGCCGGCCCGACCGGGCTCGGGGTGTGGTGGAGCGGCCGCCCGGGTCAGGAAGCCGGCCCGGCCCGGCTCGGTCGGTTGTGGAGCGGCCGCCAGGGTCAACCAGCTGGCCCGGCGGGGCTCCGGTTGTGGTGGAGCGGCCGCCGGGGTAAAGCAGCCGGCCCGGCCGGGCTCGGGGTGTGGTGGAGCGGCCGCCCGGGTCAGGAAGCCGGCCCGGCCCGGCTCGGTCGGTTGTGGAGCGGCCGCCCGGGTCAACCAGCTGGCCCGGCGGGGCTCCGGTTGTGGTGGAGCGGCCGCCGGGTTAAAGCAGCGGGCCCGGCCAGGCTGGGGTTGTGGTGGAGCGGCCGCCCGGGTCAACCAGCTGGCCCGGCGGGGCTCCGATTGTGGTGGAGCGTCTGCCGGGGTAAAGCAGCCGGCCCGGCACGGCTCGGGGTGTGGTGGAGCGGCCGCCCGGGTCAGGAAGCCGGCCCGGTCGGGCTCGGTCTGTGGTGGAGAGGCAGCCCGGGTCAACCAGCTTGCCCGGCAGGGCTCCGGTTGTGGTGGAGCGGCCGCCAGGGTAAAGCAGCCGGCCGGGCCCGGCTCGAGGTGTGGTGGAGCGGCCGCCCGGGTCAGGAAGCCGGCACGGCCGGGCTCGGTCTGTGGTGGAGCGGCCGCCCGGGTCAACCAGCTGGCCCGGCGGGGCTCCGGTTGTGGTGGAGCGGCCGCCGGGGTAAAGCAGCCGGCCCGGCCGGGCTGGGGTTGTGGTGGAGCGGCCGCCGGGGTCAGGAAGCCGGCCCGGCCGGGCTCGGTCGGTTGTGGAGCGGCCGCCCGGGTCAACCAGCTGGCCCGGCGGGGCTCCGGTTGTGGTGGAGCGGCCGCCGGGGTAAAGCAGCCGACCCGGCCGGGCTCGGGGTGTGGTGGAGCGGCCGCCCGGGTCAGGAAGCCGGCCCGGCCGGGCTCGGTCGGTTGTGGAGCGGCCGCCCGGGTCAACCAGCTGGCCCGGCGGGGATCCGGTTGTGGTGGAGTGGCCGCCGGGGTAAAGCAGCCGACCCGGCCCGGCTCGGGGTGTGGTGGAGCGGCCGCCCGGGTCAGGAAGCCGGCCCGGCCGGGCTCGGTCGGTTGTGGAGCGGCCGCCAGGGTCAACCAGCTGGCCCGGCGGGGCTCCGGTTGTGGTGGAGCGGCCGCCGGGGTAAAGCAGCCGGCCCGGCCGGGCTCGGGGTGTGGTGGAGCGGCCGCCCGTGTAAGGAAGCCGGCCCGGCCGGGCTCGGTCGGTTGTGGAGCGGCTCCCGGGTCAACCAGCTATCCCGGCGGGGCTCCGGTTGTGGTGGAGCGGCCGCCGGGTAAAGCAGCCGGCCCGACCGGGCTCGGGGTGTGGTGGAGCGGCCGCCCGGGTCAGGAAGCCGGCCCGGCCCGGCTCGGTCGGTTGTGGAGCGGCCGCCAGGGTCAACCAGCTGGCCCGGCGGGGCTCCGGTTGTGGTGGAGAGGCAGCCGGGGTTAACCAGCCGGCCCGGCCGGGCTCGGGGTGTGGTGGAGCGGCCGCCCGTGTAAGGAAGCCGGCCCGGCCGGGCTCGGTCGGTTGTGGAGCCTCTCCCGGGTCAACCAGCTATCCCGGCGGGGCTCCGGTTGTGGTGGAGCGGCCGCCGGGTAAAGCAGCCGGCCCGACCGGGCTCGGGGTGTGGTGGAGCGGCCGCCCGGGTCAGGAAGCCGGCCCGGCCCGGCTCGGTCGGTTGTGGAGCGGCCGCCAGGGTCAACCAGCTGGCCCGGCGGGGCTCCGGTTGTGGTGGAGCCGCCGTCGGAGTAAAGCAGCCGGCCCGGCCGGGCTCGGGGTGTGGTGGAGCGGCCGCCCGGGTCAGGAAGCCGGCCCGGCCGAGCTCGGTCGGTTGTGGAGCGGCTCCCGGGTCAACCAGCTGGCCCGGCGGGGCTCCGGTTGTGGTGGAGCGGCCGCCGGTGTAAAGCAGCCGGTCCGGCCGGGCTCGGGGTGTGGTGGAGCGGCTGCCCGGGTCAGGAAGCCGGCCCGGCCGGGCTCGGTTGGTTGTGGAGCGGCCGCCCGGGTCAACCAGCTGGCCCGGCGGGGCTCCGGTTGTGGTGGAGCGGCCGCCGGGGTAAAGCAGCCGGCCCGGCCGGGCTCGGGGTGTGGTGGAGCGGCCGCCCGGGTCAGGAAGCCGGCCCGGCCGGGCTCGGTCGGTTGTGGAGCGGCCGCCCGGGTCAACCAGCTGGGCCGGCGGGGCTCCGGTTGTTGTGGAGCGGCCGCCGGGGTAAAGCAGCCGGCCCGGCCGGGCTCGGGGTGTGGTGGAGCGGCCGCGGGGGTCAGGAAGCCGGCCCGGCCGGGCTCGGTCTGTGGTGGAGAGGCCGCCCGGGTCAACCAGCTGGCCCGGCAGGGCTCCGGTTGTGGTGGAGCGACGGCCGGGGTAAAGCAGCCGGCCCGGCCCGGCTCGAGGTGTGGTGGAGCGGCCTCCTGGGTCAGGAAGCCGGCCCGGCCGGGCTCGGTCTGTGGTGGAGCGGCCGCCCGGGTCAACCAGCTGGCCCGGCGGGGCTCCGGTTGTGGTGGAGCGGCCGCCGGGGTAAAGCAGCCGGCCCGGCCCGGCTCGGGGTGTGGTGGAGTGGCCGCCCGGGTCAGGAAGCCGGCCCGGCCGGGCTCGGTCTGTTGTGGACCGGCCGCCCGGGTCAACCAGCTGGCCCGGCGAAGCTCCGGTTGTGGTGGAGCCGCCGCCGGGGTAAAGCAGCCGGCCCGGCCGGGCTGGGGTTGTGGTGGAGCGGCAGCCCGGGTCAGGAGGCCGGCCCGGCCGGGCTGAGTCTGTGGTGGAGCGGCCGCCCGGGTCAACCAGCTGGCCCGGCGAGGATCCGGTTGTGGTGGAGCGGCCGCCGGGGTAAAGCATCCGGCCCGGCCGGGCTCGGGGTGTGGTGGAGCGGCTGCCCGGGTCAGGAAGCCGGCTCGGCCGGGCTCGGTCGGTTGTGGAGCGGCCGCCCGGGTTAACCAGCTGGCCCGGCGGGGCTCCGGTTGTGTTGGAGGGGCCGCCGGGGTAAAGCAGTCGGCCCGGCCGGGCTCGGGGTGTGGTGGAGCGGCCGCGGGGGTCAGGAAGCCGGCCCGGCCGAGCTCGGTCGGTTGTGGAGCGGCTCCCGGGTCAACCAGCGGGCCCGGCGGGGCTCCGGTTGTGGTGGAGCTGCCGCCGGGGTAAAGCAGCCGGCCCGGCCGGGCTGGGGGTGTGGTGGAGCGGCCGCCCGGGTCAGGAGGCCGGCCCGGCCAGGCTCGGTCTGTGGTGGAGCGACCGCCCGGGTCAACCAGCTGGCCCTGCGGGGCTCCGGTTGTGGTGGAGCGGCCGCCAGGGTAAAGCAGCAGGCCCGGCCCCGCTCGGGGTGTGGTGGAGCGGCCGCCCGGGTCAGGAAGCCGGCCCGGCCGGGCTCGGTCTGTGGTGGAGATGCAGCCCGGGTCAACCAGCTGGCCCGGCGGGGCTCCGGTTGTGGTGGAGCGGCCGCCGGGGTAAAGCAGCCGGCCCGGCCCGGCTCGGGGTGTGGTGGAGCGGCCGCCCGGGTCAGGAAGCCGGCCCGCCCGGGCTCGGTCGGTTGTGGAGCGGCCGCCCGGGTCAACCAGCTGGCCCGGCGGGGATCCCGTTGTGGTGGAGCTGCCGCCGGGGTAAAGCAGCCGGCCCGGCCGGGCTCGGGGTGTGGTGGAGCGGCCGCTCGGGTCAGGAAGCCGGCCCGGCCGGGCTCGGTCTGTTGTGGACCGGCCGCCCGGGTCAACCAGCTGGCCCGGCGGGGCTCCGGTTGTGGTGGAGCGGCCGCCGGGTTAAAGCAGCGGGCCCGGCCAGGCTGGGGTTGTGGTGGAGCGGCCGCCCGGGTCAACCAGCTGGCCCGGCGGGGCTCCGATTGTGGTGGAGCGTCTGCCGGGGTAAAGCAGCCGGCCCGGCACGGCTCGGGGTGTGGTGGAGCGGCCGCCCGGGTCAGGAAGCCGGCCCGGTCGGGCTCGGTCTGTGGTGGAGAGGCAGCCCGGGTCAACCAGCTGGCCCGGCAGGGCTCCGGTTGTGGTGGAGCGGCCGCCAGGGTAAAGCAGCCGGCCGGGCCCGGCTCGAGGTGTGGTGGAGCGGCCGCCCGGGTCAGGAAGCCGGCCCGGCCGGGCTCGGTCTGTGGTGGAGCGGCCGCCCGGGTCAACCAGCTGGCCCGGCGGGGCTCCGGTTGTGGTGGAGCGGCAGCCGGGGTTAACCAGTCGGCTCGGCCAGGCTCGGGGTGTGGTGGAGCGGCCGCCCGGGTCAGGAAGCCGGCCCGGCCGGGCTCGGTCGGTTGTGGAGCGGCCGCCCGGGTCAACCAGCTGGCCCGGCGGGGCTCCGGTTGTGGTGGAGCGGCCGCCGGGGTAAAGCAGCCGGCCCGGCCGGGCTGGGGTTTTGGTGGAGCGGCCGCCTGGGTCAGGAAGCCGGCCCGGCCGGGCTCGGTCGGTTGTGGAGCGGCCGCCCGGGTCAACCAGCTGGCCCGGCGGGGCTCCGGTTGTGGTGGAGCGGCCGCCGGGGTAAAGCAGCCGACCCGGCCGGGCTCGGGGTGTGGTGGAGCGGCCGCCCGGGTCAGGAAGCCGGCCCGGCCGGGCTCGGTCGGTTGTGGAGCGGCCGCCCGGGTCAACCAGCTGGCCCGGCGGGGATCCGGTTGTGGTGGAGTGGCCGCCGGGGTAAAGCAGCCGACCCGGCCCGGCTCGGGGTGTGGTGGAGCGGCCGCCCGGGTCAGGAAGCTGGCCCGGCCGGGCTCGGTCGGTTGTGGAGCGGCCGCCCGGGTCAACCAGCTGGCCCGGCGGGGCTCCGGTTGTGGTGGAGCGGCCGCCGGGGTAAAGCAGCCGGCCCGGCCGGGCTCGGGGTGTGGTGGAGCGGCCGCCCGTGTAAGGAAGCCGGCCCGGCCGGGCTCGGTCGGTTGTGGAGCGGCCGCCCGGGTCAACCAGCTGGCCCGGCGGGGCTCCGGTTGTGGTGGAGCGGCCGCCGGGGTAAAGCAGCCGACCCGGCCCGGCTCGGGGTGTGGTGGAGCGGCCGCCCGGGTCAGGAAGCCGGCCCGGCCGGGCTCGGTCGGTTGTGGAGCGGCCGCCCGGGTCAACCAGCTGGCCCGGCGGGGAACCGGTTGTGGTGGAGTGGCCGCCGGGGTAAAGCAGCCGACCCGGCCCGGCTCGGGGTGTGGTGGAGCGGCCGCCCGGGTCAGGAAGCCGGCCCGGCCGGGCTCGGTCGGTTGTGGAGCGGCCGCCAGGGTCAACCAGCTGGCCCGGCGGGGCTCCGGTTGTGGTGGAGCGGCCGCCGGGGTAAAGCAGCCGGCCCGGCCGGGCTCGGGGTGTGGTGGAGCGGCCGCCCGTGTAAGGAAGCCGGCCCGGCCGGGCTCGGTCGGTTGTGGAGCGGCTCCCGGGTCAACCAGCTGGCCCGGCGGGGCTCCGGTTGTGGTGGAGCGGCCGCCGGGTAAAGCAGCCGGCCCGACCGGGCTCGGGGTGTGGTGGAGCGGCCGCCCGGGTCAGGAAGCCGGCCCGGCCCGGCTCGGTCGGTTGTGGAGCGGCCGCCAGGGTCAACCAGCTGGCCCGGCGGGGCTCCGGTTGTGGTGGAGCGGCCGCCGGGGTAAAGCAGCCGGCCCGGCCGGGCTCGGGGTGTGGTGGAGCGGCCGCCCGGGTCAGGAAGCCGGCCCGGCCCGGCTCGGTCGGTTGTGGAGCGGCCGCCCGGGTCAACCAGCTGGCCCGGCGGGGCTCCGGTTGTGGTGGAGCGGCCGCCGGGTTAAAGCAGCGGGCCCGGCCAGGCTGGGGTTGTGGTGGAGCGGCCGCCCGGGTCAACCAGCTGGCCCGGCGGGGCTCCGATTGTGGTGGAGCGTCTGCCGGGGTAAAGCAGCCGGCCCGGCACGGCTCGGGGTGTGGTGGAGCGGCCGCCCGGGTCAGGAAGCCGGCCCGGTCGGGCTCGGTCTGTGGTGGAGAGGCAGCCCGGGTCAACCAGCTTGCCCGGCAGGGCTCCGGTTGTGGTGGAGCGGCCGCCAGGGTAAAGCAGCCGGCCGGGCCCGGCTCGAGGTGTGGTGGAGCGGCCGCCCGGGTCAGGAAGCCGGCACGGCCGGGCTCGGTCTGTGGTGGAGCGGCCGCCCGGGTCAACCAGCTGGCCCGGCGGGGCTCCGGTTGTGGTGGAGCGGCCGCCGGGGTAAAGCAGCCGGCCCGGCCGGGCTGGGGTTGTGGTGGAGCGGCCGCCGGGGTCAGGAAGCCGGCCCGGCCGGGCTCGGTCGGTTGTGGAGCGGCCGCCCGGGTCAACCAGCTGGCCCGGCGGGGCTCCGGTTGTGGTGGAGCGGCCGCCGGGGTAAAGCAGCCGACCCGGCCGGGCTCGGGGTGTGGTGGAGCGGCCGCCCGGGTCAGGAAGCCGGCCCGGCCGGGCTCGGTCGGTTGTGGAGCGGCCGCCCGGGTCAACCAGCTGGCCCGGCGGGGATCCGGTTGTGGTGGAGTGGCCGCCGGGGTAAAGCAGCCGACCCGGCCCGGCTCGGGGTGTGGTGGAGCGGCCGCCCGGGTCAGGAAGCCGGCCCGGCCGGGCTCGGTCGGTTGTGGAGCGGCCGCCAGGGTCAACCAGCTGGCCCGGCGGGGCTCCGGTTGTGGTGGAGCGGCCGCCGGGGTAAAGCAGCCGGCCCGGCCGGGCTCGGGGTGTGGTGGAGCGGCCGCCCGTGTAAGGAAGCCGGCCCGGCCGGGCTCGGTCGGTTGTGGAGCGGCTCCCGGGTCAACCAGCTATCCCGGCGGGGCTCCGGTTGTGGTGGAGCGGCCGCCGGGTAAAGCAGCCGGCCCGACCGGGCTCGGGGTGTGGTGGAGCGGCCGCCCGGGTCAGGAAGCCGGCCCGGCCCGGCTCGGTCGGTTGTGGAGCGGCCGCCAGGGTCAACCAGCTGGCCCGGCGGGGCTCCGGTTGTGGTGGAGAGGCAGCCGGGGTTAACCAGCCGGCCCGGCCGGGCTCGGGGTGTGGTGGAGCGGCCGCCCGTGTAAGGAAGCCGGCCCGGCCGGGCTCGGTCGGTTGTGGAGCCTCTCCCGGGTCAACCAGCTATCCCGGCGGGGCTCCGGTTGTGGTGGAGCGGCCGCCGGGTAAAGCAGCCGGCCCGACCGGGCTCGGGGTGTGGTGGAGCGGCCGCCCGGGTCAGGAAGCCGGCCCGGCCCGGCTCGGTCGGTTGTGGAGCGGCCGCCAGGGTCAACCAGCTGGCCCGGCGGGGCTCCGGTTGTGGTGGAGCCGCCGTCGGAGTAAAGCAGCCGGCCCGGCCGGGCTCGGGGTGTGGTGGAGCGGCCGCCCGGGTCAGGAAGCCGGCCCGGCCGAGCTCGGTCGGTTGTGGAGCGGCTCCCGGGTCAACCAGCTGGCCCGGCGGGGCTCCGGTTGTGGTGGAGCGGCCGCCGGTGTAAAGCAGCCGGTCCGGCCGGGCTCGGGGTGTGGTGGAGCGGCTGCCCGGGTCAGGAAGCCGGCCCGGCCGGGCTCGGTTGGTTGTGGAGCGGCCGCCCGGGTCAACCAGCTGGCCCGGCGGGGCTCCGGTTGTGGTGGAGCGGCCGCCGGGGTAAAGCAGCCGGCCCGGCCGGGCTCGGGGTGTGGTGGAGCGGCCGCCCGGGTCAGGAAGCCGGCCCGGCCGGGCTCGGTCGGTTGTGGAGCGGCCGCCCGGGTCAACCAGCTGGGCCGGCGGGGCTCCGGTTGTTGTGGAGCGGCCGCCGGGGTAAAGCAGCCGGCCCGGCCGGGCTCGGGGTGTGGTGGAGCGGCCGCGGGGGTCAGGAAGCCGGCCCGGCCGGGCTCGGTCTGTGGTGGAGAGGCCGCCCGGGTCAACCAGCTGGCCCGGCAGGGCTCCGGTTGTGGTGGAGCGACGGCCGGGGTAAAGCAGCCGGCCCGGCCCGGCTCGAGGTGTGGTGGAGCGGCCTCCTGGGTCAGGAAGCCGGCCCGGCCGGGCTCGGTCTGTGGTGGAGCGGCCGCCCGGGTCAACCAGCTGGCCCGGCGGGGCTCCGGTTGTGGTGGAGCGGCCGCCGGGGTAAAGCAGCCGGCCCGGCCCGGCTCGGGGTGTGGTGGAGTGGCCGCCCGGGTCAGGAAGCCGGCCCGGCCGGGCTCGGTCTGTTGTGGACCGGCCGCCCGGGTCAACCAGCTGGCCCGGCGAAGCTCCGGTTGTGGTGGAGCCGCCGCCGGGGTAAAGCAGCCGGCCCGGCCGGGCTGGGGTTGTGGTGGAGCGGCAGCCCGGGTCAGGAGGCCGGCCCGGCCGGGCTGAGTCTGTGGTGGAGCGGCCGCCCGGGTCAACCAGCTGGCCCGGCGAGGATCCGGTTGTGGTGGAGCGGCCGCCGGGGTAAAGCATCCGGCCCGGCCGGGCTCGGGGTGTGGTGGAGCGGCTGCCCGGGTCAGGAAGCCGGCTCGGCCGGGCTCGGTCGGTTGTGGAGCGGCCGCCCGGGTTAACCAGCTGGCCCGGCGGGGCTCCGGTTGTGTTGGAGGGGCCGCCGGGGTAAAGCAGTCGGCCCGGCCGGGCTCGGGGTGTGGTGGAGCGGCCGCGGGGGTCAGGAAGCCGGCCCGGCCGAGCTCGGTCGGTTGTGGAGCGGCTCCCGGGTCAACCAGCGGGCCCGGCGGGGCTCCGGTTGTGGTGGAGCTGCCGCCGGGGTAAAGCAGCCGGCCCGGCCGGGCTGGGGGTGTGGTGGAGCGGCCGCCCGGGTCAGGAGGCCGGCCCGGCCAGGCTCGGTCTGTGGTGGAGCGACCGCCCGGGTCAACCAGCTGGCCCTGCGGGGCTCCGGTTGTGGTGGAGCGGCCGCCAGGGTAAAGCAGCAGGCCCGGCCCCGCTCGGGGTGTGGTGGAGCGGCCGCCCGGGTCAGGAAGCCGGCCCGGCCGGGCTCGGTCTGTGGTGGAGATGCAGCCCGGGTCAACCAGCTGGCCCGGCGGGGCTCCGGTTGTGGTGGAGCGGCCGCCGGGGTAAAGCAGCCGGCCCGGCCCGGCTCGGGGTGTGGTGGAGCGGCCGCCCGGGTCAGGAAGCCGGCCCGCCCGGGCTCGGTCGGTTGTGGAGCGGCCGCCCGGGTCAACCAGCTGGCCCGGCGGGGATCCCGTTGTGGTGGAGCTGCCGCCGGGGTAAAGCAGCCGGCCCGGCCGGGCTCGGGGTGTGGTGGAGCGGCCGCTCGGGTCAGGAAGCCGGCCCGGCCGGGCTCGGTCTGTTGTGGACCGGCCGCCCGGGTCAACCAGCTGGCCCGGCGGGGCTCCGGTTGTGGTGGAGCGGCCGCCGGGTTAAAGCAGCGGGCCCGGCCAGGCTGGGGTTGTGGTGGAGCGGCCGCCCGGGTCAACCAGCTGGCCCGGCGGGGCTCCGATTGTGGTGGAGCGTCTGCCGGGGTAAAGCAGCCGGCCCGGCACGGCTCGGGGTGTGGTGGAGCGGCCGCCCGGGTCAGGAAGCCGGCCCGGTCGGGCTCGGTCTGTGGTGGAGAGGCAGCCCGGGTCAACCAGCTGGCCCGGCAGGGCTCCGGTTGTGGTGGAGCGGCCGCCAGGGTAAAGCAGCCGGCCGGGCCCGGCTCGAGGTGTGGTGGAGCGGCCGCCCGGGTCAGGAAGCCGGCCCGGCCGGGCTCGGTCTGTGGTGGAGCGGCCGCCCGGGTCAACCAGCTGGCCCGGCGGGGCTCCGGTTGTGGTGGAGCGGCAGCCGGGGTTAACCAGTCGGCTCGGCCAGGCTCGGGGTGTGGTGGAGCGGCCGCCCGGGTCAGGAAGCCGGCCCGGCCGGGCTCGGTCGGTTGTGGAGCGGCCGCCCGGGTCAACCAGCTGGCCCGGCGGGGCTCCGGTTGTGGTGGAGCGGCCGCCGGGGTAAAGCAGCCGGCCCGGCCGGGCTGGGGTTTTGGTGGAGCGGCCGCCTGGGTCAGGAAGCCGGCCCGGCCGGGCTCGGTCGGTTGTGGAGCGGCCGCCCGGGTCAACCAGCTGGCCCGGCGGGGCTCCGGTTGTGGTGGAGCGGCCGCCGGGGTAAAGCAGCCGACCCGGCCGGGCTCGGGGTGTGGTGGAGCGGCCGCCCGGGTCAGGAAGCCGGCCCGGCCGGGCTCGGTCGGTTGTGGAGCGGCCGCCCGGGTCAACCAGCTGGCCCGGCGGGGATCCGGTTGTGGTGGAGTGGCCGCCGGGGTAAAGCAGCCGACCCGGCCCGGCTCGGGGTGTGGTGGAGCGGCCGCCCGGGTCAGGAAGCTGGCCCGGCCGGGCTCGGTCGGTTGTGGAGCGGCCGCCCGGGTCAACCAGCTGGCCCGGCGGGGCTCCGGTTGTGGTGGAGCGGCCGCCGGGGTAAAGCAGCCGGCCCGGCCGGGCTCGGGGTGTGGTGGAGCGGCCGCCCGTGTAAGGAAGCCGGCCCGGCCGGGCTCGGTCGGTTGTGGAGCGGCCGCCCGGGTAAACCAGCTGGCCCGGCGGGGCTCCGGTTGTGGTGGAGCGGCCGCCGGGGTAAAGCAGCCGGCCCGGCCGGGCTCGGGGTGTGGTGGAGCGGCCGCCCGGGTCAGGAAGCCGGGCCGGCCCAGCTCGGTCGGTTGTGGAGCGGCCGCCCGGGTCAACCAGCTGGCCCGGCGGGGCTCCGGTTGTGGTGGAGCGGACGCCGGGTAAAGCAGCCGGCCCGGCCGGGCTCGGGGTGTGGTGTAGCGGCCGCCCGGGTCAGGAGGCCGGCCTGGCCGGGCTGGGTCTGTGGTGGAGCGGCTGCCCGGGTAAACCAGCTGGCCCGGCGGGGCTCCGGTTGTAGTGGAGCGGCCGCCGGGGTAAAGCAGCCGGACCGGGCGGGCTGGGGTTGTGGTGGAGCGGCCGCCCGGGTCAGGCAGCCGGCCCGGCCGGGCTCGGTCGGTTGTGGAGCGCCCGCCCGGGTCAACCAGCTGGCCCGGCGGGGCTCCGGTTGTGGTGGAGCGGCCGCCGGGGTAAAGCAGCCGACCCGGCCGGGCTCGGGGTGTGGTGGAGCGGCAGCCCGGGTCAGGAAGCCGGCCCGGCCGGGCTCGGTCGGTTGTGGAGCGGCCGCCCGGGTCAACCAGCTGGCCCGGCGGGGAACCGGTTGTGGTGGAGTGGCCGCCGGGGTAAAGCAGCCGACCCGGCCCGGCTCGGGGTGTGGTGGAGCGGCCGCCCGGGTCAGGAAGCCGGCCCGGCCGGGCTCGGTCGGTTGTGGAGCGGCCGCCAGGGTCAACCAGCTGGCCCGGCGGGGCTCCGGTTGTGGTGGAGCGGCCGCCGGGGTAAAGCAGCCGGCCCGGCCGGGCTCGGGGTGTGGTGGAGCGGCCGCCCGTGTAAGGAAGCCGGCCCGGCCGGGCTCGGTCGGTTGTGGAGCGGCTCCCGGGTCAACCAGCTGGCCCGGCGGGGCTCCGGTTGTGGTGGAGCGGCCGCCGGGTAAAGCAGCCGGCCCGACCGGGCTCGGGGTGTGGTGGAGCGGCCGCCCGGGTCAGGAAGCCGGCCCGGCCCGGCTCGGTCGGTTGTGGAGCGGCCGCCAGGGTCAACCAGCTGGCCCGGCGGGGTTCCGGTTGTGGTGGAGCGGCCGCCGGGGTAAAGCAGCCGGCCCGGCCGGGCTCGGGGTGTGGTGGAGCGGCCGCCCGGGTCAGGAAGCCGGCCCGGCCCGGCTCGGTCGGTTGTGGAGCGGCCGCCCGGGTCAACCAGCTGGCCCGGCGGGGCTCCGGTTGTGGTGGAGCGGCCGCCGGGTAAAGCAGCCGGCCTGGCCGGGCTCGGGGTGTGGTAGAGCGGCCGCCCGGGTCAGGAAGCCGGCCCGGCCGGGATCGGTCGGTTGTGGAGCGGCCGCCAGGGTCAACCAGCTGGCCCGGCGGGGCTCCGGTTGTGGTGGAGCAGCCGCCGGGGTAAAGCAGCCGGCCCGGCACGGCTCGGGGTGTGGTGGAGCGGCCGCTCGGGTCAGGAAGCCGGCCCGGCCGGGCTCCGTCTGTTGTGGACCGGCCGCCCGGGTCAACCAGCTGGCCCGGCGGGGCTCCGGTTGTGGTGGAGCGGCTGCCGGGTTAAAGCAGCGGGCCCGGCCAGGCTGGGGTTGTGGTGGAGCGGCCGCCCGGGTCAACCAGCTGGCCCGGCGGGGCTCCGATTGTGGTGGAGCGTCTGCCGGGGTAAAGCAGCCGGCCCGGCACGGCTCGGGGTGTGGTGGAGCGGCCGCCCGGGTCAGGAAGCCGGCCCGGTCGGGCTCGGTCTGTGGTGGAGAGGCAGCCCGGGTCAACCAGCTTGCCCGGCAGGGCTCCGGTTGTGGTGGAGCGGCCGCCAGGGTAAAGCAGCCGGCCGGGCCCGGCTCGAGGTGTGGTGGAGCGGCCGCCCGGGTCAGGAAGCCGGCACGGCCGGGCTCGGTCTGTGGTGGAGCGGCCGCCCGGGTCAACCAGCTGGCCCGGCGGGGCTCCGGTTGTGGTGGAGCGGCAGCCGGGGTTAACCAGTCGGCTCGGCCAGGCTCGGGGTGTGGTGGAGCGGCCGCCCGGGTCAGGAAGCCGGCCCGGCCGGGCTCGGTCGGTTGTGGAGCGGCCGCCCGCGTCAACCAGCTGGCCCGGCGGGGCTCCGGTTGTGGTGGAGCGGCCGCCGGGGTAAAGCAGCCGGCCCGGCCGGGCTGGGGTTGTGGTGGAGCGGCCGCCGGGGTCAGGAAGCCGGCCCGGCCGGGCTCGGTCGGTTGTGGAGCGGCCGCCCGGGTCAACCAGCTGGCCCGGCGGGGCTCCGGTTGTGGTGGAGCGGCCGCCGGGGTAAAGCAGTCGGCCCGGCCGGGCTCGGGGTGTGGTGGAGCGGCCGCCCGGGTCAGGAGGTTGGCCCGGCCAGGCTCGGTCTGTGGTGGAGCGGCCGCCCTGGTCAACCAGCTGGCCCGGCGGGTCTGCGGTTGTGGTGGAGTGGCCGCTGGGGTAAAGCAGCCGGCCCAGCGCGGCTCGGGGTGTGGAGGAGCGGCCGCCCGGGTCAGGAAGCTGTCCCGGCCGGGCTCGGTCTGTGGTGGAGCGGCCGCCCGGGTCAACCAGCTGGCCCGGCGGGGCTCCGGTTGTGGTGGAGAGGCAGCCGGGGTTAACCAGTCGGCCCGGCAGGGCTCGGGGTGTGGTGGAGCTGCCGCCCGTGTCAGGAAGCCGGCCCGGCCGGGCTCGGTCGGTTGTGGAGCGGCCGCCCGGGTCAACCAGCTGGACCGGCGGGGCTCCGGTTGTGGTGGAGCGGCCGCCGGGGTAAAGCAGCCGGCCCGGCCGGGCTCGGGGTGTGGTGGAGCGCCCCCCCGGGTCAGGAGGCCGGCCCAGCCGGGCTCGGTCTGTGGTGGAGCGACCGCCCGGGTCAACCAGCTGGCCCGGCGGGGCTCCGGCTGTGGAGGAGCGGCCGCCGGGGTAAAGCAGCCGGCCCGGCCGGGCTCGGGGTGTGGTGGAGCGGCAGCCCGGGTCAGGAAGCCGGCCCGGCCGGGCTCGGTCGGTTGTGGAGCGGCCGCCCGGGTCAACCAGCTGGCCCGGCGGGGAACCGGTTGTGGTGGAGTGGCCGCCGGGGTAAAGCAGCCGACCCGGCCCGGCTCGGGGTGTGGTGGAGCGGCCGCCCGGGTCAGGAAGCCGGCCCGGCCGGGCTCGGTCGGTTGTGGAGCGGCCGCCAGGGTCAACCAGCTGGCCCGGCGGGGCTCCGGTTGTGGTGGAGCGGCCGCCGGGGTAAAGCAGCCGGCCCGGCCGGGCTCGGGGTGTGGTGGAGCGGCCGCCCGGGTCAGGAAGCCGGCCCGGCCCGGCTCGGTCGGTTGTGGAGCGGCCGCCCGGGTCAACCAGCTGGCCCGGCGGGGCTCCGGTTGTGGTGGAGCGGCCGCCGGGTAAAGCAGCCGGCCCGGCCGGGCTCGGGGTGTGGTAGAGCGGCCGCCCGGGTCAGGAAGCCGGCCCGGCCGGGATCGGTCGGTTGTGGAGCGGCCGCCAGGGTCAACCAGCTGGCCCGGCGGGGCTCCGGTTGTGGTGGAGCAGCCGCCGGGGTAAAGCAGCCGGCCCGGCACGGCTCGGGGTGTGGTGGAGCGGCCGCTCGGGTCAGGAAGCCGGCCCGGCCGGGCTCGGTCTGTTGTGGACCGGCCGCCCGGGTCAACCAGCTGGCCCGGCGGGGCTCCGGTTGTGGTGGAGCGGCCGCCGGGTTAAAGCAGCGGGCCCGGCCAGGCTGGGGTTGTGGTGGAGCGGCCGCCCGGGTCAACCAGCTGGCCCGGCGGGGCTCCGGTTGTGGTGGAGCGGCCGCCGGGGTAAAGCAGCCGACCCGGCCGGGCTCGGGGTGTGGTGGAGCGGCCGCCCGGGTCAGGAAGCCGGCCCGGCCGGGCTCGGTCGGTTGTGGAGCGGCCGCCCGGGTCAACCAGCTGGCCCGGCGGGGATCCGGTTGTGGTGGAGTGGCCGCCGGGGTAAAGCAGCCGACCCGGCCCGGCTCGGGGTGTGGTGGAGCGGCCGCCCGGGTCAGGAAGCCGGCCCGGCCGGGCTCGGTCGGTTGTGGAGCGGCCGCCAGGGTCAACCAGCTGGCCCGGCGGGGCTCCGGTTGTGGTGGAGCGGCCGCCGGGGTAAAGCAGCCGGCCCGGCCGGGCTCGGGGTGTGGTGGAGCGGCCGCCCGTGTAAGGAAGCCGGCCCGGCCGGGCTCGGTCGGTTGTGGAGCGGCTCCCGGGTCAACCAGCTATCCCGGCGGGGCTCCGGTTGTGGTGGAGCGGCCGCCGGGTAAAGCAGCCGGCCCGACCGGGCTCGGGGTGTGGTGGAGCGGCCGCCCGGGTCAGGAAGCCGGCCCGGCCCGGCTCGGTCGGTTGTGGAGCGGCCGCCAGGGTCAACCAGCTGGCCCGGCGGGGCTCCGGTTGTGGTGGAGAGGCAGCCGGGGTTAACCAGCCGGCCCGGCCGGGCTCGGGGTGTGGTGGAGCGGCCGCCCGTGTAAGGAAGCCGGCCCGGCCGGGCTCGGTCGGTTGTGGAGCCTCTCCCAGGTCAACCAGCTATCCCGGCGGGGCTCCGGTTGTGGTGGAGCGGCCGCCGGGTAAAGCAGCCGGCCCGACCGGGCTCGGGGTGTGGTGGAGCGGCCGCCCGGGTCAGGAAGCCGGCCCGGCCCGGCTCGGTCGGTTGTGGAGCGGCCGCCAGGGTCAACCAGCTGGCCCGGCGGGGCTCCGGTTGTGGTGGAGCGGCCGCCGGGGTAAAGCAGCCGGTCCGGCCGGGCTCGGGGTGTGGTGGAGCGGCTGCCCGGGTCAGGAAGCCGGCCCGGCCGGGCTCGGTTGGTTGTGGAGCGGCCGCCCGGGTCAACCAGCTGGCCCGGCGGGGCTCCGGTTGTGGTGGAGCGGCCGCCGGGGTAAAGCAGCCGGCCCGGCCGGGCTCGGGGTGTGGTGGAGCGGCCGCCCGGGTCAGGAAGCCGGCCCGGCCGGGCTCGGTCGGTTGTGGAGCGGCCGCCCGGGTCAACCAGCTGGGCCGGCGGGGCTCCGGTTGTTGTGGAGCGGCCGCCGGGGTAAAGCAGCCGGCCCGGCCGGGCTCGGGGTGTGGTGGAGCGGCCGCGGGGGTCAGGAAGCCGGCCCGGCCGGGCTCGGTCTGTGGTGGAGAGGCCGCCCGGGTCAACCAGCTGGCCCGGCAGGGCTCCGGTTGTGGTGGAGCGACGGCCGGGGTAAAGCAGCCGGCCCGGCCCGGCTCGAGGTGTGGTGGAGCGGCCTCCTGGGTCAGGAAGCCGGCCCGGCCGGGCTCGGTCTGTGGTGGAGCGGCCGCCCGGGTCAACCAGCTGGCCCGGCGGGGCTCCGGTTGTGGTGGAGCGGCCGCCGGGGTAAAGCAGCCGGCCCGGCCCGGCTCGGGGTGTGGTGGAGCGGCCGCCCGGGTCAGGAAGCCGGCCCGGCCGGGCTCGGTCTGTTGTGGACCGGCCGCCCGGGTCAACCAGCTGGCCCGGCGAAGCTCCGGTTGTGGTGGAGCCGCCGCCGGGGTAAAGCAGCCGGCCCGGCCGGGCTGGGGTTGTGGTGGAGCGGCAGCCCGGGTCAGGAGGCCGGCCCGGCCGGGCTGAGTCTGTGGTGGAGCGGCCGCCCGGGTCAACCAGCTGGCCCGGCGAGGATCCGGTTGTGGTGGAGCGGCCGCCGGGGTAAAGCATCCGGCCCGGCCGGGCTCGGGGTGTGGTGGAGCGGCTGCCCGGGTCAGGAAGCCGGCTCGGCCGGGCTCGGTCGGTTGTGGAGCGGCCGCCCGGGTTAACCAGCTGGCCCGGCGGGGCTCCGGTTGTGTTGGAGGGGCCGCCGGGGTAAAGCAGTCGGCCCGGCCGGGCTCGGGGTGTGGTGGAGCGGCCGCGGGGGTCAGGAAGCCGGCCCGGCCGAGCTCGGTCGGTTGTGGAGCGGCTCCCGGGTCAACCAGCGGGCCCGGCGGGGCTCCGGTTGTGGTGGAGCTGCCGCCGGGGTAAAGCAGCCGGCCCGGCCGGGCTGGGGGTGTGGTGGAGCGGCCGCCCGGGTCAGGAGGCCGGCCCGGCCAGGCTCGGTCTGTGGTGGAGCGACCGCCCGGGTCAACCAGCTGGCCCTGCGGGGCTCCGGTTGTGGTGGAGCGGCCGCCAGGGTAAAGCAGCAGGCCCGGCCCCGCTCGGGGTGTGGTGGAGCGGCCGCCCGGGTCAGGAAGCCGGCCCGGCCGGGCTCGGTCTGTGGTGGAGATGCAGCCCGGGTCAACCAGCTGGCCCGGCGGGGCTCCGGTTGTGGTGGAGCGGCCGCCGGGGTAAAGCAGCCGGCCCGGCCCGGCTCGGGGTGTGGTGGAGCGGCCGCCCGGGTCAGGAAGCCGGCCCGCCCGGGCTCGGTCGGTTGTGGAGCGGCCGCCCGGGTCAACCAGCTGGCCCGGCGGGGATCCCGTTGTGGTGGAGCTGCCGCCGGGGTAAAGCAGCCGGCCCGGCCGGGCTCGGGGTGTGGTGGAGCGGCCGCTCGGGTCAGGAAGCCGGCCCGGCCGGGCTCGGTCTGTTGTGGACCGGCCGCCCGGGTCAACCAGCTGGCCCGGCGGGGCTCCGGTTGTGGTGGAGCGGCCGCCGGGTTAAAGCAGCGGGCCCGGCCAGGCTGGGGTTGTGGTGGAGCGGCCGCCCGGGTCAACCAGCTGGCCCGGCGGGGCTCCGATTGTGGTGGAGCGTCTGCCGGGGTAAAGCAGCCGGCCCGGCACGGCTCGGGGTGTGGTGGAGCGGCCGCCCGGGTCAGGAAGCCGGCCCGGTCGGGCTCGGTCTGTGGTGGAGAGGCAGCCCGGGTCAACCAGCTGGCCCGGCAGGGCTCCGGTTGTGGTGGAGCGGCCGCCAGGGTAAAGCAGCCGGCCGGGCCCGGCTCGAGGTGTGGTGGAGCGGCCGCCCGGGTCAGGAAGCCGGCCCGGCCGGGCTCGGTCTGTGGTGGAGCGGCCGCCCGGGTCAACCAGCTGGCCCGGCGGGGCTCCGGTTGTGGTGGAGCGGCAGCCGGGGTTAACCAGTCGGCTCGGCCAGGCTCGGGGTGTGGTGGAGCGGCCGCCCGGGTCAGGAAGCCGGCCCGGCCGGGCTCGGTCGGTTGTGGAGCGGCCGCCCGGGTCAACCAGCTGGCCCGGCGGGGCTCCGGTTGTGGTGGAGCGGCCGCCGGGGTAAAGCAGCCGGCCCGGCCGGGCTGGGGTTTTGGTGGAGCGGCCGCCTGGGTCAGGAAGCCGGCCCGGCCGGGCTCGGTCGGTTGTGGAGCGGCCGCCCGGGTCAACCAGCTGGCCCGGCGGGGCTCCGGTTGTGGTGGAGCGGCCGCCGGGGTAAAGCAGCCGACCCGGCCGGGCTCGGGGTGTGGTGGAGCGGCCGCCCGGGTCAGGAAGCCGGCCCGGCCGGGCTCGGTCGGTTGTGGAGCGGCCGCCCGGGTCAACCAGCTGGCCCGGCGGGGATCCGGTTGTGGTGGAGTGGCCGCCGGGGTAAAGCAGCCGACCCGGCCCGGCTCGGGGTGTGGTGGAGCGGCCGCCCGGGTCAGGAAGCTGGCCCGGCCGGGCTCGGTCGGTTGTGGAGCGGCCGCCCGGGTCAACCAGCTGGCCCGGCGGGGCTCCGGTTGTGGTGGAGCGGCCGCCGGGGTAAAGCAGCCGGCCCGGCCGGGCTCGGGGTGTGGTGGAGCGGCCGCCCGTGTAAGGAAGCCGGCCCGGCCGGGCTCGGTCGGTTGTGGAGCGGCCGCCCGGGTAAACCAGCTGGCCCGGCGGGGCTCCGGTTGTGGTGGAGCGGCCGCCGGGGTAAAGCAGCCGGCCCGGCCGGGCTCGGGGTGTGGTGGAGCGGCCGCCCGGGTCAGGAAGCCGGGCCGGCCCAGCTCGGTCGGTTGTGGAGCGGCCGCCCGGGTCAACCAGCTGGCCCGGCGGGGCTCCGGTTGTGGTGGAGCGGACGCCGGGTAAAGCAGCCGGCCCGGCCGGGCTCGGGGTGTGGTGTAGCGGCCGCCCGGGTCAGGAGGCCGGCCTGGCCGGGCTGGGTCTGTGGTGGAGCGGCTGCCCGGGTAAACCAGCTGGCCCGGCGGGGCTCCGGTTGTAGTGGAGCGGCCGCCGGGGTAAAGCAGCCGGACCGGGCGGGCTGGGGTTGTGGTGGAGCGGCCGCCCGGGTCAGGCAGCCGGCCCGGCCGGGCTCGGTCGGTTGTGGAGCGCCCGCCCGGGTCAACCAGCTGGCCCGGCGGGGCTCCGGTTGTGGTGGAGCGGCCGCCGGGGTAAAGCAGCCGACCCGGCCGGGCTCGGGGTGTGGTGGAGCGGCAGCCCGGGTCAGGAAGCCGGCCCGGCCGGGCTCGGTCGGTTGTGGAGCGGCCGCCCGGGTCAACCAGCTGGCCCGGCGGGGAACCGG
The DNA here is from genome assembly GCA_038363175.2 of Artibeus lituratus. Lineage (NCBI taxonomy): Eukaryota > Metazoa > Chordata > Mammalia > Chiroptera > Phyllostomidae > Artibeus > Artibeus lituratus. The sequence continues at coordinate 107,805 of JBAWUR020000054.1, read as the reverse complement.
TTGTGGTGGAGTGGCCGCCGGGGTAAAGCAGCCGACCCGGCCCGGCTCGGGGTGTGGTGGAGCGGCCGCCCGGGTCAGGAAGCCGGCCCGGCCGGGCTCGGTCGGTTGTGGAGCGGCCGCCAGGGTCAACCAGCTGGCCCGGCGGGGCTCCGGTTGTGGTGGAGCGGCCGCCGGGGTAAAGCAGCCGGCCCGGCCGGGCTCGGGGTGTGGTGGAGCGGCCGCCCGTGTAAGGAAGCCGGCCCGGCCGGGCTCGGTCGGTTGTGGAGCGGCTCCCGGGTCAACCAGCTGGCCCGGCGGGGCTCCGGTTGTGGTGGAGCGGCCGCCGGGTAAAGCAGCCGGCCCGACCGGGCTCGGGGTGTGGTGGAGCGGCCGCCCGGGTCAGGAAGCCGGCCCGGCCCGGCTCGGTCGGTTGTGGAGCGGCCGCCAGGGTCAACCAGCTGGCCCGGCGGGGCTCCGGTTGTGGTGGAGCGGCCGCCGGGGTAAAGCAGCCGGCCCGGCCGGGCTCGGGGTGTGGTGGAGCGGCCGCCCGGGTCAGGAAGCCGGCCCGGCCCGGCTCGGTCGGTTGTGGAGCGGCCGCCCGGGTCAACCAGCTGGCCCGGCGGGGCTCCGGTTGTGGTGGAGCGGCCGCCGGGTAAAGCAGCCGGCCTGGCCGGGCTCGGGGTGTGGTAGAGCGGCCGCCCGGGTCAGGAAGCCGGCCCGGCCGGGATCGGTCGGTTGTGGAGCGGCCGCCAGGGTCAACCAGCTGGCCCGGCGGGGCTCCGGTTGTGGTGGAGCAGCCGCCGGGGTAAAGCAGCCGGCCCGGCACGGCTCGGGGTGTGGTGGAGCGGCCGCTCGGGTCAGGAAGCCGGCCCGGCCGGGCTCCGTCTGTTGTGGACCGGCCGCCCGGGTCAACCAGCTGGCCCGGCGGGGCTCCGGTTGTGGTGGAGCGGCTGCCGGGTTAAAGCAGCGGGCCCGGCCAGGCTGGGGTTGTGGTGGAGCGGCCGCCCGGGTCAACCAGCTGGCCCGGCGGGGCTCCGATTGTGGTGGAGCGTCTGCCGGGGTAAAGCAGCCGGCCCGGCACGGCTCGGGGTGTGGTGGAGCGGCCGCCCGGGTCAGGAAGCCGGCCCGGTCGGGCTCGGTCTGTGGTGGAGAGGCAGCCCGGGTCAACCAGCTTGCCCGGCAGGGCTCCGGTTGTGGTGGAGCGGCCGCCAGGGTAAAGCAGCCGGCCGGGCCCGGCTCGAGGTGTGGTGGAGCGGCCGCCCGGGTCAGGAAGCCGGCACGGCCGGGCTCGGTCTGTGGTGGAGCGGCCGCCCGGGTCAACCAGCTGGCCCGGCGGGGCTCCGGTTGTGGTGGAGCGGCAGCCGGGGTTAACCAGTCGGCTCGGCCAGGCTCGGGGTGTGGTGGAGCGGCCGCCCGGGTCAGGAAGCCGGCCCGGCCGGGCTCGGTCGGTTGTGGAGCGGCCGCCCGCGTCAACCAGCTGGCCCGGCGGGGCTCCGGTTGTGGTGGAGCGGCCGCCGGGGTAAAGCAGCCGGCCCGGCCGGGCTGGGGTTGTGGTGGAGCGGCCGCCGGGGTCAGGAAGCCGGCCCGGCCGGGCTCGGTCGGTTGTGGAGCGGCCGCCCGGGTCAACCAGCTGGCCCGGCGGGGCTCCGGTTGTGGTGGAGCGGCCGCCGGGGTAAAGCAGTCGGCCCGGCCGGGCTCGGGGTGTGGTGGAGCGGCCGCCCGGGTCAGGAGGTTGGCCCGGCCAGGCTCGGTCTGTGGTGGAGCGGCCGCCCTGGTCAACCAGCTGGCCCGGCGGGTCTGCGGTTGTGGTGGAGTGGCCGCTGGGGTAAAGCAGCCGGCCCAGCGCGGCTCGGGGTGTGGAGGAGCGGCCGCCCGGGTCAGGAAGCTGTCCCGGCCGGGCTCGGTCTGTGGTGGAGCGGCCGCCCGGGTCAACCAGCTGGCCCGGCGGGGCTCCGGTTGTGGTGGAGAGGCAGCCGGGGTTAACCAGTCGGCCCGGCAGGGCTCGGGGTGTGGTGGAGCTGCCGCCCGTGTCAGGAAGCCGGCCCGGCCGGGCTCGGTCGGTTGTGGAGCGGCCGCCCGGGTCAACCAGCTGGACCGGCGGGGCTCCGGTTGTGGTGGAGCGGCCGCCGGGGTAAAGCAGCCGGCCCGGCCGGGCTCGGGGTGTGGTGGAGCGCCCCCCCGGGTCAGGAGGCCGGCCCAGCCGGGCTCGGTCTGTGGTGGAGCGACCGCCCGGGTCAACCAGCTGGCCCGGCGGGGCTCCGGCTGTGGAGGAGCGGCCGCCGGGGTAAAGCAGCCGGCCCGGCCGGGCTCGGGGTGTGGTGGAGCGGCAGCCCGGGTCAGGAAGCCGGCCCGGCCGGGCTCGGTCGGTTGTGGAGCGGCCGCCCGGGTCAACCAGCTGGCCCGGCGGGGAACCGGTTGTGGTGGAGTGGCCGCCGGGGTAAAGCAGCCGACCCGGCCCGGCTCGGGGTGTGGTGGAGCGGCCGCCCGGGTCAGGAAGCCGGCCCGGCCGGGCTCGGTCGGTTGTGGAGCGGCCGCCAGGGTCAACCAGCTGGCCCGGCGGGGCTCCGGTTGTGGTGGAGCGGCCGCCGGGGGTAAAGCAGCCGGCCCGGCCGGGCTCGGGGTGTGGTGGAGCGGCCGCCCGGGTCAGGAAGCCGGCCCGGCCCGGCTCGGTCGGTTGTGGAGCGGCCGCCCGGGTCAACCAGCTGGCCCGGCGGGGCTCCGGTTGTGGTGGAGCGGCCGCCGGGTAAAGCAGCCGGCCCGGCCGGGCTCGGGGTGTGGTAGAGCGGCCGCCCGGGTCAGGAAGCCGGCCCGGCCGGGATCGGTCGGTTGTGGAGCGGCCGCCAGGGTCAACCAGCTGGCCCGGCGGGGATCCGGTTGTGGTGGAGTGGCCGCCGGGGTAAAGCAGCCGACCCGGCCGGGCTCGGGGTGTGGTGGAGCGGCCGCCCGGGTCAGGAAGCCGGCCCGGCCGGGCTCGGTCGGTTGTGGAGCGGCCGCCAGGGTCAACCAGCTGGCCCGGCGGGGCTCCGGTTGTGGTGGAGCGGCCGCCGGGGTAAAGCAGCCGGCCCGGCCGGGCTCGGGGTGTGGTGGAGCGGCCGCCCGTGGAAGGAAGCCGGCCCGGCCGGGCTCGGTCGGTTGTGGAGCGGCTCCCGGGTCAACCAGCTATCCCGGCGGGGCTCCGGTTGTGGTGGAGCGGCCGCCGGGTAAAGCAGCCGGCCCGACCGGGCTCGGGGTGTGGTTGAGCGGCCGCCCGGGTCAGGAAGCCGGCCCGGCCCGGCTCGGTCGGTTGTGGAGCGGCCGCCAGGGTCAACCAGCTGGCCCGGCGGGGCTCCGGTTGTGGTGGAGAGGCAGCCGGGGTTAACCAGCCGGCCCGGCTGGGCTCGGGGTGTGGTGGAGCGGCCGCCCGTGTAAGGAAGCCGGCCCGGCCGGGCTCGGTCGGTTGTGGAGCGGCTCCCGGGTCAACCAGCTGGCCCGGCGGGGCTCCGGTTGTGGTGGAGCGGCCGCCGGGGTAAAGCAGCCGGTCCGGCCGCGCTCGGGGTGTGGTGGAGCGGCTGCCCGGGTCAGGAAGCCGGCCCGGCCGGGCTCGGTTGGTTGTGGAGCGGCCGCCCGGGTCAACCAGCTGGCCCGGCGGGGCTCCGGTTGTGGTGGAGCGGCCGCCGGGGTAAAGCAGCCGGCCCGGCCCGGCTCGGGGTGTGGTGGAGCGGCCGCCCGGTTCAGGAAGCCCGCCCGGCCGGGCTCGGTCGGTTGTGGAGCGGCCGCCCGGGTCAACCAGCTGGCCCGGCGAGGATCCGGTTGTGGTGGAGCGGCCGCCGGGGTAAAGCATCCGGCCCGGCCGGGCTCGGGGTGTGGTGGAGCGGCTGCCCGGGTCAGGAAGCCGGCTCGGCCGGGCTCGGTCGGTTTGTGGAGCGGCCGCCCGGGTTAACCAGCTGGCCCGGCGGGGCTCCGGTTGTGTTGGAGGGGCCGCCGGGGTAAAGCAGTCGGCCCGGCCGGGCTCGGGGTGTGGTGGAGCGGCCGCGGGGGTCAGGAAGCCGGCCCGGCCGAGCTCGGTCGGTTGTGGAGCGGCTCCCGGGTCAACCAGCGGGCCCGGCGGGGCTCCGGTTGTGGTGGAGCTGCCGCCGGGGTAAAGCAGCCGGCCCGGCCGGGCTGGGGGTGTGGTGGAGCGGCCGCCCGGGTCAGGAGGCCGGCCCGGCCAGGCTCGGTCTGTGGTGGAGCGACCGCCCGGGTCAACCAGCTGGCCCTGCGGGGCTCCGGTTGTGGTGGAGCGGCCGCCGGGGTAAAGCAGCAGGCCCGGCCCCGCTCGGGGTGTGGTGGAGCGGCCGCCCGGGTCAGGAAGCCGGCCCGGCCGGGCTCGGTCTGTGGTGGAGAGGCAGCCCGGGTCAACCAGCTGGCCCGGCGGGGCTCCGGTTGTGGTGGAGCGGCCGCCGGGGTAAAGCAGCCGGCCCGGCCCGGCTCGGGGTGTGGTGGAGCGGCCGCCCGGGTCAGGAAGCCGGCCCGCCCGGGCTCGGTCGGTTGTGGAGCGGCCGCCCGGGTCAACCAGCTGGCCCGGCGGGGATCCCGTTGTGGTGGAGCTGCCGCCGGGGTAAAGCAGCCGGCCCGGCCGGGCTCGGGGTGTGGTGGAGCGGCCGCCCGGGTCAGGAGGCCGGCCCGGCCAGGCTCGGTCGCTTGTGGAGCGGCCGCCCGGGTCAACCAGCTGGCCCGGCGGGGATCCGGTTGTGGTGGAGCGGCCGCCGGGGTAAAGCAGCCGGCCCGGCCGGGCTCGGGGTGTGGTGGAGCGGCCGCCCGGGTCAGAAAGCCGGCCCGGCCGGGCTCGGTCGGTTGTGGAGCGGCGGCCCGGGTCAACCAGCTGGCCCGGCGGGGCTCCGGTTGTGGTGGAGCGGCCGCCGGGGTAAAGCAGTCGGCCCGGCCGGGCTCGGGGTGTGGTGGAGCGGCCGCCCGGGTCAGGAGGTTGGCCCGGCCAGGCTCGGTCTGTGGTGGAGCGGCCGCCCGGGTCAACCAGCTGGCCCGGCGGGTCTGCGGTTGTGGTGGAGTGGCCGCTGGGGTAAAGCAGCCGGCCCAGCGCGGCTCGGGGTGTGGTGGAGCGGCCGCCCGGGTCAGAAAGCCGGCCCGGCCGGGCTCGGTCGGTTGTGGAGCGGCGGCCCGGGTCAACCAGCTGGCCCGGCGGGGCTCCGGTTGTGGTGGAGCGGCCGCCGGGTTAAAGCAGCGGGCCCGGCCAGGCTGGGGTTGTGGTGGAGCGGCCGCCCGGGTCAACCAGCTGGCCCGGCGGGGCTCCGATTGTGGTGGAGCGTCTGCCGGGGTAAAGCAGCCGGCCTGGCACGGCTCGGGGTGTGGTGGAGCGGCCGCCCGGGTCAGGAAGCCGGCCCGGTCGGGCTCGGTCTGTGGTGGAGAGGCAGCCCGGGTCAACCAGCTTGCCCGGCAGGGCTCCGGTTGTGGTGGAGCGGCCGCCAGGGTAAAGCAGCCGGCCGGGCCCGGCTCGAGGTGTGGTGGAGCGGCCGCCCGGGTCAGGAAGCCGGCACGGCCGGGCTCGGTCTGTGGTGGAGCGGCCGCCCGGGTCAACCAGCTGGCCCGGCGGGGCTCCGGTTGTGGTGGAGCGGCAGCCGGGGTTAACCAGTCGGCTCGGCCAGGCTCGGGGTGTGGTGGAGCGGCCGCCCGGGTCAGGAAGCCGGCCCGGCCGGGCTCGGTCGGTTGTGGAGCGGCCGCCCTGGTCAACCAGCTGGCCCGGCGGGGCTCCGGTTGTGGTGGAGCGGCCGCCGGGGTAAAGCAGCCGGCCCGGCCGGGCTGGGGTTGTGGTGGAGCGGCCGCCGGGGTCAGGAAGCCGGCCCGGCCGGGCTCGGTCGGTTGTGGAGCGGCCGCCCGGGTCAACCAGCTGGCCCGGCGGGGCTCCGGTTGTGGTGGAGCGGCCGCCGGGGTAAAGCAGCCGACCCGGCCGGGCTCGGGGTGTGGTGGAGCGGCCGCCCAGGTCAGGAAGCCGGCCCGGCCGGGCTCGGTCGGTTGTGGAGCGGCCGCCCGGGTCAACCAGCTGGCCCGGCGGGGATCCGGTTGTGGTGGAGTGGCCGCCGGGGTAAAGCAGCCGACCCTGCCGGGCTCGGGGTGTGGTGGAGCGGCCGCCCGGGTCAGGAAGCCGGCCCGGCCGGGCTCGGTCGGTTGTGGAGCGGCCGCCAGGGTCAACCAGCTGGCCCGGCGGGGCTCCGGTTGTGGTGGAGCGGCCGCCGGGGTAAAGCAGCCGGCCCGGCCGGGCTCGGGGTGTGGTGGAGCGGCCGCCCGTGTAAGGAAGCCGGCCCGGCCGGGCTCGGTCGGTTGTGGAGCGGCTCCCGGGTCAACCAGCTATCCCGGCGGGGCTCCGGTTGTGGTGGAGCGGCCGCCGGGTAAAGCAGCCGGCCCGACCGGGCTCGGGGTGTGGTGGAGCGGCCGCCCGGGTCAGGAAGCCGGCCCGGCCCGGCTCGGTCGGTTGTGGAGCGGCCGCCAGGGTCAACCAGCTGGCCCGGCGGGGCTCCGGTTGTGGTGGAGAGGCAGCCGGGGTTAACCAGCCGGCCCGGCCGGGCTCGGGGTGTGGTGGAGCGGCCGCCCGTGTAAGGAAGCCGGCCCGGCCGGGCTCGGTCGGTTGTGGAGCGGCTCCCGGGTCAACCAGCTATCCCGGCGGGGCTCCGGTTGTGGTGGAGCGGCCGCCGGGTAAAGCAGCCGGCCCGACCGGGCTCGGGGTGTGGTGGAGCGGCCGCCCGGGTCAGGAAGCCGGCCCGGCCCGGCTCGGTCGGTTGTGGAGCGGCCGCCAGGGTCAACCAGCTGGCCCGGCGGGGCTCCGGTTGTGGTGGAGCCGCCGTCGGAGTAAAGCAGCCGGCCCGGCCGGGCTCGGGGTGTGGTGGAGCGGCCGCCCGGGTCAGGAAGCCGGCCCGGCCGAGCTCGGTCGGTTGTGGAGCGGCTCCCGGGTCAACCAGCTGGCCCGGCGGGGCTCCGGTTGTGGTGGAGCGGCCGCCGGGGTAAAGCAGCCGGTCCGGCCGGGCTCGGGGTGTGGTGGAGCGGCTGCCCGGGTCAGGAAGCCGGCCCGGCCGGGCTCGGTTGGTTGTGGAGCGGCCGCCCGGGTCAACCAGCTGGCCCGGCGGGGCTCCGGTTGTGGTGGAGCGGCCGCCGGGGTAAAGCAGCCGGCCCGGCCCGGCTCGGGGTGTGGTGGAGCGGCCGCCCGGGTCAGGAAGCCGGCCCGGCCGGGCTCGGTCGGTTGTGGAGCGGCCGCCCGGGTCAACCAGCTGGGCCGGCGGGGCTCCGGTTGTTGTGGAGCGGCCGCCGGGGTAAAGCAGCCGGCCCGGCCGGGCTCGGGGTGTGGTGGAGCGGCCGCGGGGGTCAGGAAGCCGGCCCGGCCGGGCTCGGTCTGTGGTGGAGAGGCCGCCCGGGTCAACCAGCTGGCCCGGCAGGGCTCCGGTTGTGGTGGAGCGACGGCCGGGGTAAAGCAGCCGGCCCGGCCCGGCTCGAGGTGTGGTGGAGAGGCCTCCTGGGTCAGGAAGCCGGCCCGGCCGGGCTCGGTCTGTGGTGGAGCGGCCGCCCGGGTCAACCAGCTGGCCCGGCGGGGCTCCGGTTGTGGTGGAGCGGCCGCCGGGGTAAAGCAGCCGGCCCGGCCCGGCTCGGGGTGTGGTGGAGCGGCCGCCCGGGTCAGGAAGCCGGCCCGGCCGGGCTCGGTCTGTTGTGGACCGGCCGCCCGGGTCAACCAGCTGGCCCGGCGAAGCTCCGGTTGTGGTGGAGCCGCCGCCGGGGTAAAGCAGCCGGCCCGGCCGGGCTGGGGTTGTGGTGGAGCGGCAGCCCGGGTCAGGAGGCCGGCCCGGCCGGGCTGAGTCTCTGGTGGAGCGGCCGCCCGGGTCAACCAGCTGGCCCGGCGAGGATCCGGTTGTGGTGGAGCGGCCGCCGGGGTAAAGCATCCGGCCCGGCCGGGCTCGGGGTGTGGTGGAGCGGCTGCCCGGGTCAGGAAGCCGGCTCGGCCGGGCTCGGTCGGTTGTGGAGCGGCCGCCCGGGTTAACCAGCTGGCCCGGCGGGGCTCCGGTTGTGTTGGAGGGGCCGCCGGGGTAAAGCAGTCGGCCCGGCCGGGCTCGGGGTGTGGTGGAGCGGCCGCGGGGGGTCAGGAAGCCGGCCCGGCCGAGCTCGGTCGGTTGTGGAGCGGCTCCCGGGTCAACCAGCGGGCCCGGCGGGGCTCCGGTTGTGGTGGAGCTGCCGCCGGGGTAAAGCAGCCGGCCCGGCCGGGCTGGGGGTGTGGTGGAGCGGCCGCCCGGGTCAGGAGGCCGGCCCGGCCAGGCTCGGTCTGTGGTGGAGCGACCGCCCGGGTCAACCAGCTGGCCCGGCGGGGCTCCGGTTGTGGTGGAGCGGCCGCCGGGGTAAAGCAGCCGGCCCGGCCCGGCTCGGGGTGTGGTGGAGCGGCCGCCCGGGTCAGGAAGCCGGCCCGCCCGGGCTTGGTCGGTTGTGGAGCGGCCGCCCGGGTCAACCAGCTGGCCCGGCGGGGATCCCGTTGTGGTGGAGCTGCCGCAGGGGTAAAGCAGCCGGCCCGGCCGGGCTCGGGGTGTGGTGGAGCGGCCGCCCGGGTCAGGAGGCCGGCCCGGCCAGGCTCGGTCGCTTGTGGAGCGGCCGCCCGGGTCAACCAGCTGGCCCGGCGGGGATCCGGTTGTGGTGGAGCGGCCGCCGGGGTAAAGCAGCCGGCCCGGCCGGGCTCGGGGTGTAATGGAGCGTCCGCCCGGGTCAGAAAGCCGGCCCGGCCGGGCTCGGTCGGTTGTGGAGCGGCGGCCCGGGTCAACCAGCTGGCCCGGCGGGGCTCCGGTTGTGGTGGAGCGGCCGCCGGGGTAAAGCAGTCGGCCCGGCCGGGCTCGGGGTGTGGTGGAGCGGCCGCCCGGGTCAGGAGGTTGGCCCGGCCAGGCTCGGTCTGTGGTGGAGCGGCCGCCCGGGTCAACCAGCTGGCCCGGCGGGTCTGCGGTTGTGGTGGAGTGGCCGCTGGGGTAAAGCAGCCGGCCCAGCGCGGCTCGGGGTGTGGAGGAGCGGCCGCCCGGGTCAGGAAGCCGTCCCGGCCGGGCTCGGTCTGTGGTGGAGCGGCCGCCCGGGTCAACCAGCTGGCCCGGCAGGGCTCCGGTTGTGGTGGAGAGGCAGCCGGGGTTAACCAGTCGGCCCGGCAGGGCTCGGGGTGTGGTGGAGCTGCCGCCCGTGTCAGGAAGCCGGCCCGGCCGGGCTCGGTCGGTTGTGGAGCGGCCGCCCGGGTCAACCAGCTGGACCGGCGGGGCTCCGGTTGTGGTGGAGCGGCCGCCGGGGTAAAGCAGCCGGCCCGGCCGGGCTCGGGGTGTGGTGGAGCGCCCCCCCGGGTCAGGAGGCCGGCCCAGCCGGGCTCGGTCTGTGGTGGAGCGACCGCCCGGGTCAACCAGCTGGCCCGGCGGGGCTCCGGCTGTGGAGGAGCGGCCGCCGGGGTAAAGCAGCCGGCCCGGCCGGGCTCGGGGTGTGGTGGAGCGGCCGCCCGGGTCAGGAAGCCGGTCCGGCCGGGGTCGGTCGGTTTTGGAGCGGCCGCCCGGGTCAACCAGCTGGCCCGGCGGGTCTCCGGTTGTGGTGGAGCGGCCGCCGGGTAAAGCAGCCGGCCCGGCCGGGCTCGGGGTGTGGTAGAGCGGCCGCCCGGGTCAGGAAGCCGGCCCGGCCGGGCTCGGTCGGTTGTGGAGCGGCCGCCCGGGTCAACCAGCTGGCCCGGCGGGGCTCCGGTTGTGGTGGAGCGGCCGCCGGGGTAAAGCAGCCGGCCCGGCCCGGCTCGGGGTGTGGTGGAGCGGCCGCCCGGGTCAGGAAGCCGGCCCGGCCGGGCTCAATCGGTTGTGGAGCGGCCGCCCGGGTCAACCAGCTGGCCCGGCGGGGATCCGGTTGTGGTGGAGCGGCCGCCGGGGTAAAGCAGTCGGCCCGGCCGGGCTCGGGGTCTGGTGGAGCGGCCGCGGGGGTCAGGAAGCCGGGCCGGCCGGGCTCGGTCTGTGGTGGAGCGGCCGCCCGGGTCAACCAGCTGGCCCGGCGGGGCTCCGGTTGTGGTGGAGCGGCCGCCGGGGTAAAGCAGCCGGCCCGGCCCGGCTCGGGGTGTGGTGGAGCGGCCGCCCGGGTCAGGAAGCCGGCCCGGCGGGCTCGGTCTGTTGTGGACCGGCCGCCCGGGTCAACCAGCTGGCCCGGCGAAGCTCCGGTTGTGGTGGAGCGGCCGCCGGGGTAAAGCAGCCGGCCCGGCCGGGCTGGGGTTGTGGTGGAGCTGCAGCCCGGGTCAGGAGGCCGGCCCGGCCGGGCTGGGTCTGTGGTGGAGCGGCCGCCCGGGTCAACAAGCTGGCCCGGCGAAAATCCGGTTGTGGTGGAGCGGCCGCCGGGTTAAAGCAGCCGGCTCGGCCGGGCTCGGGGTGTGGTGGAGCGGCCGCCCGGGTCAGGAGGCCGGCCCGGCCAGGCTCGGTCGCTTGTGGAGCGGCCGCCCGGGTCAACCAGCTGGCCCGGCGGGGATCCGGTTGTGGTGGAGCGGCCGCCGGGGTAAAGCAGCCGGCCCGGCCGGGCTCGGGGTGTGGTGGAGCGGCCGCCCGGGTCAGGAAGCCGGCCCGGCCGGGCTCGGTCGGTTGTGGAGCGGCGGCCCGGGTCAACCAGCTGGCCCGGCGGGGCTCCGGTTGTGGTTGAGCGGCCGCCGGGGTAAAGCAGTCGGCCCGGCCGGGCTCGGGGTGTGGTGGAGCGGCCGCCCGGGTCAGGAGGTTGGCCCGGCCAGGCTCGGTCTGTTGTGGAGCGGCCGCCCGGGTCAACCAGCTGGCCCGGCGGGTCTGCGGTTGTGGTGGAGTGGCCGCCGGGGTAAAGCAGCCGGCCCAGCGCGGCTCGGGGTGTGGAGGAGCGGCCGCCCGGGTCAGGAAGCCGGCCCGGCCGGGCTCGGTCTGTGGTGGAGCGGCCGCCCGGGTTAACCAGCTGGCCCGGCGGGGCTCCGGTTGTGGTGGAGCGGCCGCCGGGGTAAAGCAGCCGGCCCGGCCGGGCTCGGGGTGTGGTGGAGCGCCCCCCCGGGTCAGGAGGCCGGCCCAGCCGGGCTCGGTCTGTGGTGGAGCGACCGCCCGGGTCAACCAGCTGGCCCGGCGGGGCTCAGGTTGTGGAGGAGCAGCCGCCGGGGTAAAGCAGCCGGCCCGGCCTTGCTCGGGGTGTGGTGGAGCGGCCGCCCGGGTCAGGAAGCCGGCCCGGCCGGGGTCGGTCAGTTTTGGAGCGGCCGCCCGGGTCAACCAGCTGGCCCGGCGGGTCTCCGGTTGTGGTGGAGCGGCCGCTGGGTAAAGCAGCCGGCCCGGCCGGGCTCGGGGTGTGGTAGAGCGGCCGCCCGGGTCAGGAAGCCGGCCCGGCCGGGCTCGGTCGGTTGTGGAGCGGCCGCCCGGGTCAACCAGCTGGCCCGGCGGGGCTCCGGTTGTGGTGGAGTGGCCGCCGGGGTAAAGCAGCCGGCCCGGCCGGGCTGGGGGTGTGGTGGAGCGGCCGCCCGGGTCAACCAGCTGGCCCGGCGGGGCTCCGGTTGTGGTGGAGCGGCCGCCGGGGTAAAGCAGCCGGCCCGGCCGGGCTCGGGGTGTGGTGGAGCGGCCGCCCGGGTCAGGAAGCCTGCCCCGCCGGGCTCGTTCGGTTGTGGAGCGGCCGCCCGGGTCAACCAGCTGGCCCGGCGGGGCTACGGTTGTGGTGGAGCGGCCGCCGGGGTAAAGAAGCCGGCCCGGCCGGGCTCGGGGTGTGGTGGAGCGGCCGCCCGGGTCAGGAAGCCTGCCCCGCCGGGCTCGGTCGGTTGTGGAGCGGCCGCCCGGGTCAACCAGCTGGCCCGGCGGGGCTCCGGTTGTGGTGGAGCGGCCGCCGTGTAAAGCAGCCGGCCCGGCCGGGCTCGGGGTGTGGTGGAGCGGCCGCCCGGGTCAGGAAGCGGGCCCGGCCGGGCTCGGTCGGTTGTGGAGCGGCCGCCAGGGTCAACCAGCTGGCCCGGCGGGGCTCCGGTTGTGGTGGAGCCGCCGTCGGGGGAAAGCAGCCGGCCCGGCCGGGCTCGGGGTGTGGTGGAGCGGCCGCCCGGGTCAGGAAGCCGGCCCGGCCGAGCTCGGTCGCTTGTGGAGCGGCTCCCGGGTCAACCAGCTGGCCCGGCGGGGAGCCGGTTGTGGTGGAGCGGCCGCCGGGGTAAAGCAGCCGGCCCGGCCCGGCTCGGGGTGTGGTGGAGCGGCCGCCCGGGTCAAGCAGCCGGCCCGGAAAGGCTCCGGTTGTGGTGGAGCGGCCACCGGGGTAAAGCAGCAGACCCGGCCGGGATCGGAGTGTGGTGGAGCGCCCGCCCGAGTCAAGCAGCCGGCCCGGCGGGGCGCCGGTTGTGGTGGAGGGGCTGCCGGGTGTAAAGCAGCCGGCCCGGCCCGGCTCGGGGAGTGGTCGAGCGGCCGCCCGGGTCAAGCAGCCGGCCCGGCGGGGCTCCGGTTGTGGTGGAGCGGCCACCGGGGTAAAGCAGCAGACCCGGCCGGGCTCGGGGTGTGGTGGAGCGGCCGCCCGCGTCAAGCAGCCGGCCCGGCGGGGCTCCGGTTGTGGTGGAGAGGCCGCCACAATAAAGCAGCCGGCCCGGCCGGACTCGGGGTGTGGTGGAGCGGCCGCCCGGGTCAGGAGGCCGGCACGGCCGGGCTCGGTCCGCGGTGGAGCGGCCGCCCAGGTCAACCAGCTGGCCTGGCGGGGATCCTGTTGTGGTGGAGGGGCAGCCGGGGTAAAGCAGCCGGCCCGGCCCGGCTCGGGGTGTGGTGGAGCGGCCGCCCGGGTCAGGAGGCCGGCCCGCCCGGGCTCGGTCTGTGGTGGAGCGGCCGCCCGGGTTAACCAGTTAGCCCGGAGGGGCTCCGGTTGTGGTGGAGCGGCCGCCCGGGTCAAGCAGCCGGCCCGGCGGGGCTCCGGTTGTGGTGGAGCGGCCACCGGGGTAAAGCAGCAGACCCGGCCTGGCTCGGGGTGTGGTGGAGCGGCCGCCCGGGTCAGGAGGCCGGCTCGGCCGGACTCGATCCGTGGTGGAGCGGCCGCCCAGGTCAACCAGCTGGCCTGGCAGGGATCCGGTTGTGGTGGAGCGGGCTCCGGAGTAAAGCAGCCGGCCCGCCCGGGCTCCTGGTGTGGTGAAGCGGCCGCCCGGGTCAGGAGGCCGGCCCGGCCGGGCTCGGTCTGTGGTGTAGCGTCCGCCCGGGTCAACCAGCCGGCCCGGCCGGGCTCGGGGTGTGGTGTAGCGGCCGCCCGGGTCAGGAGGCCGGTCCGGCCGGGCTCGGACTGTGGTGGAGCGGCCGCCCGGGTCAACCAGCTGGCCCGGCGGGGCTTCGGTTGTGGTGGAGTGGCAGCCGGGGTAAAGCAGCCGGACCGGCCGGGCTCGGGGTGTGGTGGAGCGGCCGCCCGGGTCAGGGGGCCGGCCCGGCCGCGCTCGGTCCGTGGTGGAGCGGCCGCTCGGGTCAACCAGCTGGCCCGGCGGGGCTACGGTTGTAGTGGACAGGCCGCCGGGGTAAAGCAGCCGGCCCGGCCCGGCTCGGGGTGTGGTGCAGCGGCGGCCCGGGTCAAGCAGCCGGCCCGGCGGGGCTCCGGTTGTGGTGGACAGGCCGCCGGAATAAAGCAGCCGGCCCGGCCGGGCTCGGGGTGTGGTGTAGCAGCCGCCCGGGTCAGGAGGCCGGCCGGGCCGGGCTCGGTCTGTGGTGGAGCGGCCGCCCGGTTCAACCACCTGGCCCGGCGGTGCTCCGGTTGTGGTGGAGCGGCCGCCGGGGTAAAGCAGCCGGCCCGGCCCGGCTCGAGGTGTGGTGGAGCGGCCGCCCGGGTCAAGCAGCCGGCCCGGAAAGGCTCCGGTTGTGGTGGAGCGGCCACCGGGGTAAAGCAGCAGACCCGGCCGCGATCGGAGTGTGGTGGAGCGCCCGCCCGAGTCAAGCAGCCGGCCCGGCGGGGCGCCGGTTGTGGTGGAGGGGCTGCCGGGTGTAAAGCAGCCGGCCCGGCCCGGCTCGGGGAGTGGTCGAGCGGCCGCCCGGGTCAAGCAGCCGGCCCGGCGGGGCTCCGGTTGTGGTGGAGCGGCCACCGGGGTAAAGCAGCAGACCCGGCCGGGCTCGGGGTGTGGTGGAGCGGCCGCCCGCGTCAAGCAGCCGGCCCGGCGGGGCTCCGGTTGTGGTGGAGAGGCCGCCACAATAAAGCAGCCGGCCCGGCCGGACTCGGGGTGTGGTGGAGCGGCCGCCCGGGTCAGGAGGCCGGCACGGCCGGGCTCGGTCCGCGGTGGAGCGGCCGCCCAGGTCAACCAGCTGGCCTGGCGGGGATCCTGTTGTGGTGGAGGGGCAGCCGGGGTAAAGCAGCCGGCCCGGCCGGGCTGGGGGTGTGGTGGAGCGGTCGCCCGGGTCAGGAAGCCGGCCCGGCCGTGCTCGGGCTCTGGTGGAGCGGCCGCCCGGGTCGACCAGCTGGCCTGGCGGGGCTTTGGTTGTGGTGGAGCGGCTGCCGGGGTAAAGCAGCCGGCCCGGCCGGGCTCAGGGTGTGGTGGAGCGGCCACCGGGGTAAAGCAGCAGGCCCGGCTGGGCTCGGGGTGTGGTGGAGCGGCCGCCCGAGTCAAGCAGCCGGCCCGGCGGGGCTCTGGTTGTGGTGGAGCGGCTGCCGGGGTAAAGCAGCCGGCCCGGCCAGGCTAGGGGTGTGGTGGAGCGGCCGCTGGAATCAAGCAGCCGGCCCGGCGGGGCTCCGGTTGTGGTGGAGCGGCAGCCCGCGTCAAGCAGCCGGCCCGGCGGGGCTCCGGTTGTGGTGGAGCGGCCACCGGGGTAAAGCAGCAGACCCGGCCGGGCTCGGAGTGTGGTGGAGCGGCCGCCCGAGTCAAGCAGCCGGCCCGGCGGGGCTCCGGTTGTGGTGGAGCGGCTGCCGTGGTAAAGCAGCCGGCCCGGCCGGGCTCGGGGTGTGGTGTAGCGGCCTCCCGGGTCAGGATGCCGGCCCGGCCGGGCTCGGTCTGTGGTGGAGCGGCCGCCCAGGTCAACCAGCTGGCCCGGCGGGGCTCCAGTTGTGGTGGAGCGGCCGCCGGGGTAAAGCAGCCGGCCGGGCCGGGCTCGGTCTGTGGTGGAGCGGCCGCCCGGGTCAACCAGCTGGCCCGGCGGGGCTCCGGTTGTGGTGGAGCGGCTCCCGGGGTAAAGCAGCCGGCCCGGCCCGGCTCGGGGTGTGGTGGAGCGGCCGCCCGGGTCAAGCAGCCGGCCCGGAAAGGCTCCGGTTGTGGTGGAGCGGCCACCGGGGTAAAGCAACAGACCCGGCCAGGATCGGAGTGTGGTGGAGCGCCCGCCCGAGTCAAGCAGCCGGCCCGGCGGGGCGCCGGTTGTGGTGGAGGGGCTGCCGGGTGTAAAGCAGCCGGCCCGGCCCGGCTCGGGGAGTGGTCGAGCGGCCGCCCGGGTCAAGCAGCCGGCCCGGCGGGGCTCCGGTTGTGGTGGAGCGGCCACCGGGGTAAAGCAGCAGACCCGGCCGGGCTCGGGGTGTGGTGGAGCGGCCGCCCGGGTCAAGCAGCCGGCCCGGCGGGGCTCCGGTTGTGGTGGAGAGGCCGCCACAATAAAGCAGCCGGCCCGGCCGGGCTCGTGGTGTGGTGGAGCGGCCGCCCGTGTCAGGAGGCCGGCCCGGCCGGGCTCGGTCCGCGGTGGAGCGGCCGCCCAGGTCAACCAGCTGGCCTGGCGGGGATCCTGTTGTGGTGGAGCGGGCGCCGGGGTAAAGCAGCCGGCCCGGCCGGGCTCCTGGTGTGGTGAAGCGGCCGCCCGGGTCAGGAGGCCGGCCCGGCCGGGCTCGGTCTGTGGTGGAGCGGCCGCCCGGGTCAAACAGCTGGCCCGGCGGGGCTTCGGTTGTGGTGGAGCGGCAGCCGGGGTAAAGCAGCCGGCCCGGCCGGGCTCGGGGTGTGGAGGAGCGGCCGCCCGGGTCAGGAAGCCGGCCCGGCCGGGCTCGGTCTGTGGTGGAGAGGCAGCCCGGGTCAACCAGCTGGCCCGGCAGGGCTCCGGTTGTGGTGGAGCGGCCGCCGGGGTAAAGCAGCCGGCCCGGCCCGGCTCGAGGTGTGGTGGAGCGGCCGCCCGGGTCAGGAAGCCGGCCCGGCCGGGCTCGGTCTCTGGTGGAGCGGCCGCCCGGGTCAACCAGCTGGCCCGGCGGGCTCCGGTTGTGGAGAAGCGGCAGCCGGGGTTAACCAGTCGGCCCGGCCGTGCTCGGGGTGTGGTGGAGCGGCCTCCCCTGTCAGGAAGCCGGCCCGGCCGGGCTCGGTCGGTTGTGGAGCGGCCGCCCGGGTCAACCAGCTGGCCCGGCGGGGCTCCGGTTGTGGTGGAGCGGCCGCCCGGGTAAAGCAGCCGGCCCGGCCGGGCTCGGGGTGTGGTGGAGCGGCCCCCCGGGTCAGGAGGCCGGCCCGGCCGGGATCGGTCTGTGGTGGAGCGGCCGCCGGGGTCAGGAAGCCGGCCCGGCCAGGCTCGGTCGGTTGTGGAGCTGCCGCCCGGGTCAACCAGCTGGCCCGGCGGGGCTCCGGTTGTGGTGGAGCGGCCGCCGGGGTAAAGCAGCCGGCCCGGCCGGGCTCGGGGTGTGGTGGAGCGGCCGCCCAGGTCAGGAAGCCGGCCCGGCCGGGCTCGGTCGGTTGTGGAGCGGCTCCCGGGTCAACCAGCTTGCCCGGCGGGGCTCCGCTTGTGGTGGAGCGGCCGCCGGGGTAAAGCAGCCGGCCCGGCCGGGCTCGGGGTGTGGTGGAGCGCCCGCCCGGGTCAGGAAGCCGGCCCGGCCGGGCTCGGTCGGTTGTGGACAGGCAGCCCGGGTCAACCAGCTGGCCCGGCAGGGCTCCGGTTGTGGTGGAGCGGCCGCCGGGGTAAAGCTGCCGGCCCGGCCCGGCTCGAGGTGTGGTGGAGCGGCCGCCCGGGTCAGGAAGCCGGCCCGGCCGGGCTCGGTCTGTGGTGGAGCGGCCGCCCGGGTCAACCAGCTGGCCCGGCGGGGCTCCGGTTGTGGTGAAGCGGCAGCCGGGGTTAACCAGTCGGCCCGGCCGGGCTCGGGGTGTGGTGGAGCGGCCGCCCGTGTCAGGAAGCCGGCCCGGCCGGGCTCGGTCGGTTGTGGAGCGGACGCCCGGGTCAACCAGCTGGCCCGGCGGTGCTCCGGTTGTGGTGGAGCGGCCGCCGGGGTAAAGCAGCCGGCCCGGCCGGGCTCGGGGTGTGGTGGAGCGGCCCCCCGGGTCAGACGGCCGGCCCGGCCGGGCTCGGTCTGTGGTGGAGCGGCCGCCCGGGTCAACCAGCTGGCCCGGCGGGGCTCCGGTTGTGGTGGAGCGGCCGCCGGGGTAAAGCAGCCGGCCCGGCCGGGCTCGGGGTGTGGTGGAGCGGCCGCCCGGGTCAGGAAGCCGGCCCGGCCGGGCTCGGTCGGTTGTGGAGCGGCTCCCGGGTCAACCAGCTGGCCCGGCGGGGCTCCGGTTGTGGTGGAGCGGCCGCCGGGGTAAAGCAGCCGGCCCGGCCTGGCTCGGGGTGTGGTGGAGCGGCCGCCCGGGTCAGGAAGCCGGCCCGGCCGGGCTCGGTCGGTTGTGGAGCGGCCGCCCGGGTAAACCAGCTGGCCCGGCGGGGCTCCGGTTGTGGTGGAGCGGCCGCCGGGGTAAAGCAGCCGGCCCGGCCGGGCTCGGGGTGTGGTGGAGCGGCCGCCCGGGTCAGGAAACCTGCCCCGCCGGGCTCGGTCGGTTGTGGAGCGGCCGCCCGGGTCAACCAGCTGGCCCGGCGGGGCTCCGGTTGTGGTGGAGCGGCCGCCGTGTAAAGCAGCCGGCCCGGCCGGGCTCGGGGTGTGGTGGAGCGGCCGCCCGTGTCAGGAAGCCGGCCCGGCCGGGCTCGGTCGGTTGTGGAGCGGCCGCCAGGGTCAACCAGCTGGCCCGGCGGGGCTCCGGTTGTGGTGGAGCCTCCGTCGGGGTAAAGCAGCCGGCCCGGCCGGGCTCGGGGTGTGGTGGAGCGGCCGCCCGGGTCAGGAAGCCGGCCCGGCCGAGCTCGGTCGGTTGTGGAGCGGCTCCCGGGTCAACCAGCTGGCCCGGCGGGGATCCGGTTGTGGTGGAGCGGCCGCCGGTGTAAAGCAGCCGGCCCGGCCGGGCTCGGGGTGTGGTGGAGCGGCCGCCCGGGTCAGGAAGCTGGCCCGGCCGGGCTCGGTCGGTTGTGGAGCGGCCGCCCGCGTCAACCAGCTGGCCCGGCGGGGCTCCGGTTGTGGTGGAGCGGCCGCCGGGGTAAAGCAGCCGGCCCGGCCGGGCTCGGGGTGTGGTGGAGCGGCCGCCCGGGTCAGGAAGCCGGCCCGGCCGGGCTCGGTCGGTTGTGGAGCGGCCGCCCGGGTCAACCAGCTGGCCCGGCGGGGCTCCGGTTGTGGTGGAGCGGCCGCCGGGGTAAAGCAGCCGGCCCGGCCGGGCTCGGGGTGTGGTGGAGCGGCCGCCCGGGTCAGGAAGCCGGCCCGGCCGGGCTCGGTCGGTTGTGGAGCGGCCGCCCGGGTCAACCAGCAGGCCCGGCGGGGCTCCGGTTGTGGTGGAGCGGCCGCCGGGGTAAAGCAGCCGGCCCGGCCGGGCTGGGGTTGTGGTGGAGAGTCCGCCCGGGTCAGGAGGCCGGCCCGGCCGGGCTCGGTCTGTGGTGGAGCGGCCGCCCGGGTCAACCAGCTGGCCCGGCGGGGCTCCGGTTTTGGTGGAGCGGTCGCCGGGGTAAAGCAGCCGGCCCGGTCGGCCTCGGGCCGTGGTCGGCGGCGGCCCGTGTCAACCAGCCCGGCCGGCCGTCCTCGGGCTGAGGTCGGCGGCCGCCCTTGTCGACCCACTGGCCCGGCCGGGAAGCGTTCTGTGCTCAGAAAGATAACGATGTTGTGGGCAGATGGAATGGTGAAGTTGTCCGAATTATAACAGAGGGCCTTGGAAATAAATGTTGAAGCCCTGAACCAGTCACATTTTTGAGAATAATGAAAAAATGTACCTGTCATTGAATTTTCCTGGAAAACGTGAAGGAACCTAGTTGGCCCACCCCACAGTACAGTATATGTTCCCAGTGTCTGTCTATGCTGCCATCTCGTGGCCATTTTGGGGAATGACATGTTAGTTTAGGTCAGCAGGAAAAGTGGTTGATGCCAGTGAAATATCAATGACTTTTGATGGCAGTGGTATTTACAAGTGCATTGGAAAACATCTAATTGTCAGGACTATACAGTTATCTTCTGACTAGTCTCCAGAGTAATGGCCAAGGGAGGAATAAGTGTGTTTTATGGGACGTTTTTTGGAAGTGGCTTTGTAGCATAATAGAGGCAGGTTTTTAGAAGTGCCAAGTGTGAGTGAAAGTCATTTGTCCTTTGCTTTGTCTGTTGCAGCTTCCTAAAACAATGTGGAGGTAAAATTTATATATGATGGTGCTACAAGAGATACACAAAAAGCAAAGTAAAGTACCAGCGCCATCATTGTATGTACCTGCCCTTTGGGACGTGTCTACGGTTGTTTCTTCCCTTTCCCTGGACTTTGTCTACTAATTTAGGTTCCTGTTATCGGCGCAAACATGTGCATTTCCAGCTTCTTTGTCTAAGCTGTGCATTCAAGGGTGAAGATTTCTTTCTCAAGTTTTGTTACGGAGCATCTTTATCATCACTCAGGCCCAGTTACTTTGTAATGCCAATGGCAGTTTATTTCAGAGGTTCTTTAGGAGTTGATTTCACAAGTCCCAAAGAACAGCACTTTCTAGTCATCTATTCTCAATGAATGCTGCTTCAGTGCTATAAGGGCAAAAACATTTTGTATAGGATTTCGAGGCTGCGGTGCTGGTTAAAACTTGCTTTAAATGGGGCTGGTAGAAATGTCAGTTCAGCCCCCCACCCTCTCCCACCGCCACACCCCACGCCATCACCTGGCTCTGGTCTCACAGACTTGCCTTGACGTCATTGGAAACCATTTTGTTAGAATGCATCGTGACAGCTGTCATACCAGCTTGCATGAAAGAAATCTTATCACAACTGGAGAATATGTGCCACTTTCTCACTGAAAATGAAAGAACATAAGCAACATTTTCAGTCCTTTAGGCTTTGTCATTTCGGGACAGGTACAAGTGCCAGTGTAAGGCAAAGAAAGATTTTTTGGTGTGTATGGTGACATTGCTGTGAGTGATGGAACATGTCACAAGTGTATTTCCGAGTTTCATTCCAGAGATTTCTGGTGCACAGTTGCTGCACTGGTCCATCAGGCCAGCCGCAGTGGAGAGCCATCCAGGGGAGATGATAACTGAAAACACACCACATTATGGCAGGTGGGAGACAGGCAACAAACTCAAAGTATCCTAACCAAGCATTGAAAATCATTTGCGCCAGCACAGTTAGCTTAGTCTCCCTGATGTTTGGTTTCCACAGAAGTTATATGGGTAGAAGGACGGAGCCATCTGGACCACATATCCACGTGTGGTTCTCTATGGAAATGTAAGAAAAACATTCCATTTCCAAAACAAATTGTGAGGGGTGATGAATGGTTGATGTGTTAGAATAATGTGGAATTGGAAAGATTCAGGGTCAGCAAAAGAACCAACACCAGGCCCCTGCATAAGTTGGTCTTCATCTGAAAGAGGTGATGTTACCCTTCTGGTGGTTTCTGGAGGGGGTCCTGGAGAAGGAGTTCCTTGTACAAAGCTGGCAGGTGACTTGCAACAAGCACTGCTCCAGGTCAGAACAACTGAAAGCACCGCCTGAGGGAATGAGTCTGGAATTTGTCAGCAGAAGCTTCATGATAAGGTGAGAATGCATGTTTCTCTTTGGTGACCAGTGATGAAAGGTTCCAGCCTGGCTGAGCAGTCCCGATTCATCCGCAGTGCTCACCAGACCTTGCACCTTCACGTGGCCAATGACTTCGGTCTGTCTGAATTTCTCTTATTGGAGAGAAATTTCCATTCCCTGGAACACTGTAGAAGCCACCTAGAAGAGCTCTCTGCTCCAAAAAAATAACAAAGTTCGGGGACCATGGAATGTGGAAATTACCTGAAAGGTGGCAGAAAGTAGTGGAACAGAACGGCGACGACCTTGTGCAGTCACCGTGTTTGAGGAAAAATGAAAAATGCGCCTGTCATCGCACCTCAAAGTCAAAAGTGAAGGAATCTGTCAGCTGAGCCCTTTGTGGGACAGGCATTCCAAGTGTCGGTCTCTGCTGCCATCTTATGGCTATTTTTGGGAATGACACCTCAGTGCAGTTCAGCAGGAAAAGTGGTTCATTGTAGTGGAATATCAATGGCTTTTGACGGTAGTGATATTCCCAAGTGCATTCCAAAGCGTCTAATGTCAGCACGGTCTAGTTACCTTGTGAGTGGTGTGCAAGTTAAGGGCAAAGGGAGCGATGAACCTGTGTTGTGCGACATTATTTGGTAATGGCTTTGTAGCGTCATAGAGTGAAGTCTTCACAAGTTCGAAGTGTGTTTGAAAATTGTTTGTAATTTGTTTTGTCTGTTGCAGCTTCGTTAAACAAGGGGAAAGTAAAGTGTATTCAAAATCCTCCATTCAGAAATAGAATACAATAAAATAAAACAAAACATAATAAAATAACATCACTATCATTTTATGTACATGCCCTTCTGGACGCGTCTAGACACAGTACCCTCCAGTGTGTCTTGGCTTCCTTTGCACTTTTCAGTTCCTAAAAGGGTGCAACTCTGGTACAATTGGGGGTTTTGTGACTAACCCACGTGTTCAAAGGTGCAGATTTTGTTCTTAAGTTTCAGTGTGTAGTATCTTTAGCATCATTCAGTTCCAATTATTTTGTAACTCACATGATGGTTCATTTTGGAAGGTCTGTAGGAGTCTACTTCAGAAGTACAAAGCAGAACCTTCTAGTCACTCATTTTCAGTGAATTCTAGCTTAAGTGCTGCCTGAACAAAAAACATACTGTAAATGATGCGATTCTGGTTGAAGCTTCATTTCTATCAAGTTGGCCCAAAAGTCAGTTTGGCCCTCACCACCCTCACTGCCCTGTCCTGTGACTCTGGTTTGCTAACTTGTCTAATTTTACGGAAAAGCGTCGGGTCAGACTGCACCGTGACAAATGTCATACAAATGGGCATTGAAAGAAAAAAACTCATCGAAACCACTGTGATTTTGTGGTCATTTTCATACTGAAGAGGGATGAACAGAAGGAATGCTTTTGGCACATTACACTGTCATTTCAAGAAAGGTGAACACGCAACTGGAATGCAAAATAAAGATTGGTGGTGTGTATGGAGAAGGCCTTGTAGGTGATGAAATGTGTCCGAGGTGGTTTGCAAAGTTTCAACCCAAGATTTCTCACACAAAGGTGCCCCACAGGTCTGGCAGACCATTGGCAGTTCAGAGCCATAGAGTCCAGATGTTCACTGAAGACAGACCACACCATGCCATGTGGGAGACTGATGACATACTCAAAGTATCCAGATCCAGTGTCAAAAATCATATGCACCTGCAAGATTACAGTGAATCCCTTTGATGTTTGGGTTCCCCAGAAGTTAAGCTGGGTGTGTGTGTGTGGGGGGGGGGAAACTTTCTTGACCTCATTTCCACATGGGGTTTTCTATGGAAATATATAGAAACCATTCTGCTTGCAAGCAAATTGTGTGGTGGTGTGAACGGATGAAACTTGAGAATAATGTGGAACAGGAAAGATTGTAGGCAAATGAAGGAAGCACCAGCAGCATCCCCTCCATACAGGGCAGTCTTCATCGAAAGGAGGTGACGTTGCCTGTGTGCTGATACCAGAGGGCGTCCTGTAGGAGGAGCTCCTTGGGGAAATTCGCAACACGTGCTGCCCCATCAGACCAACCGCAAGCACTGCCTGAGGGAAAGAGTTGAAGCAGAAGACAGGAAAGCCTCGGGTTGAGGTGGGAGTGCGTGTTTGTTTTTTTATTTTCTCTTTTAACTTTTTTATTGATTATGCCATTCCATTTGTTCTATTCCCCCCTCCGTTCCCCTCCACCATGCATACCCCTCCCCCACCATTTCCCCCTTTAGTTCATGAACACGTGTCTCAAATTCTTTAGATTCTATATTCCCCCTACTATTCTTACCCTCCCCCTATCTATTTTCTATCTACTGTCTATGCTACTTATTTTCTGTACCTTCTCCCCCCTTCTCCTCCTCCCACTCCCCTGTTGCTAAGCCTCCATGTGATCTTCCTTTCTATGGTTCTGCTCTTGATCTAGCTGTCCTCTTAGTCTGCTTTTGTTTTAGGTGTGGTTGTTCATAACTGTGAGTTTGCTGTCCTTTCACTGTTCGTCTATTTTATCTTCTTTTTCTTAGATAAGCCCCTTTAACATTTCATATAATAAGGGTTTGGTGAGGATGAACTCCTTGAATTTGATCTTATCTGAGAAGCACTTTATCTGTCCTTCCATTCTAAATGAAAACTTTGCTGGCTAGAGCAATCTTGATTGTAGGTCCTTGGTTTTCATGACTTGGAATACCTCTTTCCAGCACCTTCTTGCCTGTAAGGTCTCTTTTGAGAAATCCGCTGACAGTCTGATGGGAACTCCTTTGTAGGTGACTGTCCCCTTATCTCTTGCTGCTTCTAGGATTCTCTCCTTCATTTGAATCTTGGCTAATATAATGATGATGTGCCTTGGTGTGTTCCTTCTTGGGTCCAACTTCTTTGGGACTCTCTGAGCTTCCTGGATTTCCTGGAAGTCTACTTTCTCTGCCAGAATGGGGAAGTTCTCTTTTATTATTTGTTCAAATAAGGCTTCCACTCATGACTCTTCCCCTTCTGGTATCCCTATAATTCGAATGTTAGCACGTTTAACGATGTCCTGGAGGTCCCTAAGCCTCTCCTCATTTTTATGCATTCTGGTTTCTTTATTCTTTTCTGTTTGATCCTCTTTTTCTTTCTTCTGGTCCACTCCATTGATTTAAGTCCCAATCTCCTTTCCCTTACTATTGGTTTTCTTTGCATTACCATTCATTTTTATTAGTTTAGCTTTCATATGTTTCTCTAATTCGTGACTAATATCAACCAGTTCTGTGAGGATCCTGGTCACCAGTGTTTTGAACTGTGCATCTGAAAGTTTAGCTATTTCTTCATCGCTTAGATTTATCGGCTCTGGGGCTCTGAGTTGTTCTTGAGCCATTTTTGGTCTGTTCGCACCCTTAAGTACGAGGAGCGGAGCCTTAGTTGTTTACCAGGGCGGGGCCACCCATGACGCTGGTTTGTGACGCTGTATGTGGGGGCGGGGTCAGAGGGGGAACAATGGCGGTCTTCTCCACTAGCCCAGTCCGTCCCACCCCTTTCCCCGGTCTGTTTATCCGAGCGGAATTGTGCGAGCCTGCTGCCCTGCACCGTGCGGTCTCAATGCTCGCCTCTTCACTGGTTTATCTGCACGCAAATGTGCGACCTACCGCCGACAGCCAGCCACGCCTCTTACCTAGCCCGCACCTGCGATCTGCACCTTCGGCTGTTTGCGCACCACCAGGTCGGGATCTTTTCGGTCAACCTGCTCCGCTGCTGGCTTCGCCCCTCTTACCAGTTTAGAACGGCATTTCGTTGTTTTTAGCCCGTGCTCAATCCACTGAGCTACACCAGCCAGGGCTTCCAGTCACTCAGTTTTTTGTCCATTCTAGCTTAAGTGCAAGGAGAACACTTAGAGAAACATTGTCTATACTTTCAATGCTGCGATGCTTGTTGAAACTGGCTTTTTATTGGCTTGGCCAAAAGATAAAAAGTTTTGGGAAGATGTAGTTATGAAGATGCCTGAAAGATTGCAGAAAGCAGTGCAACAAAATGGTGAATATGTTCTTTAAGAAAATTATTGGTTAAAGTGAAAAGCGTCTTTCATTGTCTCCTTACCTAAAAACCAAATGAACCTGTTGGCCAAGCAAATAGTAAAATGTTCCCAGGTGTGTCTCTGCTGCCATTTCGTGGGCCTTTTGGGAATAACATGTTAGTGAGTGGTCAGCAGGAATAGTGGTTGAATGCAATAGAATATGACTGTTGATCGCAATGTTGTTTAGACGTGCGTTTAGTAAGTTTTCAATAGCAGGACTTCCTAGTTACCTTCTGTTCCTGATTTCTATATTAACAGCAATGTCAGTAAGAAACATAGTGTACATAATTTCAGTCCTTTGAAAAATTTAAAACTTACCCTAGCACAGGATGGTCCCTAGGTAAATTGTCCCAAGTGCGGCTCTCTGCTGCCATCTCATGTGTCACTGAGATGACAAATCTTATTGTCCCATTTGTTGGTCATGGCTCGCCTCCTGGTTGTGGCTTCACGGTCTCCAGCCTTGCACTTGCTGCCCCCACTGCACTTCGGTGGCTGCAGGCAGAGGAGGACAGTCCGCACTGTACTGGACAGTGATGCTCAGACCTTTGGGCATCAGGCTGTGGTGGAGCGGCAGGCCGGGTCAACCAGCCAGCACGGCCGGCCTCGGGCTGTGGTCGGCGGCCGCCCGGGTCAGGAAGCCGGCCCGGCCCGGCTCGGGCGGTGGTGGAGCGGCCGCCCGGGTCAAGCAGCCGTCCTGGCGGGGTTCCGGTTGTGGTGGAGCGGCCGCCCGAGTCAAGCAGCCGGCCCGGCCGGGCTCGGGGTGTGGTGGAGCGGCCGCCCGGGTCAGGAAGCCGGCCCGGCCCGGCTCGGTCTGTGGTGGAGCGGCCGCCCGGGTCAACCAGCTGGCCCGGCCGGGCTCGGTCTGTGGTGGAGCGGCCGCAGGGGTAAAGCAGCCAACCCGGCGAGGCTCGGGGTGCGGTGTAGCGGCCGCCCGGGTCAGGAGGCCGGCCTGGCCGGGCTGGGTCTGTGGTGGAGCGGCTGCCCGGGTAAACCAGCTGGCCCGGCGGGGCTCCGGTTGTAGTGGAGCGGCCGCCGGGGTAAAGCAGCCGGACCGGGCGGGCTGGGGTTGTGGTGGAGCGGCCGCCCGGGTCAGGAAGCCGGCCCGGCCGGGCTCGGTCGGTTGTGGAGCGGCCGCCCGGGTCAACCACCTGGCCCGACGGGGCTCCGGTTGTGGTGGAGCGGCCGCCGGGGTAAAGCAGCCGGCCCGGCCCGGCTCAAGGTGTGGTGGAGCGGCCGCCCGGGTCAGGAAGCCCACCAGGTCGGGATCTTTGCGCACCACCAGGTCGGGATCTTTTCGGTCAACCTGCTCCGCTGCTGGCTTCGCCCCTCTTACCAGTTTAGAACGGCATATCGTTGTTTTTAGCCCGTGCTCAATCCACTGAGCTACAGAGCTCAATCCACTGAGCTACAGAGCTCAATCCACCGAGCCGGCCGGGCTCGGTCTGTGGTGGAGCGGCCGCCCGGGTCAACCAGCTGGCCCGGCGGGGCTCCGGTTGTGGTGGAGCGGCCGCCGGGGTAAAGCAGCCGGCCCGGCCGGGCTCGGGGTGTGGTGGAGCGGCCCCCCGGGTCAGGAGGCCGGCCCGGCCGGGCTCGGTCTGTGGTGGAGCGGCCGCCCGGGTAAACCAGCTGGCCCGGCGGGGCTCCGGTTGTGGTGGAGCGGCCGCCGGGGTAAAGCAGCCGGCCCGGCCGGGCTCGGGGTGTGGTGGAGCGGCCGCCAGGGTCAGGAAGCCGGGCCGGCCCAGCTCGGTCGGTTGTGGAGCGGCCGCCCGGGTCAACCAGCTGGCCCGGCGGGGCTCCGGTTGTGGTGGAGCGGCCGCCGGGTAAAGCAGCCGGCCCGGCCGGGCTCGGGGTGTGGTAGAGCGGCCGCCCGGGTCAGGAAGCCGGCCCGGCCGGGCTCGGTCGGTTGTGGAGCGGCCGCCCGGGTCAACCAGCTGGCCCGGCGGGGCTCCGGTTGTGGTGGAGCAGCCGCCGGGGTAAAGCAGCCGGCCCGGCACGGCTCGGGGTGTGGTGGAGCGGCCGCTCGGGTCAGGAAGCCGGCCCGGCCGGGCTCGGTCTGTTGTGGACCGGCCGCCCGGGTCAACCAGCTGGCCCGGCGGGGCTCCGGTTGTGGTGGAGCGGCCGCCGGGTTAAAGCAGCGGGCCCGGCCAGGCTGGGGTTGTGGTGGAGCGGCCGCCCGGGTCAACCAGCTGGCCCGGCGGGGCTCCGATTGTGGTGGAGCGTCTGCCGGGGTAAAGCAGCCGGCCCGGCACGGCTCGGGGTGTGGTGGAGCGGCCGCCCGGGTCAGGAAGCCGGCCCGGTCGGGCTCGGTCTGTGGTGGAGAGGCAGCCCGGGTCAACCAGCTGGCCCGGCAGGGCTCCGGTTGTGGTGGAGCGGCCGCCAGGGTAAAGCAGCCGGCCGGGCCCGGCTCGAGGTGTGGTGGAGCGGCCGCCCGGGTCAGGAAGCCGGCCCGGCCGGGCTCGGTCTGTGGTGGAGCGGCCGCCCGGGTCAACCAGCTGGCCCGGCGGGGCTCCGGTTGTGGTGGAGCGGCAGCCGGGGTTAACCAGTCGGCTCGGCCAGGCTCGGGGTGTGGTGGAGCGGCCGCCCGGGTCAGGAAGCCGGCCCGGCCGGGCTCGGTCGGTTGTGGAGCGGCCGCCCGGGTCAACCAGCTGGCCCGGCGGGGCTCCGGTTGTGGTGGAGCGGCCGCCGGGGTAAAGCAGCCGGCCCGGCCGGGCTGGGGTTGTGGTGGAGCGGCCGCCTGGGTCAGGAAGCCGGCCCGGCCGGGCTCGGTCGGTTGTGGAGCGGCCGCCCGGGTCAACCAGCTGGCCCGGCGGGGCTCCGGTTGTGGTGGAGCGGCCGCCGGGGTAAAGCAGCCGACCCGGCCGGGCTCGGGGTGTGGTGGAGCGGCCGCCCGGGTCAGGAAGCCGGCCCGGCCGGGCTCGGTCGGTTGTGGAGCGGCCGCCCGGGTCAACCAGCTGGCCCGGCGGGGATCCGGTTGTGGTGGAGTGGCCGCCGGGGTAAAGCAGCCGACACGGCCCGGCTCGGGGTGTGGTGGAGCGGCCCGCCCGGGTCAGGAAGCTGGCCCGGCCGGGCTCGGTCGGTTGTGGAGCGGCCGCCCGGGTCAACCAGCTGGCCCGGCGGGGCTCCGGTTGTGGTGGAGCGGCCGCCGGGGTAAAGCAGCCGGCCCGGCCGGGCTCGGGGTGTGGTGGAGCGGCCGCCCGTGTAAGGAAGCCGGCCCGGCCGGGCTCGGTCGGTTGTGGAGCGGCTCCCGGGTCAACCAGCTGGCCCGGCGGGGCTCCGGTTGTGGTGGAGCGGCCGCCGGGTAAAGCAGCCGGCCCGACCGGGCTCGGGGTGTGGTGGAGCGGCCGCCCGGGTCAGGAAGCCGGCCCGGCCCGGCTCGGTCGGTTGTGGAGCGGCCGCCAGGGTCAACCAGCTGGCCCGGCGGGGCTCCGGTTGTGGTGGAGCGGCCGCCGGGGTAAAGCAGCCGGCCCGGCCGGACTCGGGGTGTGGTGGAGCGGCCCCCCGGGTCAGGAGGCCGGCCCGGCCGGGCTCGGTCTGTGGTGGAACGGCCGCCCGGGTAAACCAGCTGGCCCGGCGGGGCTCCGGTTGTGGTGGAGCGGCCGCCGGGGTAAAGCAGCCGGCCCGGCCGGGCTCGGTGTGTGGTGGAGCGGCCGCCCGGGTCAGGAAGCCGGGCCGGCCCAGCTCGGTCGGTTGTGGAGCGGCCGCCCGGGTCAACCAGCTGGCCCGGCGGGGCTCCGGTTGTGGTGGAGCGGACGCCGGGTAAAGCAGCCGGCCCGGCCGGGCTCGGGGTGTGGTGTAGCGGCCGCCCGGGTCAGGAGGCCGGCCTGGCCGGGCTGGGTCTGTGGTGGAGCGGCTGCCCGGGTAAACCAGCTGGCCCGGCGGGGCTCCGGTTGTAGTGGAGCGGCCGCCGGGGTAAAGCAGCCGGACCGGGCGGGCTGGGGTTGTGGTGGAGCGGCCGCCCGGGTCAGGAAGCCGGCCCGGCCGGGCTCGGTCGGTTGTGGAGCGGCCGCCCGGGTCAACCAGCTGGCCCGGCGGGGCTCCGGTTGTGGTGGAGCGGCCGCCGGGGTAAAGCAGCCGACCCGGCCGGGCTCGGGGTGTGGTGGAGCGGCAGCCCGGGTCAGGAAGCCGGCCCGGCCGGGCTCGGTCGGTTGTGGAGCGGCCGCCCGGGTCAACCAGCTGGCCCGGCGGGGAACCGGTTGTGGTGGAGTGGCCGCCGGGGTAAAGCAGCCGACCCGGCCCGGCTCGGGGTGTGGTGGAGCGGCCGCCCGGGTCAGGAAGCCGGCCCGGCCGGGCTCGGTCGGTTGTGGAGCGGCCGCCAGGGTCAACCAGCTGGCCCGGCGGGGCTCCGGTTGTGGTGGAGCGGCCGCCGGGGTAAAGCAGCCGGCCCGGCCGGGCTCGGGGTGTGGTGGAGCGGCCGCCCGTGTAAGGAAGCCGGCCCGGCCGGGCTCGGTCGGTTGTGGAGCGGCTCCCGGGTCAACCAGCTGGCCCGGCGGGGCTCCGGTTGTGGTGGAGCGGCCGCCGGGTAAAGCAGCCGGCCCGACCGGGCTCGGGGTGTGGTGGAGCGGCCGCCCGGGTCAGGAAGCCGGCCCGGCCCGGCTCGGTCGGTTGTGGAGCGGCCGCCAGGGTCAACCAGCTGGCCCGGCGGGGCTCCGGTTGTGGTGGAGCGGCCGCCGGGGTAAAGCAGCCGGCCCGGCCGGGCTCGGGGTGTGGTGGAGCGGCCGCCCGGGTCAGGAAGCCGGCCCGGCCCGGCTCGGTCGGTTGTGGAGCGGCCGCCCGGGTCAACCAGCTGGCCCGGCGGGGCTCCGGTTGTGGTGGAGCGGCCGCCGGGTAAAGCAGCCGGCCCGGCCGGGCTCGGGGTGTGGTAGAGCGGCCGCCCGGGTCAGGAAGCCGGCCCGGCCGGGATCGGTCGGTTGTGGAGCGGCCGCCAGGGTCAACCAGCTGGCCCGGCGGGGCTCCGGTTGTGGTGGAGCAGCCGCCGGGGTAAAGCAGCCGGCCCGGCACGGCTCGGGGTGTGGTGGAGCGGCCGCTCGGGTCAGGAAGCCGGCCCGGCCGGGCTCGGTCTGTTGTGGACCGGCCGCCCGGGTCAACCAGCTTGCCCGGCGGGGCTCCGGTTGTGGTGGAGCGGCCGCCGGGTTAAAGCAGCGGGCCCGGCCAGGCTGGGGTTGTGGTGGAGCGGCCGCCCGGGTCAACCTGCTGGCCCGGCGGGGCTCCGATTGTGGTGGAGCGTCTGCCGGGGTAAAGCAGCCGGACCGGCACGGCTCGGGGTGTGGTGGAGCGGCCGCCCGGGTCAGGAAGCCGGCCCGGTCGGGCTCGGTCTGTGGTGGAGAGGCAGCCCGGGTCAACCAGCTTGCCCGGCAGGGCTCCGGTTGTGGTGGAGCGGCCGCCAGGGTAAAGCAGCCGGCCGGGCCCGGCTCGAGGTGTGGTGGAGCGGCCGCCCGGGTCAGGAAGCCGGCACGGCCGGGCTCGGTCTGTGGTGGAGCGGCCGCCCGGGTCAACCAGCTGGCCCGGCGGGGCTCCGGTTGTGGTGGAGCGGCAGCCGGGGTTAACCAGTCGGCTCGGCCAGGCTCGGGGTGTGGTGGAGCGGCCGCCCGGGTCAGGAAGCCGGCCCGGCCGGGCTCGGTCGGTTGTGGAGCGGCCGCCCGGGTCAACCAGCTGGCCCGGCGGGGCTCCGGTTGTGGTGGAGCGGCCGCCGGGGTAAAGCAGCCGGCCCGGCCGGGCTGGGGTTGTGGTGGAGCGGCCGCCGGGGTCAGGAAGCCGGCCCGGCCGGGCTCGGTCGGTTGTGGAGCGGCCGCCCGGGTCAACCAGCTGGCCCGGCGGGGCTCCGGTTGTGGTGGAGCGGCCGCCGGGGTAAAGCAGCCGACCCGGCCGGGCTCGGGGTGTGGTGGAGCGGCCGCCCGGGTCAGGAAGCCGGCCCGGCCGGGCTCGGTCGGTTGTGGAGCGGCCGCCCGGGTCAACCAGCTGGCCCGGCGGGGATCCGGTTGTGGTGGAGTGGCCGCCGGGGTAAAGCAGCCGACCCGGCCCGGCTCGGTTTGTGGTGGAGCGGCCGCCCGGGTCAGGAAGCCGGCCCGGCCGGGCTCGGTCGGTGGTGGAGCGGCCGCCAGGGTCAACCAGCTGGCCCGGCGGGGCTCCGGTTGTGGTGGAGCGGCCGCCGGGGTAAAGCAGCCGGCCCGGCCGGGCTCGGGGTGTGGTGGAGCGGCCGCCCGTGTAAGGAAGCCGGCCCGGCCGGGCTCGGTCGGTTGTGGAGCGGCTCCCGGGTCAACCAGCTATCCCGGCGGGGCTCCGGTTGTGGTGGAGCGGCCGCCGGGTAAAGCAGCCGGCCCGACCGGGCTCGGGGTGTGGTGGAGCGGCCGCCCGGGTCAGGAAGCCGGCCCGGCCCGGCTCGGTCGGTTGTGAAGCGGCCGCCAGGGTCAACCAGCTGGCCCGGCGGGGCTCCGGTTGTGGTGGAGAGGCAGCCGGGGTTAACCAGCCGGCCCGGCCGGGCTCGGGGTGTGGTGGAGCGGCCGCTCGTGTAAGGAAGCCGGCCCGGCCGGGCTCGGTCGGTTGTGGAGCGGCTCCCGGGTCAACCAGCTATCCCGGCGGGGCTCCGGTTGTGGTGGAGCGGCCGCCGGGTAAAGCAGCCGGCCCGACCGGGCTCGGGGTGTGGTGGAGCGGCCGCCCGGGTCAGGAAGCCGGCCCGGCCCGGCTCGGTCGGTTGTGGAGCGGCCGCCAGGGTCAACCAGCTGGCCCGGCGGGGCTCCGGTTGTGGTGGAGCCGCCGTCGGAGTAAAGCAGCCGGCCCGGCCGGGCTCGGGGTGTGGTGGAGCGGCCGCCCGGGTCAGGAAGCCGGCCAGGCCGAGCTCGGTCGGTTGTGGAGCGGCTCCCGGGTCAACCAGCTGGCCCGGCGGGGCTCCGGTTGTGGTGGAGCGGCCGCCGGGGTAAAGCAGCCGGTCCGGCCGGGCTCGGGGTGTGGTGGAGCGGCTGCCAGGGTCAGGAAGCCGGCCCGGCCGGGCTCGGTTGGTTGTGGAGCGGCCGCCCGGGTCAACCAGCTGGCCCGGCGGGGCTCCGGTTGTGGTGGAGCGGCCGCCGGGGTAAAGCAGCCGGCCCGGCCCGGCTCGGGGTGTGGTGGAGCGGCCGCCCGGGTCAGGAAGCCGGCCCGGCCGGGCTCGGTCGGTTGTGGAGCGGCCGCCCGGGTCAACCAGCTGGGCCGGCGGGGCTCCGGTTGTTGTGGAGCGGCCGCCGGGGTAAAGCAGCCGGCCCGGCCGGGCTCGGGGTGTGGTGGAGCGGCCGCGGGGGTCAGGAAGCCGGCCCGGCCGGGCTCGGTCTGTGGTGGAGAGGCCGCCCGGGTCAACCAGCTGGCCCGGCAGGGCTCCGGTTGTGGTGGAGCGACGGCCGGGGTAAAGCAGCCGGCCCGGCCCGGCTCGAGGTGTGGTGGAGCGGCCTCCTGGGTCAGGAAGCCGGCCCGGCCGGGCTCGGTCTGTGGTGGAGCGGCCGCCCGGGTCAACCAGCTGGCCCGGCGGGGCTCCGGTTGTGGTGGAGCGGCCGCCGGGGTAAAGCAGCCGGCCCGGCCCGGCTCGGGGTGTGGTGGAGCGGCAGCCCGGGTCAGGAGGCCGGCCCGGCCGGGCTGAGTCTGTGGTGGAGCGGCCGCCCGGGTCAACCAGCTGGCCCGGCGAGGATCCGGTTGTGGTGGAGCGGCCGCCGGGGTAAAGCATCCGGCCCGGCCGGGCTCGGGGTGTGGTGGAGCGGCTGCCCGGGTCAGGAAGCCGGCTCGGCCGGGCTCGGTCGGTTGTGGAGCGGCCGCCCGGGTTAACCAGCTGGCCCGGCGGGGCTCCGGTTGTGTTGGAGGGGCCGCCGGGGTAAAGCAGTCGGCCCGGCCGGGCTCGGGGTGTGGTGGAGCGGCCGCGGGGGTCAGGAAGCCGGCCCGGCCGAGCTCGGTCGGTTGTGGAGCGGCTCCCGGGTCAACCAGCGGGCCCGGCGGGGCTCCGGTTGTGGTGGAGCTGCCGCCGGGGTAAAGCAGCCGGCCCGGCCGGGCTGGGGGTGTGGTGGAGCGGCCGCCCGGGTCAGGAGGCCGGCCCGGCCAGGCTCGGTCTGTGGTGGAGCGACCGCCCGGGTCAACCAGCTGGCCCTGCGGGGCTCCGGTTGTGGTGGAGCGGCCGCCGGGGTAAAGCAGCAGGCCCGGCCCCGCTCGGGGTGTGGTGGAGCGGCCGCCCGGGTCAGGAAGCCGGCCCGGCCGGGCTCGGTCTGTGGTGGAGAGGCAGCCCGTGTCAACCAGCTGGCCCGGCGGGGCTCCGGTTGTGGTGGAGCGGCCGCCGGGGTAAAGCAGCCGGCCCGGCCGGGCTCGGGGTGTGGTGGAGCGGCCGCCCGGGTCAGGAAGCCGGCCCGGCCCGGCTCGGTCGGTTGTGGAGCGGCCGCCAGGGTCAACCAGCTGGCCCGGCGGGGCTCCGGTTGTGGTGGAGAGGCAGCCGGGGTTAACCAGCCGCCCCGGCCGGGCTCGGGGTGTGGTGGAGCGGCCGCCCGTGTAAGGAAGCCGGCCCGGCCGGGCTCGGTCGGTTGTGGAGCGGCTCCCGGGTCAACCAGCTATCCCGGCGGGGCTCCGGTTGTGGTGGAGCGGCCGCCGGGTAAAGCAGCCGGTTCGACCGGGCTCGGGGTGTGGTGGAGCGGCCGCCCGGGTCAGGAAGCCGGCCCGGCCCGGCTCGGTCGGTTGTGGAGCGGCCGCCAGGGTCAACCAGCTGGCCCGGCGGGGCTCCGGTTGTGGTGGAGCCGCCGTCGGAGTAAAGCAGCCGGCCCGGCCGGGCTCGGGGTGTGGTGGAGCGGCCGCCCGGGTCAGGAAGCCGGCCCGGCCGAGCTCGGTCGGTTGTGGAGCGGCTCCCGGGTCAACCAGCTGGCCCGGCGGGGCTCCGGTTGTGGTGGAGCGGCCGCCGGGGTAAAGCAGCCGGTCCGGCCGGGCTCGGGGTGTGGTGGAGCGGCTGCCCGGGTCAGGAAGCCGGCCCGGCCGGGCTCGGTTGGTTGTGGAGCGGCCGCCCGGGTCAACCAGCTGGCCCGGCGGGGCTCCGGTTGTGGTGGAGCGGCCGCCGGGGTAAAGCAGCCGGCCCGGCCCGGCTCGGGGTGTGGTGGAGCGGCCGCCCGGGTCAGGAAGCCGGCCCGGCCGGGCTCGGTCGGTTGTGGAGCGGCCGCCCGGGTCAACCAGCTGGGCCGGCGGGGCTCCGGTTGTTGTGGAGCGGCCGCCGGGGTAAAGCAGCCGGCCCGGCCGGGCTCGGGGTGTGGTGGAGCGGCCGCGGGGGTCAGGAAGCCGGCCCGGCCGGGCTCGGTCTGTGGTGGAGAGGCCGCCCGGGTCAACCAGCTGGCCCGGCAGGGCTCCGGTTGTGGTGGAGCGACGGCCGGGGTAAAGCAGCCGGCCCGGCCCGGCTCGAGGTGTGGTGGAGCGGCCTCCTGGGTCAGGAAGCCGGCCCGGCCGCGCTCGGTCTGTGGTGGAGCGGCCGCCCGGGTCAACCAGCTGGCCCGGCGGGGCTCCGGTTGTGGTGGAGCGGCCGCCGGGG
Organism: Artibeus lituratus; assembly: GCA_038363175.2. NCBI lineage: Eukaryota > Metazoa > Chordata > Mammalia > Chiroptera > Phyllostomidae > Artibeus > Artibeus lituratus. Next base: position 73,640 of record JBAWUR020000054.1, on the reverse strand, counting down.
TAAAGCAGCCGGCCCGGCCCGGCTCGGGGTGTGGTGGAGCGGCCGCCCGGGTCAGGAAGCCGGCCCGGCCGGGCTCGGTCTGTTGTGGACCGGCCGCCCGGGTCAACCAGCTGGCCCGGCGAAGCTCCGGTTGTGGTGGAGCCGCCGCCGGGGTAAAGCAGCCGGCCCGGCCGGGCTCGGGGTGTGGTGGAGCGGCCGCCCGGGTCAGGAGGCCGGCCCGGTCGGGCTGGATCTGGGGTGGAGCGGCCGCCCGGGTCAGGAGGCCGGCCCTGCCGCGTTCTGTCTGTGGTGGAGCGGCCGCCCGGGTCAACCAGCTGGCCCGGCGGGGCTCCGGTTGTGGTGGAGCGGCCGCCGGGGTAAAGCAGCCGGCCCGGCGGGGCTGGGGTTGTGGTGGAGCAGCCGCCCGGGTCAGGAGGCCGGCCCGGCCGGGCTGGGTCTGTGGTGGAGCGGCCCCCGGGTCAACCAGCTGGCCCGGCAGGGCTCCGGTTGTGGTGGAGCGGCCGCCGGGGTAAAGCAGCAGGCCCGGCCGGGCTCGGGGTGTGGTGGAGCGGCCGCCCGGGTCAGGAGGCCGGCCCGGCCGGGCTGGGTCTGTGGTGGAGCGGCCGCCCGGGTCAACCAGGTGGCCCGGGGGGGCTCCGGTTGTGGTGAATCGGCCGCCGGGGTAAAGCAGCCGGCCCGGCCGGGCTCGGGGTGTGGTGGAGCGGCCGCCCGGTTCAGTAAGCCGGCCCGGCCGGGCTGGGTTTGTGGTGGAGCGGCCGCCCGGGTCAACCAGCTGGCCCGGCAGGGCTCCGGTTGTGGTGGAGCGGCCGCCGGGGTAAAGCAGCCGGCCCGGCGGGGCTCAAGGTGTGGTGGAGCGGCCGCCCGGGTCAGGAAGCCGGCCCGGCCGGGCTCGCGGTGTGGTGGAGCGGCCGCCCGGGTAAGGAGGCCGGCCCGGCCGGGCTGGGTCTGTGGTGGAGCGGCCGCCCGGGTCAACCAGCTGGCCCGGCGGGGCTCCGGTTGAGGTGGAGCGGCCGCCGGGGTAAAGCAGCCGGCCCGGCCCGGCTCAGGGTGTGGTGGAGCGGGAGCCCGGGTCAGGAAGCCGGCACGGCCGGGCTGGGTCTGTGGTGGAGCGGCCGCCCGGGTCAACCAGCTGGCCCGGCGGGGCTCCGGTTGTAATGGAGCGGCAGCCGGGGTAAAGCAGCCTGCCCGGCCCGGCTCGGGGTGTGGTAGAGCGGCCGCCCGGGTCAGGAAGCCGGCCCGGCCGGGCTCGGTCAGTTGTGGAGCGGCCGCCCGGGTCAACCAGCTGGCCCGGCGGGGCTCCGGTTGTGGTGGAGCGGCCGCCGGGGTAAAGCAGCCGGCCCGGCCGGGCTGGGGTTGTGGTGGAGCGGCCGCCCGGGTCAGGAGGCCGGCCCGGCCGGGCACGGTCTGTGGTGGAGCGGCCGCCCGGGTCAACCAGCTGGCCCGGCGGGGCTCCGGTTGTGGTGGAGCGGCCGCCAGGGTAAAGCAGCCAGCCCGGCACGGCTCGGAATGTGGTGGAGCGGCCGCCCGAGTCAGGAGGCCGGCCCGGTCGGGCTGGATCTGTGGTGGAGCGGCCGCCCGGGTCAGGAGGCCGGCCCTGCCGCGTTCTCTCTGTGGTGGAGCGGCCGCCCGGGTCAACCAGCTGGCCCGGCGGGGCTCCGGTTGTGGTGGAGCGGCCGCCGGGGTAAAGCAGCCGGCCCGGCCGGGCTGGGGTTGTGGTGGAGCGGCCGCCCGGGTCAGGAGGCCGGGCCGGCCGGGCTGGGTCTGTGGTGGAGCGGCCGCCCGGGTCAACCAGCTGGCCCGTTGGGGCTCCGGTTGTGGTGGAGCGGCCGCCGGGGTAAAGCAGCCGTCCCGGCCGGGCTCGGGGTGTGGTGGAGCGGCCGCCCGGGTCAAGAGGCCGGCCCGGCCGGGCTGGGTCTGTGGTGGAGCGGCCGCCCGGGTCAACCAGCTGGCCTGGCGTCGATCCGGTTGTGGTGGAGCGGCCGCCGGGGTAAAGCTGCCGTCCCGGCCGGGCTGGGGGTGTGGTGGAGCGGCCGCCCGGGTCAGGAAGCCGGCCCGGCCGGGCTCGGTCGGTTGTGGAGCGGCCGCCCCGGTCAACCAGCTGGCCTGGCGGGGCTCCGGTTGTGGTGGAGCGGCAGCCGGGGTAAAGCAGCCGGACCGGCACGGCTCGGGGTGTGGTGGAGCGGCCGCCCGGGTCAGGAAGCCAGCCCGGACCGGCTCGGTCGGTTGTGCAGCGGCCCGCCCGGGTCAACCAGCTGGCCCGGTGGGGCTCCGGTTGTGGTGGAGCGGCCCCCGGGGTAAAGCAGCCGGCCCGGCCGGGCTGGGGGTGTGGTGGAGCGCCCGCCCGGGTCAGGAGGCCGGCCCGGCCGGGCTCGGTCGGTTGTGGAGCGGCCGCCCGGGTCAACCAGCTGGCCCGGCTGGGCTCCAGTTGTGGTGGAGCGGCCGCCGGGGTAAAGCAGCCAGCCGGGCCCGGCTCGAAATGTGGTGGAGCGGCCGCCCGGATCAAGAAGCCGGCCCGGCCGGGCTCGGTCGGTTGTGGAGCGGCTGCCCGGGTCAACCAGCTGGCCCGGCGGGGCTCCGGTTGTGGTGGAGCGGCCGCCGGGGTAAAGCAGCCGGCTCGGCCCGGCTCGGGGTGTGGTGGAGCGGCCGCCCGGGTCAGGAAGCCGGCCTGGCCGGGCTCGGTCGGTTGTGGAGCGGCCGCCCGGGTCAACCAGCTGGCCCGGCGGGGCTCCGGTTGTGGTGGAGCGGCCGCCGGGGTAAAGCAGCCGGCCCGGCCGGGCTCGGGGTGTGGTGGAGCGGCCGCCCGGGTCAGGAAGCCGGCCCGGCTGGGATCGGTCCGTTGTGGAGCGTCCGCCCGGGTCAACCAGCTGGCCCGGCGGGGCTCCGGTTGTGGTGGAGCGGCCGCCGGGGTAAAGCAGCCGGGCCGGCCGGGCTCGGGGTGTGGTGGAGCGGCCGCCCGGGTCAGGAAGCCGGCCCGGCCGGGCTCGGTCGGTTGTGGAGCGGCCGCCCGGGTCAACCAGCTGGCCCGGCGAGGCTCCGGTTGTAGTGGAGCGGCCGCCGGGGTAAAGCAGCCGGGCCGGCCGGGCTAGGGGTGTGGTGGAGCGGCCGCCCGGGTCAGGAAGCCGGCCCGGCCGGACTCGGTCGGTTGTGGAGCGGCCGCCCGGGTCAACCAGCTGGCCCGGCGGGGCTCCGGTTGTGGTGGAGCGCCCGCAGGGGTAAAGCAGCCGGCCCGGCCGGGCTCGGGGTGTGGTGGAGCGGCAGCCCGGGTCAAGAGGCCGGCCCGGCCGGGCTGGGTCTGTGGTGGAGCGGCCGCCCGGGTCAAGCAGCTGGCCTGCCGTGGATCCGGTTGTGGTGGAGCGGCCGCCGGGGTAAAGCAGCCGACCCGGCCGGGCTCGGGGTGTGGTGGAGCGCCCGCCCACATCAGGAAGCCGGCCCGCCCGGGCTGGGTCTGTGGTGGAGCGTCCGCCCGGGTCAACCAGCTGGCCCGGCGGGGCTGCGGTTTTGGTGGAGCGGCCGAGGGGTAAAGCAGCCGGCCCGGCCCGGCTCGGGGTGTGGTGGAGCGGCCGCCCGGGTCAGGAAGCCGGCCCGGCCGGGCTCGGTCGGTTGTGGAGCGGCCGCCCGGGTCAACCAGCTGGCCCGGCGGGGCTCCGGTTGTGGTGGAGCGGCCGCCGGGGTAGAGCAGCCGGCCCGGCTAAGCTGGGGGTGTGGTGGAGCGTCCGCCCAAGTCAGGAGGCCGGCCCGGCCGGGCTCGGTCGGTTGTGGAGCGGCCGCCCGGGTCAACCAGCTGGCCCGGCGGGGCTCCGGTTGTGGTTGAGCGGCGGCCTGGGTAAAGCAGCCGGCCCAGCCGGGCTGGGGGTGTGGTGGAGTGGCCGCCCGGGTTAGGAAGCCGGCCCGGGAGGACTTGTTCGGTTGTGGAGCGGCAGCCCGGGTCAACCAGCTGGCCCGGCCGGGCTACGGTTGTGGTGGAGCGGCCGCCGGGGTAGAGCAGCCGGCCCGGCCCGGCTCGGGGTGTGGTGTAGCGGCCGCCCGGGTCAGGAGGCCGGCCCGGCCGGACTCGGTCGGTTGTGGAGCGGCCGCCCGGGTCAACCAGCTGGCCCGGCGGGGCTCCGGTTGTTGTGGAGCGGCCGCCGGGGTAAAGCAGCCGGCCCGGCCGGGCTCGGGGTGTGGTGGAGCGGCCGCGGGGGTCAGGAAGCCGGCCCGGCCGGGCTCGGTCTGTGGTGGAGAGGCCGCCCGGGTCAACCAGCTGGCCCGGCAGGGCTCCGGTTGTGGTGGAGCGACGGCCGGGGTAAAGCAGCCGGCCCGGCCCGGCTCGAGGTGTGGTGGAGCGGCCTCCTGGGTCAGGAAGCCGGCCCGGCCGGGCTCGGTCTGTGGTGGAGCGGCCGCCCGGGTCAACCAGCTGGCCCGGCGGGGCTCCGGTTGTGGTGGAGCGGCCGCCGGGGTAAAGCAGCCGGCCCGGCCCGGCTCGGGGTGTGGTGGAGCGGCAGCCCGGGTCAGGAGGCCGGCCCGGCCGGGCTGAGTCTGTGGTGGAGCGGCCGCCCGGGTCAACCAGCTGGCCCGGCGAGGATCCGGTTGTGGTGGAGCGGCCGCCGGGGTAAAGCATCCGGCCCGGCCGGGCTCGGGGTGTGGTGGAGCGGCTGCCCGGGTCAGGAAGCCGGCTCGGCCGGGCTCGGTCGGTTGTGGAGCGGCCGCCCGGGTTAACCAGCTGGCCCGGCGGGGCTCCGGTTGTGTTGGAGGGGCCGCCGGGGTAAAGCAGTCGGCCCGGCCGGGCTCGGGGTGTGGTGGAGCGGCCGCGGGGGTCAGGAAGCCGGCCCGGCCGAGCTCGGTCGGTTGTGGAGCGGCTCCCGGGTCAACCAGCGGGCCCGGCGGGGCTCCGGTTGTGGTGGAGCTGCCGCCGGGGGTAAAGCAGCCGGCCCGGCCGGGCTGGGGGTGTGGTGGAGCGGCCGCCCGGGTCAGGAGGCCGGCCCGGCCAGGCTCGGTCTGTGGTGGAGCGACCGCCCGGGTCAACCAGCTGGCCCTGCGGGGCTCCGGTTGTGGTGGAGCGGCCGCCGGGGTAAAGCAGCAGGCCCGGCCCCGCTCGGGGTGTGGTGGAGCGGCCGCCCGGGTCAGGAAGCCGGCCCGGCCGGGCTCGGTCTGTGGTGGAGAGGCAGCCCGTGTCAACCAGCTGGCCCGGCGGGGCTCCGGTTGTGGTGGAGCGGCCGCCGGGGTAAAGCAGCCGGCCCGGCCGGGCTCGGGGTGTGGTGGAGCGGCCGCCCGGGTCAGGAAGCCGGCCCGGCCCGGCTCGGTCGGTTGTGGAGCGGCCGCCAGGGTCAACCAGCTGGCCCGGCGGGGCTCCGGTTGTGGTGGAGAGGCAGCCGGGGTTAACCAGCCGCCCCGGCCGGGCTCGGGGTGTGGTGGAGCGGCCGCCCGTGTAAGGAAGCCGGCCCGGCCGGGCTCGGTCGGTTGTGGAGCGGCTCCCGGGTCAACCAGCTATCCCGGCGGGGCTCCGGTTGTGGTGGAGCGGCCGCCGGGTAAAGCAGCCGGTTCGACCGGGCTCGGGGTGTGGTGGAGCGGCCGCCCGGGTCAGGAAGCCGGCCCGGCCCGGCTCGGTCGGTTGTGGAGCGGCCGCCAGGGTCAACCAGCTGGCCCGGCGGGGCTCCGGTTGTGGTGGAGCCGCCGTCGGAGTAAAGCAGCCGGCCCGGCCGGGCTCGGGGTGTGGTGGAGCGGCCGCCCGGGTCAGGAAGCCGGCCCGGCCGAGCTCGGTCGGTTGTGGAGCGGCTCCCGGGTCAACCAGCTGGCCCGGCGGGGCTCCGGTTGTGGTGGAGCGGCCGCCGGGGTAAAGCAGCCGGTCCGGCCGGGCTCGGGGTGTGGTGGAGCGGCTGCCCGGGTCAGGAAGCCGGCCCGGCCGGGCTCGGTTGGTTGTGGAGCGGCCGCCCGGGTCAACCAGCTGGCCCGGCGGGGCTCCGGTTGTGGTGGAGCGGCCGCCGGGGTAAAGCAGCCGGCCCGGCCCGGCTCGGGGTGTGGTGGAGCGGCCGCCCGGGTCAGGAAGCCGGCCCGGCCGGGCTCGGTCGGTTGTGGAGCGGCCGCCCGGGTCAACCAGCTGGGCCGGCGGGGCTCCGGTTGTTGTGGAGCGGCCGCCGGGGTAAAGCAGCCGGCCCGGCCGGGCTCGGGGTGTGGTGGAGCGGCCGCGGGGGTCAGGAAGCCGGCCCGGCCGGGCTCGGTCTGTGGTGGAGAGGCCGCCCGGGTCAACCAGCTGGCCCGGCAGGGCTCCGGTTGTGGTGGAGCGACGGCCGGGGTAAAGCAGCCGGCCCGGCCCGGCTCGAGGTGTGGTGGAGCGGCCTCCTGGGTCAGGAAGCCGGCCCGGCCGCGCTCGGTCTGTGGTGGAGCGGCCGCCCGGGTCAACCAGCTGGCCCGGCGGGGCTCCGGTTGTGGTGGAGCGGCCGCCGGGGTAAAGCAGCCGGCCCGGCCCGGCTCGGGGTGTGGTGGAGCGGCCGCCCGGGTCAGGAAGCCGGCCCGGCCGGGCTCGGTCTGTTGTGGACCGGCCGCCCGGGTCAACCAGCTGGCCCGGCGAAGCTCCGGTTGTGGTGGAGCCGCCGCCGGGGTAAAGCAGCCGGCCCGGCCGGGCTCGGGGTGTGGTGGAGCGGCCGCCCGGGTCAGGAGGCCGGCCCGGTCGGGCTGGATCTGGGGTGGAGCGGCCGCCCGGGTCAGGAGGCCGGCCCTGCCGCGTTCTGTCTGTGGTGGAGCGGCCGCCCGGGTCAACCAGCTGGCCCGGCGGGGCTCCGGTTGTGGTGGAGCGGCCGCCGGGGTAAAGCAGCCGGCCCGGCGGGGCTGGGGTTGTGGTGGAGCAGCCGCCCGGGTCAGGAGGCCGGCCCGGCCGGGCTGGGTCTGTGGTGGAGCGGCCCCCGGGTCAACCAGCTGGCCCGGCAGGGCTCCGGTTGTGGTGGAGCGGCCGCCGGGGTAAAGCAGCAGGCCCGGCCGGGCTCGGGGTGTGGTGGAGCGGCCGCCCGGGTCAGGAGGCCGGCCCGGCCGGGCTGGGTCTGTGGTGGAGCGGCCGCCCGGGTCAACCAGGTGGCCCGGGGGGGCTCCGGTTGTGGTGAATCGGCCGCCGGGGAAAAGCAGCCGGCCCGGCCGGGCTCGGGGTGTGGTGGAGCGGCCGCCCGGTTCAGTAAGCCGGCCCGGCCGGGCTGGGTTTGTGGTGGAGCGGCCGCCCGGGTCAACCAGCTGGCCCAGCCGAGCTCGGTCTGTGGTGGAGCGGCCGCCGGGGTGAAGCAGCCCGCCCGGCCGGGCTCGGGGTGTGGTGTAGCGGCCGCCCGGGTCAGGAGGCCGGCCCGGCCGCGCTCGGGGTGTGGTGGAGCGGCCGCCCGGGTCAGGAAGCCGGCCCGGCCGTGCTCGGTCTGTTGTGGAGCGGCCGCCCTGGTCAACCAGCCGGCCGGGCGGGGCTCCGGTTGTGGTGGAGCGGCCGCCGGGGTAAAGCAGCAGGCCTGGCCGGGCTCGGGGTGTGGTGGAGCGGCCGCCCGGGTCAAGCAGCCGGCCCGGCGGGGCTCCGGTTGTGGTGGAGAGGCCCCCGGAATAAAGCAGCCGGCCCGGCCGGGCTCGGGGTGTGGTGGAGCGGCCGCCCGGGTCAGGAAGCCTGCCCCGCCGGGCTCGGTCGGTTGTGGAGCGGCCGCCCGGGTCAACCAGCTGGCCCGGCGGGGCTCCGGTTGTGGTGGAGCGGCCGCCGTGTAAAGCAGCCGGCCCGGCCGGGCTCGGGGTGTGGTGGAGCGGCCGCCCGGGTCAGGAAGCGGGCCCGGCCGGGCTCGGTCGGTTGTGGAGCGGCCGCCAGGGTCAACCAGCTGGCCCGGCGGGGCTCCGGTTGTGGTGGAGCCGCCGTCGGGGGAAACCAGCCGGCCCGGCCGGGCTCGGGGTGTGGTGGAGCGGCCGCCCGGGTCAGGAAGCCGGCCCGGCCGAGCTCGGTCGCTTGTGGAGCGGCTCCCGGGTCAACCAGCTGGCCCGGCGGGGAGCCGGTTGTGGTGGAGCGGCCGCCGGGGTAAAGCAGCCGGCCCGGCCCGGCTCGGGGTGTGGTGGAGCGGCCGCCCGGGTCAAGCAGCCGGCCCGGAAAGGCTCCGGTTGTGGTGGAGCGGCCACCGGGGTAAAGCAGCAGACCCGGCCGGGATCGGAGTGTGGTGGAGCGCCCGCCCGAGTCAAGCAGCCGGCCCGGCGGGGCGCCGGTTGTGGTGGAGGGGCTGCCGGGTGTAAAGCAGCCGGCCCGGCCCGGCTCGGGGAGTGGTCGAGCGGCCGCCCGGGTCAAGCAGCCGGCCCGGCGGGGCTCCGGTTGTGGTGGAGCGGCCACCGGGGTAAAGCAGCAGACCCGGCCGGGCTCGGGGTGTGGTGGAGCGGCCGCCCGCGTCAAGCAGCCGGCCCGGCGGGGCTCCGGTTGTGGTGGAGAGGCCGCCACAATAAAGCAGCCGGCCCGGCCGGACTCGGGGTGTGGTGGAGCGGCCGCCCGGGTCAGGAGGCCGGCACGGCCGGGCTCGGTCCGCGGTGGAGCGGCCGCCCAGGTCAACCAGCTGGCCTGGCGGGGATCCTGTTGTGGTGGAGGGGCAGCCGGGGTAAAGCAGCCGGCCCGGCCGGGCTCGGGGTGTGGTGGAGCGGTCGCCCGGGTCAGGAAGCCGGTCCGGCCGTGCTCGGTCTCTGGTGGAGCGGCCGCCCGGGTCGACCAGCTGGCCTGGCGGGGCTTTGGTTGTGGTGGAGCGGCTGCCGGGGTAAAGCAGCCGGCCCGGCCGGGCTCAGGGTGTGGTGGAGCGGCCACCGGGGTAAAGCAGCAGGCCCGGCTGGGCTCGGGGTGTGGTGGAGCAGCCGCCCGAGTCAAGCAGCCGGCCCGGCGGGGCTCCGGTTGTGGTGGAGCGGCCACCGGGGTAAAGCAGCAGACCCGGCCGGGCTCGGGGTGTGGTGGAGCGGCCGCCCGCGTCAAGCAGCCGGCCCGGCGGGGCTCCGGTTGTGGTGGAGAGGCCGCCACAATAAAGCAGCCGGCCCGGCCGGACTCGGGGTGTGGTGGAGCGGCCGCCCGGGTCAGGAGGCCGGCACGGCCGGGCTCGGTCCGCGGTGGAGCGGCCGCCCAGGTCAACCAGCTGGCCTGGCGGGGATCCTGTTGTGGTGGAGGGGCAGCCGGGGTAAAGCAGCCGGCCCGGCCGGGCTCGGGGTGTGGTGGAGCGGTCGCCCGGGTCAGGAAGCCGGTCCGGCCGTGCTCGGTCTCTGGTGGAGCGGCCGCCCGGGTCGACCAGCTGGCCTGGCGGGGCTTTGGTTGTGGTGGAGCGGCTGCCGGGGTAAAGCAGCCGGCCCGGCCGGGCTCAGGGTGTGGTGGAGCGGCCACCGGGGTAAAGCAGCAGGCCCGGCTGGGCTCGGGGTGTGGTGGAGCAGCCGCCCGAGTCAAGCAGCCGGCCCGGCGGGGCTCTGGTTGTGGTGGAGCGGCTGCCGGGGTAAAGCAGCCGGCCCGGCCTGGCTAGGGGTGTAGTGGAGCGGCCGCCGGAATCAAGCAGCCGGCCCGGCGGGGCTCCGGTTGTGGTGGAGCGGCCACCGGGGTAAAGCAGCAGACCCGGCCGGGCTCGGGGTGTGGTGTAGCGGCCGCCCGGGTCAAGCAGCCGGCCCGGCCAACCTCGGTCTGTATTCGAGCGGCCGCCCGGGTCAACCAGCTGGCCCGGCGGTGCTCCGGTTGTGGTGGAGCGGCAGCCGGGATAAAGCAGCCGGCCCGGGCGGGCTCGGGGTGTGGTGTAGCGGCCGCCCAGGTAAACCAGCTGGCCTGGCGGGGATCCGGTTGTGGTGGATCGGCCACCGGGATAAAGCAGCCAGCCCGGCCGGCCTCGGGGTGTGGTGGAGCGGCCGCCCGAGTCAAGCAGCCGGCTCAGCAAGGCTCCGGTTGTGGTGGAGTGGCCACCGGGTTAAAGCAGCAGGCCCGGCCGGGCTCGGGGTGTGGTGGAGCTGCCGCCTGGGTCAAGCAGCCGGCCCGGAGGGGCTCGGGGTGTGGTGGAGCGGCCGCCGGAGTCAAGCAGCCGTTTCGGCGGGCCGCCGGTTGTGGTGGAGGGGCTGCCGGGGTAAAGCAGCCGGCCCGGCCTGGCTCGGGGTGTGGTGTAGCGGCCGCCTGGGTCAGGAGGCCGGCCGGGCCGGGCTCGGTCTGTGGTGGAGCGGCCGCCCGGGTCAACCAGCTGGCCCGGCGGGGCTGGGGTTGTGGTGGAGCGGCCGCCGGGGTAAAGCAGCCGGCCAGGCCCGGCTAGGGGTGTGGTGGAGCGGCCGCCCGGGTCAACCAGCTGGCCCGGCGGGGATCCGGTTGTGGTGGAGCGGCCACCGGGGTAAAGCAGCCGGCCCGGACGGCCTGTGGTGTGCTGGAGCGGTCGCCCTGGTAAGGAAGCCGGCCCGGCCGGGCTCGGTCTGTGGTCCGGCGGCCGCCCGGGTCAACCAGCTGGCCCGGCCGGGCTCGGTCTGTGGTGCAGCGGCCGCCGGGGTAAAGCAGCCGGCCCGGCCGTGCTCGGGGTGTGGTGTAGCGGCCGGCCGGGTCAACCAGCTGGCCCGGCGGGGCTTCGGTTGTGGTGGAGCGGCAGCCGGGGTAAAGCACCCGGCCCGGCCGGGCTCGGGGTGAGGTGTAGCGGCCGCCCGGGTCAGGAGGCCGGCCCGGCCGGGCTCGGGGTGTGGTGGAGCGGCCGCCGGGGTAAACCAGCTGGCCCGGCGGGGCTTCGGTTGTGGTGGAGCGGCAGCCGGGGTAAAGCAGCCGGCCCGGCCCGGCTCGGGTGTGGTGGAGCGGCCGCCCGAGTCAAGCAGTAGGGCCGGCGGGGCTCCGGTTGTGGTGGAGAGGCCGCTGGAATAAAGCAGCTGGCCCAGCCGGGCTCGGGGTGTGGTGGAGCGGCCGCCCGGGTCAGGAGGCTGGCCCGGCCGCGCTCAGTTTGTGGTGGAGCGGCCGCCCGGTCAACCAGCTGGCCCGGCGGGGCTCCGGTTGTGGGGGAGCGGCCGCCGGGGTAAAGCAGCCGGCCGGGCCGGGCTCGGTCTGTGGTGGAGCGGCCGCCCGGGTCAACCAGCTGGCCCGGCGGGGCTCCGGTTGTGGTGGAGCGGCTGCCGGGGTAAAGCAGCCGGCCCGGCCCGGCTCGGGGTGTGGTGGAGCGCCCGCCGGGGTCAGGAAGCCGGCCCGGCCGGGCTCGGTCTGTGGTGGAGCGGCCGCCGAGGTAAAGCAGCCGGCCTGGGCGGGCTCGGGGTGTGGTGGAGCGGCCGCCCGGGTCAGGAGGCCGGCCCGGCCGGTCTCCGGGTGTGGTTGAGCGGCCGCCCGAGTCAAGCAGCCGGTCCGGCGGGGCTCCGGTTGTGGTGGAGTGACTGCCGGGGTAAAGCATCCGGCACGGCCGGGCTCGGGGTGTGGTGGAGCAGCCGCCGGGGTCAGGAAGCCGGCCCGGCCGGGTTCGGTCTGTGGTCGAGCGGCTGCCCGGGTCAACCAGCTGGCCCGGCGGGGCTCCGGTTGTGGTGGAGTGACGGCCGGGGTAAAGCAGCCGGCACGGCCGGGCTCGGGGTGTGGTGGAGCAGCCGCCGGGGTCAGGAAGCCGGCCCGGCCGGGCTCGGTCTGTGGTCGAGCGGCCGCCCGGGTCAACAAGCTGGCCCGGCGGGGCTCCGGTTGTGGTGGAGCATCAGCCGGGGTAAAGCAGCCGGCCCGGCCCGGCTCGGGGTGTGGTGGAGCGGCCGCCCGGGTCAGGAGGCCGGCCCGCCCGGGCTCGGTCTGTGGTGGAGCGGCCGCCCGGGTTAACCAGTTAGCCCGGAGGGGCTCCGGTTGTGGTGGAGCGGCCGCCCGGGTCAAGCAGCCGGCCCGGCAGGGCTCCGGTTGTGGTGGAGCGGCCACCGGGGTAAAGCAGCAGACCCGGCCTGGCTCGGGGAGTGGTGGAGCGGCCGCCCGGGTCAGGAGGCCGGCTCGGCCGGACTCGGTCCGTGGTGGAGCGGCCGCCCAGGTCAACCAGCTGGCCTGGCCGGGATCCGGTTGTGGTGGAGCGGGCTCCGGAGTAAAGCAGCCGGCCCGCCCGGGCTCCTGGTGTGGTGAAGCGGCCGCCCGGGTCAGGAGGCCGGCCCGGCCGGGCTCGGTCTGTGGTGTAGCGCCCGCCCGGGTCAACCAGCCGGCCCGGCCGGGCTCGGGGTGTGGTGTAGCGGCCGCCCGGGTCAGGAGGCCGGTCCGGCCGGGCTCGGACTGTGGTGGAGCGGCCGCCCGGGTCAACCAGCTGGCCCGGCGGGGCTTCGGTTGTGGTGGAGTGGCAGCCGGGGTAAAGCAGCCGGACCGGCCGGGCTCGGGGTGTGGTGGAGCGGGCGCCCGGGTCAGGGGGCCGGCCCGGCCGCGCTCGGTCCGTGGTGGAGCGGCCGCTCGGGTCAACCAGCTGGCCCGGCCGGGATCGGACTGTTGTGGAGCGGCCGCCGGTGTAACGCAGCCGGCCCGGCCGGGCTCGGGGTGTGGTGTAGCGGTCGCCCGGGTCAGAAAGCCGGACCGGCCGGGCACGGTTTGTGGTGCAGCGGCCGCCCGTGTCAACCAGCTGGCCCGGCGGGGATCCGGTTGTGGTGGGGCGGCTGCCGGGGTAAAGCAGCCTGCCCGGCCGGGCTCGGGGTGTTGTGGAGCGGCCGCTCGTGTCAGGAAGCCGGCCCGGGCGGGTTCGGTCTGTGGTGGAGCGGCCGCCCGGGTCAACCAGCTGGCCCAGCCGAGCTCGGTCTGTGGTGGAGCGGCCGCCGGGGTAAAGCAGCCCGCCCGGCCGGGCTCGGGGTGTGGTGTAGCGGCCGCCCGGGTCAGGAGGCCGGCCCGGCCGCGCTCGGGGTGTGGTGGAGCGGCCGCCCGGGTCAGGAAGCCGGCCCGGCCGTGCTCAGTCTGTTGTGGAGCGGCCGCCCTGGTCAACCAGCCGGCCGGGCGGGGCTCCGGTTGTGGTGGAGCGGCCGCCGGGGTAAAGCAGCAGGCCTGGCCGGGCTCGGGGTGTGGTGGAGCGGCCGCCCGGGTCAAGCAGCCGGCCCGGCGGGGCTCCGGTTGTGGTGGAGAGGCCCCCGGAATAAAGCAGCCGGCCCGGCCGGGCTCGGGGTGTGGTGGAGCGGCCGCCCGGGTCAGGAAGCCTGCCCCGCCGGGCTCGGTCGGTTGTGGAGCGGCCGCCCGGGTCAACCAGCTGGCCCGGCGGGGCTCCGGTTGTGGTGGAGCGGCCGCCGTGTAAAGCAGCCGGCCCGGCCGGGCTCGGGGTGTGGTGGAGCGGCCGCCCGGGTCAGGAAGCGGGCCCGGCCGGGCTCGGTCGGTTGTGGAGCGGCCGCCAGGGTCAACCAGCTGGCCCGGCGGGGCTCCGGTTGTGGTGGAGCCGCTGTCGGGGGAAAGCAGCCGGCCCGGCCGGGCTCGGGGTGTGGTGGAGCGGCCGCCCGGGTCAGGAAGCCGGCCCGGCCGAGCTCGGTCGCTTGTGGAGCGGCTCCCGGGTCAACCAGCTGGCCCGGCGGGGAGCCGGTTGTGGTGGAGCGGCCGCCGGGGTAAAGCAGCCGGCCCGGCCCGGCTCGGGGTGTGGTGGAGCGGCCGCCCGGGTCAAGCAGCCGGCCCGGAAAGGCTCCGGTTGTGGTGGAGCGGCCACCGGGGTAAAGCAGCAGACCCGGCCGGGATCGGAGTGTGGTGGAGCGCCCGCCCGAGTCAAGCAGCCGGCCCGGCGGGGCGCCGGTTGTGGTGGAGGGGCTGCCGGGTGTAAAGCAGCCGGCCCGGCCCGGCTCGGGGAGTGGTCGAACGGCCGCCCGGGTCAAGCAGCCGGCCCGGCGGGGCTCCGGTTGTGGTGGAGCGGCCACCGGGGTAAAGCAGCAGACCCGGCCGGGCTCGGGGTGTGGTGGAGCAGCCGCCCGCGTCAAGCAGCCGGCCCGGCGGGGCTCCGGTTGTGGTGGAGAGGCCGCCACAATAAAGCAGCCGGCCCGGCCGGACTCGGGGTGTGGTGGAGCGGCCGCCCGGGTCAGGAGGCCGGCACGGCCGGGCTCGGTCCGCGGTGGAGCGGCCGCCCAGGTCAACCAGCTGGCCTGGCGGGGATCCTGTTGTGGTGGAGGGGCAGCCGGGGTAAAGCAGCCGGCCCGGCCGGGCTCGGGGTGTGGTGGAGCGGTCGCCCGGGTCAGGAAGCCGGTCCGGCCGTGCTCGGTCTCTGGTGGAGCGGCCGCCCGGGTCGACCAGCTGGCCTGGCGGGGCTTTGGTTGTGGTGGAGCGGCTGCCGGGGTAAAGCAGCCGGCCCGGCCGGGCTCAGGGTGTGGTGGAGCGGCCACCGGGGTAAAGCAGCAGGCCCGGCTGGGCTCGGGGTGTGGTGGAGCAGCCGCCCGAGTCAAGCAGCCGGCCCGGCGGGGCTCCGGTTGTGGTGGAGCGGCCACCGGGGTAAAGCAGCAGACCCGGCCGGGCTCGGGGTGTGGTGGAGCGGCCGCCCGCGTCAAGCAGCCGGCCCGGCGGGGCTCCGGTTGTGGTGGAGAGGCCGCCACAATAAAGCAGCCGGCCCGGCCGGACTCGGGGTGTGGTGGAGCGGCCGCCCGGGTCAGGAGGCCGGCACGGCCGGGCTCGGTCCGCGGTGGAGCGGCCGCCCAGGTCAACCAGCTGGCCTGGCGGGGATCCTGTTGTGGTGGAGGGGCAGCCGGGGTAAAGCAGCCGGCCCGGCCGGGCTCGGGGTGTGGTGGAGCGGTCGCCCGGGTCAGGAAGCCGGTCCGGCCGTGCTCGGTCTCTGGTGGAGCGGCCGCCCGGGTCGACCAGCTGGCCTGGCGGGGCTTTGGTTGTGGTGGAGCGGCTGCCGGGGTAAAGCAGCCGGCCCGGCCGGGCTCAGGGTGTGGTGGAGCGGCCACCGGGGTAAAGCAGCAGGCCCGGCTGGGCTCGGGGTGTGGTGGAGCAGCCGCCCGAGTCAAGCAGCCGGCCCGGCGGGGCTCTGGTTGTGGTGGAGCGGCTGCCGGGGTAAAGCAGCCGGCCCGGCCTGGCTAGGGGTGTAGTGGAGCGGCCGCCGGAATCAAGCAGCCGGCCCGGCGGGGCTCCGGTTGTGGTGGAGCGGCCACCGGGGTAAAGCAGCAGACCCGGCCGGGCTCGGGGTGTGGTGTAGCGGCCGCCCGGGTCAAGCAGCCGGCCCGGCCAACCTCGGTCTGTATTCGAGCGGCCGCCCGGGTCAACCAGCTGGCCCGGCGGTGCTCCCTTTGTGGTGGAGCGGCAGCCGGGATAAAGCAGCCGGCCCGGGCGGGCTCGGGGTGTGGTGTAGCGGCCGCCCAGGTAAACCAGCTGGCCTGGCGGGGATCCGGTTGTGGTGGATCGGCCACCGGGATAAAGCAGCCAGCCCGGCCGGCCTCGGGGTGTGGTGGAGCGGCCGCCCGAGTCAAGCAGCCGGCTCAGCAAGGCTCCGGTTGTGGTGGAGTGGCCACCGGGTTAAAGCAGCAGGCCCGGCCGGGCTCGGGGTGTGGTGGAGCTGCCGCCTGGGTCAAGCAGCCGGCCCGGAGGGGCTCGGGGTGTGGTGGAGCGGCCGCCGGAGTCAAGCAGCCGTTTCGGCGGGCCGCCGGTTGTGGTGGAGGGGCTGCCGGGGTAAAGCAGCCGGCCCGGCCTGGCTCGGGGTGTGGTGTAGCGGCCGCCTGGGTCAGGAGGCCGGCCGGGCCGGGCTCGGTCTGTGGTGGAGCGGCCGCCCGGGTCAACCAGCTGGCCCGGCGGGGCTGGGGTTGTGGTGGAGCGGCCGCCGGGGTAAAGCAGCCGGCCAGGCCCGGCTAGGGGTGTGGTGGAGCGGCCGCCCGGGTCAACCAGCTGGCCCGGCGGGGATCCGGTTGTGGTGGAGCGGCCACCGGGGTAAAGCAGCCGGCCCGGACGGCCTGTGGTGTGCTGGAGCGGTCGCCCTGGTAAGGAAGCCGGCCCGGCCGGGCTCGGTCTGTGGTCCGGCGGCCGCCCGGGTCAACCAGCTGGCCCGGCCGGGCTCGGTCTGTGGTGCAGCGGCCGCCGGGGTAAAGCAGCCGGCCCGGCCGTGCTCGGGGTGTGGTGTAGCGGCCGGCCGGGTCAACCAGCTGGCCCGGCGGGGCTTCGGTTGTGGTGGAGCGGCAGCCGGGGTAAAGCACCCGGCCCGGCCGGGCTCGGGGTGAGGTGTAGCGGCCGCCCGGGTCAGGAGGCCGGCCCGGCCGGGCTCGGGGTGTGGTGGAGCGGCCGCCGGGGTAAACCAGCTGGCCCGGCGGGGCTTCGGTTGTGGTGGAGCGGCAGCCGGGGTAAAGCAGCCGGCCCGGCCCGGCTCGGGTGTGGTGGAGCGGCCGCCCGAGTCAAGCAGTAGGGCCGGCGGGGCTCCGGTTGTGGTGGAGAGGCCGCTGGAATAAAGCAGCTGGCCCAGCCGGGCTCGGGGTGTGGTGGAGCGGCCGCCCGGGTCAGGAGGCTGGCCCGGCCGCGCTCAGTTTGTGGTGGAGCGGCCGCCCGGTCAACCAGCTGGCCCGGCGGGGCTCCGGTTGTGGGGGAGCGGCCGCCGGGGTAAAGCAGCCGGCCGGGCCGGGCTCGGTCTGTGGTGGAGCGGCCGCCCGGGTCAACCAGCTGGCCCGGCGGGGCTCCGGTTGTGGTGGAGCGGCTGCCGGGGTAAAGCAGCCGGCCCGGCCCGGCTCGGGGTGTGGTGGAGCGCCCGCCGGGGTCAGGAAGCCGGCCCGGCCGGGCTCGGTCTGTGGTGGAGCGGCCGCCGAGGTAAAGCAGCCGGCCTGGGCGGGCTCGGGGTGTGGTGGAGCGGCCGCCCGGGTCAGGAGGCCGGCCCGGCCGGTCTCCGGGTGTGGTTGAGCGGCCGCCCGAGTCAAGCAGCCGGTCCGGCGGGGCTCGGGTTGTGGTGGAGTGACTGCCGGGGTAAAGCATCCGGCACGGCCGGGCTCGGGGTGTGGTGGAGCAGCCGCCGGGGTCAGGAAGCCGGCCCGGCCGGGTTCGGTCTGTGGTCGAGCGGCTGCCCGGGTCAACCAGCTGGCCCGGCGGGGCTCCGGTTGTGGTGGAGTGACGGCCGGGGTAAAGCAGCCGGCACGGCCGGGCTCGGGGTGTGGTGGAGCAGCCGCCGGGGTCAGGAAGCCGGCCCGGCCGGGCTCGGTCTGTGGTCGAGCGGCCGCCCGGGTCAACAAGCTGGCCCGGCGGGGCTCCGGTTGTGGTGGAGCATCAGCCGGGGTAAAGCAGCCGGCCCGGCCCGGCTCGGGGTGTGGTGGAGCGGCCGCCCGGGTCAGGAGGCCGGCCCGCCCGGGCTCGGTCTGTGGTGGAGCGGCCGCCCGGGTTAACCAGTTAGCCCGGAGGGGCTCCGGTTGTGGTGGAGCGGCCGCCCGGGTCAAGCAGCCGGCCCGGCAGGGCTCCGGTTGTGGTGGAGCGGCCACCGGGGTAAAGCAGCAGACCCGGCCTGGCTCGGGGAGTGGTGGAGCGGCCGCCCGGGTCAGGAGGCCGGCTCGGCCGGACTCGGTCCGTGGTGGAGCGGCCGCCCAGGTCAACCAGCTGGCCTGGCCGGGATCCGGTTGTGGTGGAGCGGGCTCCGGAGTAAAGCAGCCGGCCCGCCCGGGCTCCTGGTGTGGTGAAGCGGCCGCCCGGGTCAGGAGGCCGGCCCGGCCGGGCTCGGTCTGTGGTGTAGCGCCCGCCCGGGTCAACCAGCCGGCCCGGCCGGGCTCGGGGTGTGGTGTAGCGGCCGCCCGGGTCAGGAGGCCGGTCCGGCCGGGCTCGGACTGTGGTGGAGCGGCCGCCCGGGTCAACCAGCTGGCCCGGCGGGGCTTCGGTTGTGGTGGAGTGGCAGCCGGGGTAAAGCAGCCGGACCGGCCGGGCTCGGGGTGTGGTGGAGCGGGCGCCCGGGTCAGGGGGCCGGCCCGGCCGCGCTCGGTCCGTGGTGGAGCGGCCGCTCGGGTCAACCAGCTGGCCCGGCGGGGCTACGGTTGTAGTGGACAGGCCGCCGGGGTAAAGCAGCCGGCCCGGCCCGGCTCGGGGTGTGGTGCAGCGGCGGCCCGGGTCAAGCAGCCGGCCCGGCGGGGCTCCGGTTGTGGTGGACAGGCCGCCGGAATAAAGCAGCCGGCCCGGCCGGGCTCGGGGTGTGGTGGAGCGTCCGCTCGAGTCAAGCAGCCGGCCCGGCGGGGCGCCGGTTGTGGTGGAGGGGCTGCCGGGGTAAAGCAGCCGGCCCGGCCGGGCTCTGGGTGTGGTGTAGCAGCCGCCCGGGTCAGGAGGCCGGCCGGGCCGGGCTCGGTCTGTGGTGGAGCGGCCGCCCGGTTCAACCACCTGGCCCGGCGAGGCTCCGGTTGTGGTAGAGCGGCCGCCGGGGTAAAGCAGCCGGCCCGGCCGGGCTCGGGGTGTGGTGGAGCGGCCCCCCGGGTCAGGAGGCCGGCCCGGCCGGGCTCGGTCTGTGGTGGAGCGGCCGCCCGGGTAAACCAGCTGGCCCGGCGGGGCTCCGGTTGTGGTGGAGCGGCCGCCGGGGTAAAGCAGCCGGCCCGGCCGGGCTCGGGGTGTGGTGGAGCGGCCGCCAGGGTCAGGAAGCCGGGCCGGCCCAGCTCGGTCGGTTGTGGAGCGGCCGCCCGGGTCAACCAGCTGGCCCGGCGGGGCTCCGGTTGTGGTGGAGCGGCCGCCGGGTAAAGCAGCCGGCCCGGCCGGGCTCGGGGTGTGGTAGAGCGGCCGCCCGGGTCAGGAAGCCGGCCCGGCCGGGATCGGTCGGTTGTGGAGCGGCCGCCAGGGTCAACCAGCTGGCCCGGCGGGGCTCCGGTTGTGGTGGAGCAGCCGCCGGGGTAAAGCAGCCGGCCCGGCACGGCTCGGGGTGTGGTGGAGCGGCCGCTCGGGTCAGGAAGCCGGCCCGGCCGGGCTCGGTCTGTTGTGGACCGGCCGCCCGGGTCAACCAGCTGGCCCGGCGGGGCTCCGGTTGTGGTGGAGCGGCCGCCGGGTTAAAGCAGCGGGCCCGGCCAGGCTGGGGTTGTGGTGGAGCGGCCGCCCGGGTCAACCAGCTGGCCCGGCGGGGCTCCGATTGTGGTGGAGCGTCTGCCGGGGTAAAGCAGCCGGCCCAGCACGGCTCGGGGTGTGGTGGAGCGGCCGCCCGGGTCAGGAAGCCGGCCCGGTCGGGCTCGGTCTGTGGTGGAGAGGCAGCCCGGGTCAACCAGCTGGCCCGGCAGGGCTCCGGTTGTGGTGGAGCGGCCGCCAGGGTAAAGCAGCCGGCCGGGCCCGGCTCGAGGTGTGGTGGAGCGGCCGCCCGGGTCAGGAAGCCGGCCCGGCCGGGCTCGGTCTGTGGTGGAGCGGCCGCCCGGGTCAACCAGCTGGCCCGGCGGGGCTCCGGTTGTGGTGGAGCGGCAGCCGGGGTTAACCAGTCGGCTCGGCCAGGCTCGGGGTGTGGTGGAGCGGCCGCCCGGGTCAGGAAGCCGGCCCGGCCGGGCTCGGTCGGTTGTGGAGCGGCCGCCCGGGTCAACCAGCTGGCCCGGCGGGGCTCCGGTTGTGGTGGAGCGGCCGCCGGGGTAAAGCAGCCGGCCCGGCCGGGCTGGGGTTGTGGTGGAGCAGCCGCCTGGGTCAGGAAGCCGGCCCGGCCGGGCTCGGTCGGTTGTGGAGCGGCCGCCCGGGTCAACCAGCTGGCCCGGCGGGGCTCCGGTTGTGGTGGAGCGGCCGCCGGGGTAAAGCAGCCGACCCGGCCGGGCTCGGGGTGTGGTGGAGCGGCCGCCCGGGTCAGGAAGCCGGCCCGGCCGGGCTCGGTCGGTTGTGGAGCGGCCGCCCGGGTCAACCAGCTGGCCCGGCGGGGATCCGGTTGTGGTGGAGCGGCCGCCGGGGTAAAGCAGCCGACCCGACCCGGCTCGGGGTGTGGTGGAGCGGCCGCCCGGGTCAGGAAGCCGGCCCGGCCGGGCTCGGTCGGTTGTGGAGCGGCCGCCCGGGTCAACCAGCTGGCCCGGCGGGGCTCCGGTTGTGGTGGAGCGGCCGCCGGGGTAAAGCAGCCGGCCCGGCCGGGCTCGGGGTGTGGTGGAGCGGCCGCCCGTGTAAGGAAGCCGGCCCGGCCGGGCTCGGTCGGTTGTGGAGCGGCTCCCGGGTCAACCAGCTGGCCCGGCGGGGCTCCGGTTGTGGTGGAGCGGCCGCCGGGTAAAGCAGCCGGCCCGACCGGGCTCGGGGTGTGGTGGAGCGGCCGCCCGGGTCAGGAAGCCGGCCCGGCCCGGCTCGGTCGGTTGTGGAGCGGCCGCCAGGGTCAACCAGCTGGCCCGGCGGGGCTCCGGTTGTGGTGGAGCGGCCGCCGGGGTAAAGCAGCCGGCCCGGCCGGACTCGGGGTGTGGTGGAGCGGCCCCCCGGGTCAGGAGGCCGGCCCGGCCGGGCTCGGTCTGTGGTGGAGCGGCCGCCCGGGTAAACCAGCTGGCCCGGCGGGGCTCCGGTTGTGGTGGAGCGGCCGCCGGGGTAAAGCAGCCGGCCCGGCCGGGCTCGGGGTGTGGTGGAGCGGCCGCCCGGGTCAGGAAGCCGGGCCGGCCCAGCTCGGTCGGTTGTGGAGCGGCCGCCCGGGTCAACCAGCTGGCCCGGCGGGGCTCCGGTTGTGGTGGAGCGGACGCCGGGTAAAGCAGCCGGCCCGGCCGGGCTCGGGGTGTGGTGTAGCGGCCGCCCGGGTCAGGAGGCCGGCCTGGCCGGGCTGGGTCTGTGGTGGAGCGGCTGCCCGGGTAAACCAGCTGGCCCGGCGGGGCTCCGGTTGTAGTGGAGCGGCCGCCGGGGTAAAGCAGCCGGACCGGGCGGGCTGGGGTTGTGGTGGAGCGGCCGCCCGGGTCAGGAAGCCGGCCCGGCCGGACTCGGTCGGTTGTGGAGCGGCCGCCCGGGTCAACCAGCTGGCCCGGCGGGGCTCCGGTTGTGGTGGAGCGGCCGCCGGGGTAAAGCAGCCGACCCGGCCGGGCTCGGGGTGTGGTGGAGCGGCAGCCCGGGTCAGGAAGCCGGCCCGGCCGGGCTCGGTCGGTTGTGGAGCGGCCGCCAGGGTCAACCAGCTGGCCCGGCGGGGCTCCGGTTGTGGTGGAGCGGCCGCCGGGGTAAAGCAGCCGGCCCGGCCGGGCTCGGGGTGTGGTGGAGCGGCCGCCCGTGTAAGGAAGCCGGCCCGGCCGGGCTCGGTCGGTTGTGGAGCGGCTCCCGGGTCAACCAGCTGGCCCGGCGGGGCTCCGGTTGTGGTGGAGCGGCCGCCGGGTAAAGCAGCCGGCCCGACCGGGCTCGGGGTGTGGTGGAGCGGCCGCCCGGGTCAGGAAGCCGGCCCGGCCCGGCTCGGTCGGTTGTGGAGCGGCCGCCAGGGTCAACCAGCTGGCCCGGCGGGGCTCCGGTTGTGGTGGAGCGGCCGCCGGGGTAAAGCAGCCGGCCCGGCCGGGCTCGGGGTGTGGTGGAGCGGCCGCCCGGGTCAGGAAGCCGGCCCGGCCCGGCTCGGTCGGTTGTGGAGCGGCCGCCCGGGTCAACCAGCTGGCCCGGCGGGGCTCCGGTTGTGGTGGAGCGGCCGCCGCGTAAAGCAGCCGGCCCGGCCGGGCTCGGGGTGTGGTAGAGCGGCCGCCCGGGTCAGGAAGCCGGCCCGGCCGGGATCGGTCGGTTGTGGAGCGGCCGCCAGGGTCAACCAGCTGGCCCGGCGGGGCTCCGGTTGTGGTGGAGCAGCCTCCGGGGTAAAGCAGCCGGCCCGGCACGGCTCGGGGTGTGGTGGAGCGGCCGCTCGGGTCAGGAAGCCGGCCCGGCCGGGCTCGGTCTGTTGTGGACCGGCCGCCCGGGTCAACCAGCTGGCCCGGCGGGGCTCCGGTTGTGGTGGAGCGGCCGCCGTGTTAAAGCAGCGGGCCCGGCCAGGCTGGGGTTGTGGTGGAGCGGCCGCCCGGGTCAACCAGCTGGCCCGGCGGGGCTCCGATTGTGGTGGAGCGTCTGCCGGGGTAAAGCAGCCGGCCCGGCACGGCTCGGGGTGTGGTGGAGCGGCCGCCCGGGTCAGGAAGCCGGCCCGGTCGGGCTCGGTCTGTGGTGGAGAGGCAGCCCGGGTCAACCAGCTTGCCCGGCAGGGCTCCGGTTGTGGTGGAGCGGCCGCCAGGGTAAAGCAGCCGGCCGGGCCCGGCTCGAGGTGTGGTGGAGCGGCCGCCCGGGTCAGGAAGCCGGCACGGCCGGGCTCTGTCTGTGGTGGAGCGGCCGCCCGGGTCAACCAGCTGGCCCGGCGGGGCTCCGGTTGTGGTGGAGCGGCAGCCGGGGTTAACCAGTCGGCTCGGCCAGGCTCGGGGTGTGGTGGAGCGGCCGCCCGGGTCAGGAAGCCGGCCCGGCCGGGCTCGGTCGGTTGTGGAGCGGCCGCCCGCGTCAACCAGCTGGCCCGGCGGGGCTCCGGTTGTGGTGGAGCGGCCGCCGGGGTAAAGCAGCCGGCCCGGCCGGGCTCGGGGTGTGGTGGAGCGGCCGCCCAGGTAAACCAGCTGGCCTGGCGGGGATCCGGTTGTGGTGGATCGGCCACCGGGATAAAGCAGCCAGCCCGGCCGGCCTCGGGGTGTGGTGGAGCGGCCGCCCGAGTCAAGCAGCCGGCTCAGCAAGGCTCCGGTTGTGGTGGAGTGGCCACCGGGTTAAAGCAGCAGGCCCGGCCGGGCTCGGGGTGTGGTGGAGCTGCCGCCTGGGTCAAGCAGCCGGCCCGGAGGGGCTCGGGGTGTGGTGGAGCGGCCGCCGGAGTCAAGCAGCCGTTTCGGCGGGCCGCCGGTTGTGGTGGAGGGGCTGCCGGGGTAAAGCAGCCGGCCCGGCCTGGCTCGGGGTGTGGTGTAGCGGCCGCCTGGGTCAGGAGGCCGGCCGGGCCGGGCTCGGTCTGTGGTGGAGCGGCCGCCCGGGTCAACCAGCTGGCCCGGCGGGGCTGGGGTTGTGGTGGAGCGGCCGCCGGGGTAAAGCAGCCGGCCAGGCCCGGCTAGGGGTGTGGTGGAGCGGCCGCCCGGGTCAACCAGCTGGCCCGGCGGGGATCCGGTTGTGGTGGAGCGGCCACCGGGGTAAAGCAGCCGGCCCGGACGGCCTGTGGTGTGCTGGAGCGGTCGCCCTGGTAAGGAAGCCGGCCCGGCCGGGCTCGGTCTGTGGTCCGGCGGCCGCCCGGGTCAACCAGCTGGCCCGGCCGGGCTCGGTCTGTGGTGCAGCGGCCGCCGGGGTAAAGCAGCCGGCCCGGCCGTGCTCGGGGTGTGGTGTAGCGGCCGGCCGGGTCAACCAGCTGGCCCGGCGGGGCTTCGGTTGTGGTGGAGCGGCAGCCGGGGTAAAGCACCCGGCCTGGCCGGGCTCGGGGTGAGGTGTAGCGGCCGCCCGGGTCAGGAGGCCGGCCCGGCCGGGCTCGGGGTGTGGTGGAGCGGCCGCCGGGGTAAACCAGCTGGCCCGGCGGGGCTTCGGTTGTGGTGGAGCGGCAGCCGGGGTAAAGCAGCCGGCCCGGCCCGGCTCGGGTGTGGTGGAGCGGCCGCCCGAGTCAAGCAGTAGGGCCGGCGGGGCTCCGGTTGTGGTGGAGAGGCCGCTGGAATAAAGCAGCTGGCCCAGCCGGGCTCGGGGTGTGGTGGAGCGGCCGCCCGGGTCAAGAGGCCGGCCCGGCCGGGCTGGGTCTGTGGTGGAGCGGCCGCCCGGGTCAAGCAGCTGGCCTGCCGTGGATCCGGTTGTGGTGGAGCGGCCGCCGGGGTAAAGCAGCCGACCCGGCCGGGCTCGGGGTGTGGTGGAGCGCCCGCCCACATCAGGAAGCCGGCCCGCCCGGGCTGGGTCTGTGGTGGAGCGTCCGCCCGGGTCAACCAGCTGGCCCGGCGGGGCTCCGGTTTTGGTGGAGCGGCCGAGGGGTAAAGCAGCCGGCCCGGCCCGGCTCGGGGTGTGGTGGAGCGGCCGCCCGGGTCAGGAAGCCGGCCCGGCCGGGCTCGGTCGGTTGTGGAGCGGCCGCCCGGGTCAACCAGCTGGCCCGGCGGGGCTCCGGTTGTGGTGGAGCGGCCGCCGGGGTAGAGCAGCCGGCCCGGCTAAGCTGGGGGTGTGGTGGAGCGTCCGCCCAAGTCAGGAGGCCGGCCCGGCCGGGCTCGGTCGGTTGTGGAGCGGCCGCCCGGGTCAACCAGCTGGCCCGGCGGGGCTCCGGTTGTGGTTGAGCGGCGGCCTGGGTAAAGCAGCCGGCCCAGCCGGGCTGGGGGTGTGGTGGAGTGGCCGCCCGGGTTAGGAAGCCGGCCCGGGAGGACTTGTTCGGTTGTGGAGCGGCAGCCCGGGTCAACCAGCTGGCCCGGCCGGGCTACGGTTGTGGTGGAGCGGCCGCCGGGGTAGAGCAGCCGGCCCGGCCCGGCTCGGGGTGTGGTGGAGCGGCCGCCCGGGTCAGGAGGCCGGCCCGGCCGGACTCGGTCGGTTGTGGAGCGGCCGCCCGGGTCAACCAGCTGGCCCGGCGGGGCTCCGGTTGTAGTGGAGCGGCCGCCGGGGTAAAGCAGCCGGGCCGGCCGGGCTAGGGGTGTGGTGGAGCGGCCGCCCGGGTCAGGAAGCCGGCCCGGCCGGACTCGGTCGGTTGTGGAGCGGCTGCCCGGGTCAACCAGCTGGCCCGGCGGGGCTCCGGTTGTGGTGGAGCGGCCGCCGGGGTAAAGCAGCCGGGCCGGCTGGGCTCGGGGTGCGGTGGAGCGGCCGCCCGGGTCAGGAAGCCGGCCCGGCCGGGCTCGGTCGGTTGTGGAGCGGCCGCCCGGGTCAACCAGCTGGCTCGGCGGGGCTCCGGTTGTGGTGGAGCGGCCGCCGGGGTAAACCAGCCGGCCCGGCCGGGCTGGTGGTGTGGTGGAGCGGCCGCCCGGGTCAGGAGGCCGGACCGGCCGGGCTCGGTCGGTTGTGGAGCGGCCGCCCAGGTCAACCAGCTGGCCCTGCGGGGCTCCGGTTGGGTGGAGCGGCCGCCGGGGTATGGCAGCCGGCCCGGCCGGGCTGGGGTTGTGGGGGAGCGGCCGCCCGGGTCAGGAGGCCGGCCCGGCCGGGCTGGGTCTGTGGTGGAGCGGCCGCCCGGTTCAACCAGTTGGCCCGGCGGGGCTCCGGTTGTGGTGGAGCGGCCGCCGGGGTAAAGCAGCCGGCCCGGCCGGGCTCGGGGTGTGGTGGAGCGGCCGCCCGGGTCAGGAAGCCGGCCCGGCTGGGCTCGGTCCGTTGTGGAGCGTCCGCCCGGGTCAACCAGCTGGCCCGGCGGGGCTCCGGTTGTGGTGGAGCGGCCGCCGGGGTAAAGCAGCCGGGCCGGCCGGGCTCGGGGTGTGGTGGAGCGTCCGCCCGGGTCAGGAAGCCGGCCCGGCCGGGCTCGGTCGGTTGTGGAGCGGCCGCCCGGGTCAACCAGCTGGCCCGGCGGGGCTCCGGTTGTGGTGGAGCGGCCGCCGGGGTAAACCAGCCGGCCCGGCCGGGCTGGTGGTGTGGTGGAGCGGCCGCCCGGGTCAGGAGGCCGGACCGGCCGGGCTCGGTCGGTTGTGGAGCGGCCGCCCAGGTCAACCAGCTGGCCCTGCGGGGCTCCGGTTGGGTGGAGCGGCCGCCGGGGTAAAGCAGCCGGCTCGGCCCGGCTCGGGGTGTGGTGTAGCGGCCTCCCGGGTCAGAAAGCCGGCCCGGCCGGACTCGGTCCGTTGTGGAGCGGCCGCCCGGGTCAACCAGCTGGCCCGGCCGGGCTCCGGGTGTGGTGGAGCGGCATCCCGGGTCAACCAGCTGGCCCGGCCGGGATCGGACTGTTGTGGAGCGGCCGCCGGTGTAACGCAGCCGGCCCGGCCGGGCTCGGGGTGTGGTGTAGCGGTCGCCCGGGTCAGAAAGCCGGACCGGCCGGGCACGGTTTGTGGTGCAGCGGCCGCCCGTGTCAACCAGCTGGCCCGGCGGGGATCCGGTTGTGGTGGGGCGGCTGCCGGGGTAAAGCAGCCTGCCCGGCCGGGCTCTGGGTGTTGTGGAGCGGCCGCTCGTGTCAGGAAGCCGGCCCGGGCGGGTTCGGTCTGTGGTGGAGCGGCCGCCCGGGTCAACCAGCTGGCCCAGCCGAGCTCGGTCTGTGGTGGAGCGGCCGCCGGGGTGAAGCAGCCCGCCCGGCCGGGCTCGGGGTGTGGTGTAGCGGCCGCCCGGGTCAGGAGGCCGGCCCGGCCGCGCTCGGGGTGTGGTGGAGCGGCCGCCCGGGTCAGGAAGCCGGCCCGGCCGTGCTCGGTCTGTTGTGGAGCGGCCGCCCTGGTCAACCAGCCGGCCGGGCGGGGCTCCGGTTGTGGTGGAGCGGCCGCCGGGGTAAAGCAGCAGGCCTGGCCGGGCTCGGGGTGTGGTGGAGCGGCCGCCCGGGTCAAGCAGCCGGCCCGGCGGGGCTCCGGTTGTGGTGGAGAGGCCCCCGGAATAAAGCAGCCGGCCCGGCCGGGCTCGGGGTGTGGTGGAGCGGCCGCCCGGGTCAGGAAGCCTGCCCCGCCGGGCTCGGTCGGTTGTGGAGCGGCCGCCCGGGTCAACCAGCTGGCCCGGCGGGGCTCCGGTTGTGGTGGAGCGGCCGCCGTGTAAAGCAGCCGGCCCGGCCGGGCTCGGGGTGTGGTGGAGCGGCCGCCCGGGTCAGGAAGCGGGCCCGGCCGGGCTCGGTCGGTTGTGGAGCGGCCGCCAGGGTCAACCAGCTGGCCCGGCGGGGCTCCGGTTGTGGTGGAGCCGCCGTCGGGGGAAACCAGCCGGCCCGGCCGGGCTCGGGGTGTGGTGGAGCGGCCGCCCGGGTCAGGAAGCCGGCCCGGCCGAGCTCGGTCGCTTGTGGAGCGGCTCCCGGGTCAACCAGCTGGCCCGGCGGGGAGCCGGTTGTGGTGGAGCGGCCGCCGGGGTAAAGCAGCCGGCCCGGCCCGGCTCGGGGTGTGGTGGAGCGGCCGCCCGGGTCAAGCAGCCGGCCCGGAAAGGCTCCGGTTGTGGTGGAGCGGCCACCGGGGTAAAGCAGCAGACCCGGCCGGGATCGGAGTGTGGTGGAGCGCCCGCCCGAGTCAAGCAGCCGGCCCGGCGGGGCGCCGGTTGTGGTGGAGGGGCTGCCGGGTGTAAAGCAGCCGGCCCGGCCCGGCTCGGGGAGTGGTCGAGCGGCCGCCCGGGTCAAGCAGCCGGCCCCGCGGGGCTCCGGTTGTGGTGGAGCGGCCACCGGGGTAAAGCAGCAGACCCGGCCGGGCTCGGGGTGTGGTGGAGCGGCCGCCCGCGTCAAGCAGCCGGCCCGGCGGGGCTCCGGTTGTGGTGGAGAGGCCGCCACAATAAAGCAGCCGGCCCGGCCGGACTCGGGGTGTGGTGGAGCGGCCGCCCGGGTCAGGAGGCCGGCACGGCCGGGCTCGGTCCGCGGTGGAGCGGCCGCCCAGGTCAACCAGCTGGCCTGGCGGGGATCCTGTTGTGGTGGAGGGGCAGCCGGGGTAAAGCAGCCGGCCCGGCCGGGCTCGGGGTGTGGTGGAGCGGTCGCCCGGGTCAGGAAGCCGGTCCGGCCGTGCTCGGTCTCTGGTGGAGCGGCCGCCCGGGTCGACCAGCTGGCCTGGCGGGGCTTTGGTTGTGGTGGAGCGGCTGCCGGGGTAAAGCAGCCGGCCCGGCCGGGCTCAGGGTGTGGTGGAGCGGCCACCGGGGTAAAGCAGCAGGCCCGGCTGGGCTCGGGGTGTGGTGGAGCAGCCGCCCGAGTCAAGCAGCCGGCCCGGCGGGGCTCCGGTTGTGGTGGAGCGGCCACCGGGGTAAAGCAGCAGACCCGGCCGGGCTCGGGGTGTGGTGGAGCGGCCGCCCGCGTCAAGCAGCCGGCCCGGCGGGGCTCCGGTTGTGGTGGAGAGGCCGCCACAATAAAGCAGCCGGCCCGGCCGGACTCGGGGTGTGGTGGAGCGGCCGCCCGGGTCAGGAGGCCGGCACGGCCGGGCTCGGTCCGCGGTGGAGCGGCCGCCCAGGTCAACCAGCTGGCCTGGCGGGGATCCTGTTGTGGTGGAGGGGCAGCCGGGGTAAAGCAGCCGGCCCGGCCGGGCTCGGGGTGTGGTGGAGCGGTCGCCCGGGTCAGGAAGCCGGTCCGGCCGTGCTCGGTCTCTGGTGGAGCGGCCGCCCGGGTCGACCAGCTGGCCTGGCGGGGCTTTGGTTGTGGTGGAGCGGCTGCCGGGGTAAAGCAGCCGGCCCGGCCGGGCTCAGGGTGTGGTGGAGCGGCCACCGGGGTAAAGCAGCAGGCCCGGCTGGGCTCGGGGTGTGGTGGAGCAGCCGCCCGAGTCAAGCAGCCGGCCCGGCGGGGCTCTGGTTGTGGTGGAGCGGCTGCCGGGGTAAAGCAGCCGGCCCGGCCTGGCTAGGGGTGTAGTGGAGCGGCCGCCGGAATCAAGCAGCCGGCCCGGCGGGGCTCCGGTTGTGGTGGAGCGGCCACCGGGGTAAAGCAGCAGACCCGGCCGGGCTCGGGGTGTGGTGTAGCGGCCGCCCGGGTCAAGCAGCCGGCCCGGCCAACCTCGGTCTGTATTCGAGCGGCCGCCCGGGTCAACCAGCTGGCCCGGCGGTGCTCCGGTTGTGGTGGAGCGGCAGCCGGGATAAAGCAGCCGGCCCGGGCGGGCTCGGGGTGTGGTGTAGCGGCCGCCCAGGTAAACCAGCTGGCCTGGCGGGGATCCGGTTGTGGTGGATCGGCCACCGGGATAAAGCAGCCAGCCCGGCCGGCCTCGGGGTGTGGTGGAGCGGCCGCCCGAGTCAAGCAGCCGGCTCAGCAAGGCTCCGGTTGTGGTGGAGTGGCCACCGGGTTAAAGCAGCAGGCCCGGCCGGGCTCGGGGTGTGGTGGAGCTGCCGCCTGGGTCAAGCAGCCGGCCCGGAGGGGCTCGGGGTGTGGTGGAGCGGCCGCCGGAGTCAAGCAGCCGTTTCGGCGGGCCGCCGGTTGTGGTGGAGGGGCTGCCGGGGTAAAGCAGCCGGCCCGGCCTGGCTCGGGGTGTGGTGTAGCGGCCGCCTGGGTCAGGAGGCCGGCCGGGCCGGGCTCGGTCTGTGGTGGAGCGGCCGCCCGGGTCAACCAGCTGGCCCGGCGGGGCTACGGTTGTAGTGGACAGGCCGCCGGGGTAAAGCAGCCGGCCCGGCCCGGCTCGGGGTGTGGTGCAGCGGCGGCCCGGGTCAAGCAGCCGGCCCGGCGGGGCTCCGGTTGTGGTGGACAGGCCGCCGGAATAAAGCAGCCGGCCCGGCCGGCCTCGGGGTGTGGTGGAGCGTCCGCTCGAGTCAAGCAGCCGGCCCGGCGGGGCGCCGGTTGTGGTGGAGGGGCTGCCGGGGTAAAGCAGCCGGCCCGGCCGGGCTCTGGGTGTGGTGTAGCAGCCGCCCGGGTCAGGAGGCCGGCCGGGCCGGGCTCGGTCTGTGGTGGAGCGGCCGCCCGGTTCAACCACCTGGCCCGGCGGGGCTCCGGTTGTGGTAGAGCGGCCGCCGGGGTAAAGCAGCCGGCCCGGCCGGGCTCGGGGTGTGGTGGAGCGGCCCCCCGGGTCAGGAGGCCGGCCCGGCCGGGCTCGGTCTGTGGTGGAGCGGCCGCCCGGGTAAACCAGCTGGCCCGGCGGGGCTCCGGTTGTGGTGGAGCGGCCGCCGGGGTAAAGCAGCCGGCCCGGCCGGGCTCGGGGTGTGGTGGAGCGGCCGCCAGGGTCAGGAAGCCGGGCCGGCCCAGCTCGGTCGGTTGTGGAGCGGCCGCCCGGGTCAACCAGCTGGCCCGGCGGGGCTCCGGTTGTGGTGGAGCGGCCGCCGGGTAAAGCAGCCGGCCCGGCCGGGCTCGGGGTGTGGTAGAGCGGCCGCCCGGGTCAGGAAGCCGGCCCGGCCGGGATCGGTCGGTTGTGGAGCGGCCGCCAGGGTCAACCAGCTGGCCCGGCGGGGCTCCGGTTGTGGTGGAGCAGCCGCCGGGGTAAAGCAGCCGGCCCGGCACGGCTCGGGGTGTGGTGGAGCGGCCGCTCGGGTCAGGAAGCCGGCCCGGCCGGGCTCGGTCTGTTGTGGACCGGCCGCCCGGGTCAACCAGCTGGCCCGGCGGGGCTCCGGTTGTGGTGGAGCGGCCGCCGGGTTAAAGCAGCGGGCCCGGCCAGGCTGGGGTTGTGGTGGAGCGGCCGCCCGGGTCAACCAGCTGGCCCGGCGGGGCTCCGATTGTGGTGGAGCGTCTGCCGGGGTAAAGCAGCCGGCCCAGCACGGCTCGGGGTGTGGTGGAGCGGCCGCCCGGGTCAGGAAGCCGGCCCGGTCGGGCTCGGTCTGTGGTGGAGAGGCAGCCCGGGTCAACCAGCTGGCCCGGCAGGGCTCCGGTTGTGGTGGAGCGGCCGCCAGGGTAAAGCAGCCGGCCGGGCCCGGCTCGAGGTGTGGTGGAGCGGCCGCCCGGGTCAGGAAGCCGGCCCGGCCGGGCTCGGTCTGTGGTGGAGCGGCCGCCCGGGTCAACCAGCTGGCCCGGCGGGGCTCCGGTTGTGGTGGAGCGGCAGCCGGGGTTAACCAGTCGGCTCGGCCAGGCTCGGGGTGTGGTGGAGCGGCCGCCCGGGTCAGGAAGCCGGCCCGGCCGGGCTCGGTCGGTTGTGGAGCGGCCGCCCGGGTCAACCAGCTGGCCCGGCGGGGCTCCGGTTGTGGTGGAGCGGCCGCCGGGGTAAAGCAGCCGGCCCGGCCGGGCTGGGGTTGTGGTGGAGCAGCCGCCTGGGTCAGGAAGCCGGCCCGGCCGGGCTCGGTCGGTTGTGGAGCGGCCGCCCGGGTCAACCAGCTGGCCCGGCGGGGCTCCGGTTGTGGTGGAGCGGCCGCCGGGGTAAAGCAGCCGACCCGGCCGGGCTCGGGGTGTGGTGGAGCGGCCGCCCGGGTCAGGAAGCCGGCCCGGCCGGGCTCGGTCGGTTGTGGAGCGGCCGCCCGGGTCAACCAGCTGGCCCGGCGGGGATCCGGTTGTGGTGGAGTGGCCGCCGGGGTAAAGCAGCCGACCCGGCCCGGCTCGGGGTGTGGTGGAGCGGCCGCCCGGGTCAGGAAGCTGGCCCGGCCGGGCTCGGTCGGTTGTGGAGCGGCCGCCCGGGTCAACCAGCTGGCCCGGCGGGGCTCCGGTTGTGGTGGAGCGGCCGCCGGGGTAAAGCAGCCGGCCCGGCCGGGCTCGGGGTGTGGTGGAGCGGCCGCCCGTGTAAGAAAGCCGGCCCGGCCGGGCTCGGTCGGTTGTGGAGCGGCTCCCGGGTCAACCAGCTGGCCCGGCGGGGCTCTGGTTGTGGTGGAGCGGCCGCCGGGTAAAGCAGCCGGCCCGACCGGGCTCGGGGTGTGGTGGAGCGGCCGCCCGGGTCAGGAAGCCGGCCCGGCCCGGCTCGGTCGGTTGTGGAGCGGCCGCCAGGGTCAACCAGCTGGCCCGGCGGGGCTCCGGTTGTGGTGGAGCGGCCGCCGGGGTAAAGCAGCCGGCCCGGCCGGACTCGGGGTGTGGTGGAGCGGCCCCCCGGGTCAGGAGGCCGGCCCGGCCGGGCTCGGTCTGTGGTGGAGCGGCCGCCCGGGTAAACCAGCTGGCCCGGCGGGGCTCCGGTTGTGGTGGAGCGGCCGCCGGGGTAAAGCAGCCGGCCCGGCCGGGCTGGGGGTGTGGTGGAGCGCCCGCCCGGGTCAGGAGGCCGGCCCGGCCGGGCTCGGTCGGTTGTGGAGCGGCCGCCCGGGTCAACCAGCTGGCCCGGCTGGGCTCCAGTTGTGGTGGAGCGGCCGCCGGGGTAAAGCAGCCAGCCGGGCCCGGCTCGAAATGTGGTGGAGCGGCCGCCCGGATCAAGAAGCCGGCCCGGCCGGGCTCGGTCGGTTGTGGAGCGGCTGCCCGGGTCAACCAGCTGGCCCGGCGGGGCTCCGGTTGTGGTGGAGCGGCCGCCGGGGTAAAGCAGCCGGCTCGGCCCGGCTCGGGGTGTGGTGGAGCGGCCGCCCGGGTCAGGAAGCCGGCCTGGCCGGGCTCGGTCGGTTGTGGAGCGGCCGCCCGGGTCAACCAGCTGGCCCGGCGGGGCTCCGGTTGTGGTGGAGCGGCCGCCGGGGTAAAGCAGCCGGCCCGGCCGGGCTCGGGGTGTGGTGGAGCGGCCGCCCGGGTCAGGAAGCCGGCCCGGCTGGGATCGGTCCGTTGTGGAGCGTCCGCCCGGGTCAACCAGCTGGCCCGGCGGGGCTCCGGTTGTGGTGGAGCGGCCGCCGGGGTAAAGCAGCCGGGCCGGCCGGGCTCGGGGTGTGGTGGAGCGGCCGCCCGGGTCAGGAAGCCGGCCCGGCCGGGCTCGGTCGGTTGTGGAGCGGCCGCCCGGGTCAACCAGCTGGCCCGGCGAGGCTCCGGTTGTAGTGGAGCGGCCGCCGGGGTAAAGCAGCCGGGCCGGCCGGGCTAGGGGTGTGGTGGAGCGGCCGCCCGGGTCAGGAAGCCGGCCCGGCCGGACTCGGTCGGTTGTGGAGCGGCCGCCCGGGTCAACCAGCTGGCCCGGCGGGGCTCCGGTTGTGGTGGAGCGCCCGCAGGGGTAAAGCAGCCGGCCCGGCCGGGCTCGGGGTGTGGTGGAGCGGCAGCCCGGGTCAAGAGGCCGGCCCGGCCGGGCTGGGTCTGTGGTGGAGCGGCCGCCCGGGTCAAGCAGCTGGCCTGCCGTGGATCCGGTTGTGGTGGAGCGGCCGCCGGGGTAAAGCAGCCGACCCGGCCGGGCTCGGGGTGTGGTGGAGCGCCCGCCCACATCAGGAAGCCGGCCCGCCCGGGCTGGGTCTGTGGTGGAGCGTCCGCCCGGGTCAACCAGCTGGCCCGGCGGGGCTCCGGTTTTGGTGGAGCGGCCGAGGGGTAAAGCAGCCGGCCCGGCCCGGCTCGGGGTGTGGTGGAGCGGCCGCCCGGGTCAGGAAGCCGGCCCGGCCGGGCTCGGTCGGTTGTGGAGCGGCCGCCCGGGTCAACCAGCTGGCCCGGCGGGCCTCCGGTTGTGGTGGAGCGGCCGCCGGGGTAGAGCAGCCGGCCCGGCTAAGCTGGGGGTGTGGTGGAGCGTCCGCCCAAGTCAGGAGGCCGGCCCGGCCGGGCTCGGTCGGTTGTGGAGCGGCCGCCCGGGTCAACCAGCTGGCCCGGCGGGGCTCCGGTTGTGGTTGAGCGGCGGCCTGGGTAAAGCAGCCGGCCCAGCCGGGCTGGGGGTGTGGTGGAGTGGCCGCCCGGGTTAGGAAGCCGGCCCGGGAGGACTTGTTCGGTTGTGGAGCGGCAGCCCGGGTCAACCAGCTGGCCCGGCCGGGCTACGGTTGTGGTGGAGCGGCCGCCGGGGTAGAGCAGCCGGCCCGGCCCGGCTCGGGGTGTGGTGGAGCGGCCGCCCGGGTCAGGAGGCCGGCCCGGCCGGACTCGGTCGGTTGTGGAGCGGCCGCCCGGGTCAACCAGCTGGCCCGGCGGGGCTCCGGTTGTAGTGGAGCGGCCGCCGGGGTAAAGCAGCCGGGCCGGCCGGGCTAGGGGTGTGGTGGAGCGGCCGCCCGGGTCAGGAAGCCGGCCCGGCCGGACTCGGTCGGTTGTGGAGCGGCTGCCCGGGTCAACCAGCTGGCCCGGCGGGGCTCCGGTTGTGGTGGAGCGGCCGCCGGGGTAAAGCAGCCGGGCCGGCTGGGCTCGGGGTGCGGTGGAGCGGCCGCCCGGGTCAGGAAGCCGGCCCGGCCGGGCTCGGTCGGTTGTGGAGCGGCCGCCCGGGTCAACCAGCTGGCCCGGCGGGGCTCCGGTTGTGGTGGAGCGGCCGCCGGGGTAAACCAGCCGGCCCGGCCGGGCTGGTGGTGTGGTGGAGCGGCCGCCCGGGTCAGGAGGCCGGACCGGCCGGGCTCGGTCGGTTGTGGAGCGGCCGCCCAGGTCAACCAGCTGGCCCTGCGGGGCTCCGGTTGGGTGGAGCGGCCGCCGGGGTATGGCAGCCGGCCCGGCCGGGCTGGGGTTGTGGGGGAGCGGCCGCCCGGGTCAGGAGGCCGGCCCGGCCGGGCTGGGTCTGTGGTGGAGCGGCCGCCCGGTTCAACCAGTTGGCCCGGCGGGGCTCCGGTTGTGGTGGAGCGGCCGCCGGGGTAAAGCAGCCGGCCCGGCCGGGCTCGGGGTGTGGTGGAGCGGCCGCCCGGGTCAGGAAGCCGGCCCGGCTGGGCTCGGTCCGTTGTGGAGCGTCCGCCCGGGTCAACCAGCTGGCCCGGCGGGGCTCCGGTTGTGGTGGAGCGGCCGCCGGGGTAAAGCAGCCGGGCCGGCCGGGCTCGGGGTGTGGTGGAGCGTCCGCCCGGGTCAGGAAGCCGGCCCGGCCGGGCTCGGTCGGTTGTGGAGCGGCCGCCCGGGTCAACCAGCTGGCCCGGCGGGGCTCCGGTTGTGGTGGAGCGGCCGCCGGGGTAAACCAGCCGGCCCGGCCGGGCTGGTGGTGTGGTGGAGCGGCCGCCCGGGTCAGGAGGCCGGACCGGCCGGGCTCGGTCGGTTGTGGAGCGGCCGCCCAGGTCAACCAGCTGGCCCTGCGGGGCTCCGGTTGGGTGGAGCGGCCGCCGGGGTAAAGCAGCCGGCTCGGCCCGGCTCGGGGTGTGGTTTAGCGGCCTCCCGGGTCAGAAAGCCGGCCCGGCCGGACTCGGTCCGTTGTGGAGCGGCCGCCCGGGTCAACCAGCTGGCCCGGCCGGGCTCCGGGTGTGGTGGAGCGGCATCCCGGGTCAACCAGCTGGCCCGGCCGGGATCGGACTGTTGTGGAGCGGCCGCCGGTGTAACGCAGCCGGCCCGGCCGGGCTCGGGGTGTGGTGTAGCGGTCGCCCGGGTCAGAAAGCCGGACCGGCCGGGCACGGTTTGTGGTGCAGCGGCCGCCCGTGTCAACCAGCTGGCCCGGCGGGGATCCGGTTGTGGTGGGGCGGCTGCCGGGGTAAAGCAGCCTGCCCGGCCGGGCTCTGGGTGTTGTGGAGCGGCCGCTCGTGTCAGGAAGCCGGCCCGGGCGGGTTCGGTCTGTGGTGGAGCGGCCGCCCGGGTCAACCAGCTGGCCCAGCCGAGCTCGGTCTGTGGTGGAGCGGCCGCCGGGGTAAAGCAGCCCGCCCGGCCGGGCTCGGGGTGTGGTGTAGCGGCCGCCCGGGTCAGGAGGCCGGCCCGGCCGCGCTCGGGGTGTGGTGGAGCGGCCGCCCGGGTCAGGAAGCCGGCCCGGCCGTGCTCGGTCTGTTGTGGAGCGGCCGCCCTGGTCAACCAGCCGGCCGGGCGGGGCTCCGGTTGTGGTGGAGCGGCCGCCGGGGTAAAGCAGCAGGCCTGGCCGGGCTCGGGGTGTGGTGGAGCGGCCGCCCGGGTCAAGCAGCCGGCCCGGCGGGGCTCCGGTTGTGGTGGAGAGGCCCCCGGAATAAAGCAGCCGGCCCGGCCGGGCTCGGGGTGTGGTGGAGCGGCCGCCCGGGTCAGGAAGCCTGCCCCGCCGGGCTCGGTCGGTTGTGGAGCGGCCGCCCGGGTCAACCAGCTGGCCCGGCGGGGCTCCGGTTGTGGTGGAGCGGCCGCCGTGTAAAGCAGCCGGCCCGGCCGGGCTCGGGGTGTGGTGGAGCGGCCGCCCGGGTCAGGAAGCGGGCCCGGCCGGGCTCGGTCGGTTGTGGAGCGGCCGCCAGGGTCAACCAGCTGGCCCGGCGGGGCTCCGGTTGTGGTGGAGCCGCCGTCGGGGGAAAGCAGCCGGCCCGGCCGGGCTCGGGGTGTGGTGGAGCGGCCGCCCGGGTCAGGAAGCCGGCCCGGCCGAGCTCGGTCGCTTGTGGAGCGGCTCCCGGGTCAACCAGCTGGCCCGGCGGGGAGCCGGTTGTGGTGGAGCGGCCGCCGGGGTAAAGCAGCCGGCCCGGCCCGGCTCGGGGTGTGGTGGAGCGGCCGCCCGGGTCAAGCAGCCGGCCCGGAAAGGCTCCGGTTGTGGTGGAGCGGCCACCGGGGTAAAGCAGCAGACCCGGCCGGGATCGGAGTGTGGTGGAGCGCCCGCCCGAGTCAAGCAGCCGGCCCGGCGGGGCGCCGGTTGTGGTGGAGGGGCTGCCGGGTGTAAAGCAGCCGGCCCGGCCCGGCTCGGGGAGTGGTCGAGCGGCCGCCCGGGTCAAGCAGCCGGCCCGGCGGGGCTCCGGTTGTGGTGGAGCGGCCACCGGGGTAAAGCAGCAGACCCGGCCGGGCTCGGGGTGTGGTGGAGCGGCCGCCCGCGTCAAGCAGCCGGCCCGGCGGGGCTCCGGTTGTGGTGGAGAGGCCGCCACAATAAAGCAGCCGGCCCGGCCGGACTCGGGGTGTGGTGGAGCGGCCGCCCGGGTCAGGAGGCCGGCACGGCCGGGCTCGGTCCGCGGTGGAGCGGCCGCCCAGGTCAACCAGCTGGCCTGGCGGGGATCCTGTTGTGGTGGAGGGGCAGCCGGGGTAAAGCAGCCGGCCCGGCCGGGCTCGGGGTGTGGTGGAGCGGTCGCCCGGGTCAGGAAGCCGGTCCGGCCGTGCTCGGTCTCTGGTGGAGCGGCCGCCCGGGTCGACCAGCTGGCCTGGCGGGGCTTTGGTTGTGGTGGAGCGGCTGCCGGGGTAAAGCAGCCGGCCCGGCCGGGCTCAGGGTGTGGTGGAGCGGCCACCGGGGTAAAGCAGCAGGCCCGGCTGGGCTCGGGGTGTGGTGGAGCAGCCGCCCGAGTCAAGCAGCCGGCCCGGCGGGGCTCCGGTTGTGGTGGAGCGGCCACCGGGGTAAAGCAGCAGACCCGGCCGGGCTCGGGGTGTGGTGGAGCGGCCGCCCGCGTCAAGCAGCCGGCCCGGCGGGGCTCCGGTTGTGGTGGAGAGGCCGCCACAATAAAGCAGCCGGCCCGGCCGGACTCGGGGTGTGGTGGAGCGGCCGCCCGGGTCAGGAGGCCGGCACGGCCGGGCTCGGTCCGCGGTGGAGCGGCCGCCCAGGTCAACCAGCTGGCCTGGCGGGGATCCTGTTGTGGTGGAGGGGCAGCCGGGGTAAAGCAGCCGGCCCGGCCGGGCTCGGGGTGTGGTGGAGCGGTCGCCCGGGTCAGGAAGCCGGTCCGGCCGTGCTCGGTCTCTGGTGGAGCGGCCGCCCGGGTCGACCAGCTGGCCTGGCGGGGCTTTGGTTGTGGTGGAGCGGCTGCCGGGGTAAAGCAGCCGGCCCGGCCGGGCTCAGGGTGTGGTGGAGCGGCCACCGGGGTAAAGCAGCAGGCCCGGCTGGGCTCGGGGTGTGGTGGAGCAGCCGCCCGAGTCAAGCAGCCGGCCCGGCGGGGCTCTGGTTGTGGTGGAGCGGCTGCCGGGGTAAAGCAGCCGGCCCGGCGTGGCTAGGGGTGTAGTGGAGCGGCCGCCGGAATCAAGCAGCCGGCCCGGCGGGGCTCCGGTTGTGGTGGAGCGGCCACCGGGGTAAAGCAGCAGACCCGGCCGGGCTCGGGGTGTGGTGTAGCGGCCGCCCGGGTCAAGCAGCCGGCCCGGCCAACCTCGGTCTGTATTCGAGCGGCCGCCCGGGTCAACCAGCTGGCCCGGCGGTGCTCCGGTTGTGGTGGAGCGGCAGCCGGGATAAAGCAGCCGGCCCGGGCGGGCTCGGGGTGTGGTGTAGCGGCCGCCCAGGTAAACCAGCTGGCCTGGCGGGGATCCGGTTGTGGTGGATCGGCCACCGGGATAAAGCAGCCAGCCCGGCCGGCCTCGGGGTGTGGTGGAGCGGCCGCCCGAGTCAAGCAGCCGGCTCAGCAAGGCTCCGGTTGTGGTGGAGTGGCCACCGGGTTAAAGCAGCAGGCCCGGCCGGGCTCGGGGTGTGGTGGAGCTGCCGCCTGGGTCAAGCAGCCGGCCCGGAGGGGCTCGGGGTGTGGTGGAGCGGCCGCCGGAGTCAAGCAGCCGTTTCGGCGGGCCGCCGGTTGTGGTGGAGGGGCTGCCGGGGTAAAGCAGCCGGCCCGGCCTGGCTCGGGGTGTGGTGTAGCGGCCGCCTGGGTCAGGAGGCCGGCCGGGCCGGGCTCGGTCTGTGGTGGAGCGGCCGCCCGGGTCAACCAGCTGGCCCGGCGGGGCTGGGGTTGTGGTGGAGCGGCCGCCGGGGTAAAGCAGCCGGCCAGGCCCGGCTAGGGGTGTGGTGGAGCGGCCGCCCGGGTCAACCAGCTGGCCCGGCGGGGATCCGGTTGTGGTGGAGCGGCCACCGGGGTAAAGCAGCCGGCCCGGACGGCCTGTGGTGTGCTGGAGCGGTCGCCCTGGTAAGGAAGCCGGCCCGGCCGGGCTCGGTCTGTGGTCCGGCGGCCGCCCGGGTCAACCAGCTGGCCCGGCCGGGCTCGGTCTGTGGTGCAGCGGCCGCCGGGGTAAAGCAGCCGGCCCGGCCGTGCTCGGGGTGTGGTGTAGCGGCCGGCCGGGTCAACCAGCTGGCCCGGCGGGGCTTCGGTTGTGGTGGAGCGGCAGCCGGGGTAAAGCACCCGGCCCGGCCGGGCTCGGGGTGAGGTGTAGCGGCCGCCCGGGTCAGGAGGCCGGCCCGGCCGGGCTCGGGGTGTGGTGGAGCGGCCGCCGGGGTAAACCAGCTGGCCCGGCGGGGCTTCGGTTGTGGTGGAGCGGCCGCCGGGGTAAAGCAGCCGGCCCGGCCGGACTCGGGGTGTGGTGGAGCGGCCCCCCGGGTCAGGAGGCCGGCCCGGCCGGGCTCGGTCTGTGGTGGAGCGGCCGCCCGGGTAAACCAGCTGGCCCGGCGGGGCTCCGGTTGTGGTGGAGCGGCCGCCGGGGTAAAGCAGCCGGCCCGGCCGGGCTGGGGGTGTGGTGGAGCGCCCGCCCGGGTCAGGAGGCCGGCCCGGCCGGGCTCGGTCGGTTGTGGAGCGGCCGCCCGGGTCAACCAGCTGGCCCGGCTGGGCTCCAGTTGTGGTGGAGCGGCCGCCGGGGTAAAGCAGCCAGCCGGGCCCGGCTCGAAATGTGGTGGAGCGGCCGCCCGGATCAAGAAGCCGGCCCGGCCGGGCTCGGTCGGTTGTGGAGCGGCTGCCCGGGTCAACCAGCTGGCCCGGCGGGGCTCCGGTTGTGGTGGAGCGGCCGCCGGGGTAAAGCAGCCGGCTCGGCCCGGCTCGGGGTGTGGTGGAGCGGCCGCCCGGGTCAGGAAGCCGGCCTGGCCGGGCTCGGTCGGTTGTGGAGCGGCCGCCCGGGTCAACCAGCTGGCCCGGCGGGGCTCCGGTTGTGGTGGAGCGGCCGCCGGGGTAAAGCAGCCGGCCCGGCCGGGCTCGGGGTGTGGTGGAGCGGCCGCCCGGGTCAGGAAGCCGGCCCGGCTGGGATCGGTCCGTTGTGGAGCGTCCGCCCGGGTCAACCAGCTGGCCCGGCGGGGCTCCGGTTGTGGTGGAGCGGCCGCCGGGGTAAAGCAGCCGGGCCGGCCGGGCTCGGGGTGTGGTGGAGCGGCCGCCCGGGTCAGGAAGCCGGCCCGGCCGGGCTCGGTCGGTTGTGGAGCGGCCGCCCGGGTCAACCAGCTGGCCCGGCGAGGCTCCGGTTGTAGTGGAGCGGCCGCCGGGGTAAAGCAGCCGGGCCGGCCGGGCTAGGGGTGTGGTGGAGCGGCCGCCCGGGTCAGGAAGCCGGCCCGGCCGGACTCGGTCGGTTGTGGAGCGGCCGCCCGGGTCAACCAGCTGGCCCGGCGGGGCTCCGGTTGTGGTGGAGCGCCCGCAGGGGTAAAGCAGCCGGCCCGGCCGGGCTCGGGGTGTGGTGGAGCGGCAGCCCGGGTCAAGAGGCCGGCCCGGCCGGGCTGGGTCTGTGGTGGAGCGGCCGCCCGGGTCAAGCAGCTGGCCTGCCGTGGATCCGGTTGTGGTGGAGCGGCCGCCGGGGTAAAGCAGCCGACCCGGCCGGGCTCGGGGTGTGGTGGAGCGCCCGCCCACATCAGGAAGCCGGCCCGCCCGGGCTGGGTCTGTGGTGGAGCGTCCGCCCGGGTCAACCAGCTGGCCCGGCGGGGCTCCGGTTTTGGTGGAGCGGCCGAGGGGTAAAGCAGCCGGCCCGGCCCGGCTCGGGGTGTGGTGGAGCGGCCGCCCGGGTCAGGAAGCCGGCCCGGCCGGGCTCGGTCGGTTGTGGAGCGGCCGCCCGGGTCAACCAGCTGGCCCGGCGGGCCTCCGGTTGTGGTGGAGCGGCCGCCGGGGTAGAGCAGCCGGCCCGGCTAAGCTGGGGGTGTGGTGGAGCGTCCGCCCAAGTCAGGAGGCCGGCCCGGCCGGGCTCGGTCGGTTGTGGAGCGGCCGCCCGGGTCAACCAGCTGGCCCGGCGGGGCTCCGGTTGTGGTTGAGCGGCGGCCTGGGTAAAGCAGCCGGCCCAGCCGGGCTGGGGGTGTGGTGGAGTGGCCGCCCGGGTTAGGAAGCCGGCCCGGGAGGACTTGTTCGGTTGTGGAGCGGCAGCCCGGGTCAACCAGCTGGCCCGGCCGGGCTACGGTTGTGGTGGAGCGGCCGCCGGGGTAGAGCAGCCGGCCCGGCCCGGCTCGGGGTGTGGTGGAGCGGCCGCCCGGGTCAGGAGGCCGGCCCGGCCGGACTCGGTCGGTTGTGGAGCGGCCGCCCGGGTCAACCAGCTGGCCCGGCGGGGCTCCGGTTGTAGTGGAGCGGCCGCCGGGGTAAAGCAGCCGGGCCGGCCGGGCTAGGGGTGTGGTGGAGCGGCCGCCCGGGTCAGGAAGCCGGCCCGGCCGGACTCGGTCGGTTGTGGAGCGGCTGCCCGGGTCAACCAGCTGGCCCGGCGGGGCTCCGGTTGTGGTGGAGCGGCCGCCGGGGTAAAGCAGCCGGGCCGGCTGGGCTCGGGGTGCGGTGGAGCGGCCGCCCGGGTCAGGAAGCCGGCCCGGCCGGGCTCGGTCGGTTGTGGAGCGGCCGCCCGGGTCAACCAGCTGGCCCGGCGGGGCTCCGGTTGTGGTGGAGCGGCCGCCGGGGTAAACCAGCCGGCCCGGCCGGGCTGGTGGTGTGGTGGAGCGGCCGCCCGGGTCAGGAGGCCGGACCGGCCGGGCTCGGTCGGTTGTGGAGCGGCCGCCCAGGTCAACCAGCTGGCCCTGCGGGGCTCCGGTTGGGTGGAGCGGCCGCCGGGGTATGGCAGCCGGCCCGGCCGGGCTGGGGTTGTGGGGGAGCGGCCGCCCGGGTCAGGAGGCCGGCCCGGCCGGGCTGGGTCTGTGGTGGAGCGGCCGCCCGGTTCAACCAGTTGGCCCGGCGGGGCTCCGGTTGTGGTGGAGCGGCCGCCGGGGTAAAGCAGCCGGCCCGGCCGGGCTCGGGGTGTGGTGGAGCGGCCGCCCGGGTCAGGAAGCCGGCCCGGCTGGGCTCGGTCCGTTGTGGAGCGTCCGCCCGGGTCAACCAGCTGGCCCGGCGGGGCTCCGGTTGTGGTGGAGCGGCCGCCGGGGTAAAGCAGCCGGGCCGGCCGGGCTCGGGGTGTGGTGGAGCGTCCGCCCGGGTCAGGAAGCCGGCCCGGCCGGGCTCGGTCGGTTGTGGAGCGGCCGCCCGGGTCAACCAGCTGGCCCGGCGGGGCTCCGGTTGTGGTGGAGCGGCCGCCGGGGTAAACCAGCCGGCCCGGCCGGGCTGGTGGTGTGGTGGAGCGGCCGCCCGGGTCAGGAGGCCGGACCGGCCGGGCTCGGTCGGTTGTGGAGCGGCCGCCCAGGTCAACCAGCTGGCCCTGCGGGGCTCCGGTTGGGTGGAGCGGCCGCCGGGGTAAAGCAGCCGGCTCGGCCCGGCTCGGGGTGTGGTTTAGCGGCCTCCCGGGTCAGAAAGCCGGCCCGGCCGGACTCGGTCCGTTGTGGAGCGGCCGCCCGGGTCAACCAGCTGGCCCGGCCGGGCTCCGGGTGTGGTGGAGCGGCATCCCGGGTCAACCAGCTGGCCCGGCCGGGATCGGACTGTTGTGGAGCGGCCGCCGGTGTAACGCAGCCGGCCCGGCCGGGCTCGGGGTGTGGTGTAGCGGTCGCCCGGGTCAGAAAGCCGGACCGGCCGGGCACGGTTTGTGGTGCAGCGGCCGCCCGTGTCAACCAGCTGGCCCGGCGGGGATCCGGTTGTGGTGGGGCGGCTGCCGGGGTAAAGCAGCCTGCCCGGCCGGGCTCTGGGTGTTGTGGAGCGGCCGCTCGTGTCAGGAAGCCGGCCCGGGCGGGTTCGGTCTGTGGTGGAGCGGCCGCCCGGGTCAACCAGCTGGCCCAGCCGAGCTCGGTCTGTGGTGGAGCGGCCGCCGGGGTAAAGCAGCCCGCCCGGCCGGGCTCGGGGTGTGGTGTAGCGGCCGCCCGGGTCAGGAGGCCGGCCCGGCCGCGCTCGGGGTGTGGTGGAGCGGCCGCCCGGGTCAGGAAGCCGGCCCGGCCGTGCTCGGTCTGTTGTGGAGCGGCCGCCCTGGTCAACCAGCCGGCCGGGCGGGGCTCCGGTTGTGGTGGAGCGGCCGCCGGGGTAAAGCAGCAGGCCTGGCCGGGCTCGGGGTGTGGTGGAGCGGCCGCCCGGGTCAAGCAGCCGGCCCGGCGGGGCTCCGGTTGTGGTGGAGAGGCCCCCGGAATAAAGCAGCCGGCCCGGCCGGGCTCGGGGTGTGGTGGAGCGGCCGCCCGGGTCAGGAAGCCTGCCCCGCCGGGCTCGGTCGGTTGTGGAGCGGCCGCCCGGGTCAACCAGCTGGCCCGGCGGGGCTCCGGTTGTGGTGGAGCGGCCGCCGTGTAAAGCAGCCGGCCCGGCCGGGCTCGGGGTGTGGTGGAGCGGCCGCCCGGGTCAGGAAGCGGGCCCGGCCGGGCTCGGTCGGTTGTGGAGCGGCCGCCAGGGTCAACCAGCTGGCCCGGCGGGGCTCCGGTTGTGGTGGAGCCGCCGTCGGGGGAAAGCAGCCGGCCCGGCCGGGCTCGGGGTGTGGTGGAGCGGCCGCCCGGGTCAGGAAGCCGGCCCGGCCGAGCTCGGTCGCTTGTGGAGCGGCTCCCGGGTCAACCAGCTGGCCCGGCGGGGAGCCGGTTGTGGTGGAGCGGCCGCCGGGGTAAAGCAGCCGGCCCGGCCCGGCTCGGGGTGTGGTGGAGCGGCCGCCCGGGTCAAGCAGCCGGCCCGGAAAGGCTCCGGTTGTGGTGGAGCGGCCACCGGGGTAAAGCAGCAGACCCGGCCGGGATCGGAGTGTGGTGGAGCGCCCGCC
Source organism: Artibeus lituratus (assembly GCA_038363175.2). Classification (NCBI taxonomy): domain Eukaryota; kingdom Metazoa; phylum Chordata; class Mammalia; order Chiroptera; family Phyllostomidae; genus Artibeus; species Artibeus lituratus. The sequence continues at coordinate 31,047 of JBAWUR020000054.1, read as the reverse complement.
CGAGTCAAGCAGCCGGCCCGGCGGGGCGCCGGTTGTGGTGGAGGGGCTGCCGGGTGTAAAGCAGCCGGCCCGGCCCGGCTCGGGGAGTGGTCGAGCGGCCGCCCGGGTCAAGCAGCCGGCCCGGCGGGGCTCCGGTTGTGGTGGAGCGGCCACCGGGGTAAAGCAGCAGACCCGGCCGGGCTCGGGGTGTGGTGGAGCGGCCGCCCGCGTCAAGCAGCCGGCCCGGCGGGGCTCCGGTTGTGGTGGAGAGGCCGCCACAATAAAGCAGCCGGCCCGGCCGGACTCGGGGTGTGGTGGAGCGGCCGCCCGGGTCAGGAGGCCGGCACGGCCGGGCTCGGTCCGCGGTGGAGCGGCCGCCCAGGTCAACCAGCTGGCCTGGCGGGGATCCTGTTGTGGTGGAGGGGCAGCCGGGGTAAAGCAGCCGGCCCGGCCGGGCTCGGGGTGTGGTGGAGCGGTCGCCCGGGTCAGGAAGCCGGTCCGGCCGTGCTCGGTCTCTGGTGGAGCGGCCGCCCGGGTCGACCAGCTGGCCTGGCGGGGCTTTGGTTGTGGTGGAGCGGCTGCCGGGGTAAAGCAGCCGGCCCGGCCGGGCTCAGGGTGTGGTGGAGCGGCCACCGGGGTAAAGCAGCAGGCCCGGCTGGGCTCGGGGTGTGGTGGAGCAGCCGCCCGAGTCAAGCAGCCGGCCCGGCGGGGCTCCGGTTGTGGTGGAGCGGCCACCGGGGTAAAGCAGCAGACCCGGCCGGGCTCGGGGTGTGGTGGAGCGGCCGCCCGCGTCAAGCAGCCGGCCCGGCGGGGCTCCGGTTGTGGTGGAGAGGCCGCCACAATAAAGCAGCCGGCCCGGCCGGACTCGGGGTGTGGTGGAGCGGCCGCCCGGGTCAGGAGGCCGGCACGGCCGGGCTCGGTCCGCGGTGGAGCGGCCGCCCAGGTCAACCAGCTGGCCTGGCGGGGATCCTGTTGTGGTGGAGGGGCAGCCGGGGTAAAGCAGCCGGCCCGGCCGGGCTCGGGGTGTGGTGGAGCGGTCGCCCGGGTCAGGAAGCCGGTCCGGCCGTGCTCGGTCTCTGGTGGAGCGGCCGCCCGGGTCGACCAGCTGGCCTGGCGGGGCTTTGGTTGTGGTGGAGCGGCTGCCGGGGTAAAGCAGCCGGCCCGGCCGGGCTCAGGGTGTGGTGGAGCGGCCACCGGGGTAAAGCAGCAGGCCCGGCTGGGCTCGGGGTGTGGTGGAGCAGCCGCCCGAGTCAAGCAGCCGGCCCGGCGGGGCTCTGGTTGTGGTGGAGCGGCTGCCGGGGTAAAGCAGCCGGCCCGGCGTGGCTAGGGGTGTAGTGGAGCGGCCGCCGGAATCAAGCAGCCGGCCCGGCGGGGCTCCGGTTGTGGTGGAGCGGCCACCGGGGTAAAGCAGCAGACCCGGCCGGGCTCGGGGTGTGGTGTAGCGGCCGCCCGGGTCAAGCAGCCGGCCCGGCCAACCTCGGTCTGTATTCGAGCGGCCGCCCGGGTCAACCAGCTGGCCCGGCGGTGCTCCGGTTGTGGTGGAGCGGCAGCCGGGATAAAGCAGCCGGCCCGGGCGGGCTCGGGGTGTGGTGTAGCGGCCGCCCAGGTAAACCAGCTGGCCTGGCGGGGATCCGGTTGTGGTGGATCGGCCACCGGGATAAAGCAGCCAGCCCGGCCGGCCTCGGGGTGTGGTGGAGCGGCCGCCCGAGTCAAGCAGCCGGCTCAGCAAGGCTCCGGTTGTGGTGGAGTGGCCACCGGGTTAAAGCAGCAGGCCCGGCCGGGCTCGGGGTGTGGTGGAGCTGCCGCCTGGGTCAAGCAGCCGGCCCGGAGGGGCTCGGGGTGTGGTGGAGCGGCCGCCGGAGTCAAGCAGCCGTTTCGGCGGGCCGCCGGTTGTGGTGGAGGGGCTGCCGGGGTAAAGCAGCCGGCCCGGCCTGGCTCGGGGTGTGGTGTAGCGGCCGCCTGGGTCAGGAGGCCGGCCGGGCCGGGCTCGGTCTGTGGTGGAGCGGCCGCCCGGGTCAACCAGCTGGCCCGGCGGGGCTGGGGTTGTGGTGGAGCGGCCGCCGGGGTAAAGCAGCCGGCCAGGCCCGGCTAGGGGTGTGGTGGAGCGGCCGCCCGGGTCAACCAGCTGGCCCGGCGGGGATCCGGTTGTGGTGGAGCGGCCACCGGGGTAAAGCAGCCGGCCCGGACGGCCTGTGGTGTGCTGGAGCGGTCGCCCTGGTAAGGAAGCCGGCCCGGCCGGGCTCGGTCTGTGGTCCGGCGGCCGCCCGGGTCAACCAGCTGGCCCGGCCGGGCTCGGTCTGTGGTGCAGCGGCCGCCGGGGTAAAGCAGCCGGCCCGGCCGTGCTCGGGGTGTGGTGTAGCGGCCGGCCGGGTCAACCAGCTGGCCCGGCGGGGCTTCGGTTGTGGTGGAGCGGCAGCCGGGGTAAAGCACCCGGCCCGGCCGGGCTCGGGGTGAGGTGTAGCGGCCGCCCGGGTCAGGAGGCCGGCCCGGCCGGGCTCGGGGTGTGGTGGAGCGGCCGCCGGGGTAAACCAGCTGGCCCGGCGGGGCTTCGGTTGTGGTGGAGCGGCAGCCGGGGTAAAGCAGCCGGCCCGGCCCGGCTCGGGTGTGGTGGAGCGGCCGCCCGAGTCAAGCAGTAGGGCCGGCGGGGCTCCGGTTGTGGTGGAGAGGCCGCTGGAATAAAGCAGCTGGCCCAGCCGGGCTCGGGGTGTGGTGGAGCGGCCGCCCGGGTCAGGAGGCTGGCCCGGCCGCGCTCAGTTTGTGGTGGAGCGGCCGCCCGGTCAACCAGCTGGCCCGGCGGGGCTCCGGTTGTGGGGGAGCGGCCGCCGGGGTAAAGCAGCCGGCCGGGCCGGGCTCGGTCTGTGGTGGAGCGGCCGCCCGGGTCAACCAGCTGGCCCGGCGGGGCTCCGGTTGTGGTGGAGCGGCTGCCGGGGTAAAGCAGCCGGCCCGGCCCGGCTCGGGGTGTGGTGGAGCGCCCGCCGGGGTCAGGAAGCCGGCCCGGCCGGGCTCGGTCTGTGGTGGAGCGGCCGCCGAGGTAAAGCAGCCGGCCTGGGCGGGCTCGGGGTGTGGTGGAGCGGCCGCCCGGGTCAGGAGGCCGGCCCGGCCGGTCTCCGGGTGTGGTTGAGCGGCCGCCCGAGTCAAGCAGCCGGTCCGGCGGGGCTCCGGTTGTGGTGGAGTGACTGCCGGGGTAAAGCATCCGGCACGGCCGGGCTCGGGGTGTGGTGGAGCAGCCGCCGGGGTCAGGAAGCCGGCCCGGCCGGGTTCGGTCTGTGGTCGAGCGGCTGCCCGGGTCAACCAGCTGGCCCGGCGGGGCTCCGGTTGTGGTGGAGTGACGGCCGGGGTAAAGCAGCCGGCACGGCCGGGCTCGGGGTGTGGTGGAGCAGCCGCCGGGGTCAGGAAGCCGGCCCGGCCGGGCTCGGTCTGTGGTCGAGCGGCCGCCCGGGTCAACAAGCTGGCCCGGCGGGGCTCCGGTTGTGGTGGAGCATCAGCCGGGGTAAAGCAGCCGGCCCGGCCCGGCTCGGGGTGTGGTGGAGCGGCCGCCCGGGTCAGGAGGGCGGCCCGCCCGGGCTCGGTCTGTGGTGGAGCGGCCGCCCGGGTTAACCAGTTAGCCCGGAGGGGCTCCGGTTGTGGTGGAGCGGCCGCCCGGGTCAAGCAGCCGGCCCGGCAGGGCTCCGGTTGTGGTGGAGCGGCCACCGGGGTAAAGCAGCAGACCCGGCCTGGCTCGGGGAGTGGTGGAGCGGCCGCCCGGGTCAGGAGGCCGGCTCGGCCGGACTCGGTCCGTGGTGGAGCGGCCGCCCAGGTCAACCAGCTGGCCTGGCCGGGATCCGGTTGTGGTGGAGCGGGCTCCGGAGTAAAGCAGCCGGCCCGCCCGGGCTCCTGGTGTGGTGAAGCGGCCGCCCGGGTCAGGAGGCCGGCCCGGCCGGGCTCGGTCTGTGGTGTAGCGCCCGCCCGGGTCAACCAGCCGGCCCGGCCGGGCTCGGGGTGTGGTGTAGCGGCCGCCCGGGTCAGGAGGCCGGTCCGGCCGGGCTCGGACTGTGGTGGAGCGGCCGCCCGGGTCAACCAGCTGGCCCGGCGGGGCTTCGGTTGTGGTGGAGTGGCAGCCGGGGTAAAGCAGCCGGACCGGCCGGGCTCGGGGTGTGGTGGAGCGGGCGCCCGGGTCAGGGGGCCGGCCCGGCCGCGCTCGGTCCGTGGTGGAGCGGCCGCTCGGGTCAACCAGCTGGCCCGGCGGGGCTACGGTTGTAGTGGACAGGCCGCCGGGGTAAAGCAGCCGGCCCGGCCCGGCTCGGGGTGTGGTGCAGCGGCGGCCCGGGTCAAGCAGCCGGCCCGGCGGGGCTCCGGTTGTGGTGGACAGGCCGCCGGAATAAAGCAGCCGGCCCGGCCGGGCTCGGGGTGTGGTGGAGCGTCCGCTCGAGTCAAGCAGCCGGCCCGGCGGGGCGCCGGTTGTGGTGGAGGGGCTGCCGGGGTAAAGCAGCCGGCCCGGCCGGGCTCTGGGTGTGGTGTAGCAGCCGCCCGGGTCAGGAGGCCGGCCGGGCCGGGCTCGGTCTGTGGTGGAGCGGCCGCCCGGTTCAACCACCTGGCCCGGCGGGGCTCCGGTTGTGGTAGAGCGGCCGCCGGGGTAAAGCAGCCGGCCCGGCCGGGCTCGGGGTGTGGTGGAGCGGCCCCCCGGGTCAGGAGGCCGGCCCGGCCGGGCTCGGTCTGTGGTGGAGCGGCCGCCCGGGTAAACCAGCTGGCCCGGCGGGGCTCCGGTTGTGGTGGAGCGGCCGCCGGGGTAAAGCAGCCGGCCCGGCCGGGCTCGGGGTGTGGTGGAGCGGCCGCCAGGGTCAGGAAGCCGGGCCGGCCCAGCTCGGTCGGTTGTGGAGCGGCCGCCCGGGTCAACCAGCTGGCCCGGCGGGGCTCCGGTTGTGGTGGAGCGGCCGCCGGGTAAAGCAGCCGGCCCGGCCGGGCTCGGGGTGTGGTAGAGCGGCCGCCCGGGTCAGGAAGCCGGCCCGGCCGGGATCGGTCGGTTGTGGAGCGGCCGCCAGGGTCAACCAGCTGGCCCGGCGGGGCTCCGGTTGTGGTGGAGCAGCCGCCGGGGTAAAGCAGCCGGCCCGGCACGGCTCGGGGTGTGGTGGAGCGGCCGCTCGGGTCAGGAAGCCGGCCCGGCCGGGCTCGGTCTGTTGTGGACCGGCCGCCCGGGTCAACCAGCTGGCCCGGCGGGGCTCCGGTTGTGGTGGAGCGGCCGCCGGGTTAAAGCAGCGGGCCCGGCCAGGCTGGGGTTGTGGTGGAGCGGCCGCCCGGGTCAACCAGCTGGCCCGGCGGGGCTCCGATTGTGGTGGAGCGTCTGCCGGGGTAAAGCAGCCGGCCCAGCACGGCTCGGGGTGTGGTGGAGCGGCCGCCCGGGTCAGGAAGCCGGCCCGGTCGGGCTCGGTCTGTGGTGGAGAGGCAGCCCGGGTCAACCAGCTGGCCCGGCAGGGCTCCGGTTGTGGTGGAGCGGCCGCCAGGGTAAAGCAGCCGGCCGGGCCCGGCTCGAGGTGTGGTGGAGCGGCCGCCCGGGTCAGGAAGCCGGCCCGGCCGGGCTCGGTCTGTGGTGGAGCGGCCGCCCGGGTCAACCAGCTGGCCCGGCGGGGCTCCGGTTGTGGTGGAGCGGCAGCCGGGGTTAACCAGTCGGCTCGGCCAGGCTCGGGGTGTGGTGGAGCGGCCGCCCGGGTCAGGAAGCCGGCCCGGCCGGGCTCGGTCGGTTGTGGAGCGGCCGCCCGGGTCAACCAGCTGGCCCGGCGGGGCTCCGGTTGTGGTGGAGCGGCCGCCGGGGTAAAGCAGCCGGCCCGGCCGGGCTGGGGTTGTGGTGGAGCAGCCGCCTGGGTCAGGAAGCCGGCCCGGCCGGGCTCGGTCGGTTGTGGAGCGGCCGCCCGGGTCAACCAGCTGGCCCGGCGGGGCTCCGGTTGTGGTGGAGCGGCCGCCGGGGTAAAGCAGCCGGCCCGGCCGGGCTCGGGGTGTGGTGGAGCGGCCGCCCGTGTAAGGAAGCCGGCCCGGCCGGGCTCGGTCGGTTGTGGAGCGGCTCCCGGGTCAACCAGCTATCCCGGCGGGGCTCCGGTTGTGGTGGAGCGGCCGCCGGGTAAAGCAGCCGGCCCGACCGGGCTCGGGGTGTGGTGGAGCGGCCGCCCGGGTCAGGAAGCCGGCCCGGCCCGGCTCGGTCGGTTGTGGAGCGGCCGCCAGGGTCAACCAGCTGGACCGGCGGGGCTCCGGTTGTGGTGGAGAGGCAGCCGGGGTTAACCAGCCGGCCCGGCCGGGCTCGGGGTGTGGTGGAGCGGCCGCCCGTGTAAGGAAGCCGGCCCGGCCGGGCTCGGTCGGTTGTGGAGCGGCTCCCGGGTCAACCAGCTATCCCGGCGGGGCTCCAGTTGTGGTGGAGCGGCCGCCGGGTAAAGCAGCCGGCCCGACCGGGCTCGGGGTGTGGTGGAGCGGCCGCCCGGGTCAGGAAGCCGGCCCGGCCCGGCTCGGTCGGTTGTGGAGCGGCCGCCAGGGTCAACCAGCTGGCCCGGCGGGGCTCCGGTTGTGGTGGAGCGGCCGCCGGGGTAAAGCAGCCGGCCCGGCCCGGCTCGGGGTGTGGTGGAGCGGCCGCCCGGGTCAGGAAGCCGGCCCGGCCGGGCTCGGTCGGTTGTGGAGCGGCAGCCCGGGTCAACCAGCTGGGCCGGCGGGGCTCCGGTTGTTGTGGAGCGGCCGCCGGGGTAAAGCAGCCGGCCCGGCCGGGCTCGGGGTGTGGTGGAGCGGCCGCGGGGGTCAGGAAGCCGGCCCGGCCGGGCTCGGTCTGTGGTGGAGAGGCCGCCCGGGTCAACCAGCTGGCCCGGCAGGGCTCCGGTTGTGGTGGAGCGACGGCCGGGGTAAAGCAGCCGGCCCGGCCCGGCTCGAGGTGTGGTGGAGCGGCCTCCTGGGTCAGGAAGCCGGCCCGGCCGGGCTCGGTCTGTGGTGGAGCGGCCGCCCGGGTCAACCAGCTGGCCCGGCGGGGCTCCGGTTGTGGTGGAGCGGCCGCCGGGGTAAAGCAGCCGGCCCGGCCCGGCTCGGGGTGTGGTGGAGCGGCCGCCCGGGTCAGGAAGCCGGCCCGGCCGGGCTCGGTCTGTTGTGGACCGGCCGCCCGGGTCAACCAGCTGGCCCGGCGAAGCTCCGGTTGTGGTGGAGCCGCCCCCGGGGTAAAGCAGCCGGCCCGGCCGGGCTGGGGTTGTGGTGGAGCGGCAGCCCGGGTCAGGAGGCCGGCCCGGCCGGGCTGAGTCTGTGGTGGAGCGGCCGCCCGGGTCAACCAGCTGGCCCGGCGAGGATCCGGTTGTGGTGGAGCGGCCGCCGGGGTAAAGCATCCGGCCCGGCCGGGCTCGGGGTGTGGTGGAGCGGCTGCCCGGGTCAGGAAGCCGGCTCGGCCGGGCTCGGTCGGTTGTGGAGCGGCCGCCCGGGTTAACCAGCTGGCCCGGCGGGGCTCCGGTTGTGTTGGAGGGGCCGCCGGGGTAAAGCAGTCGGCCCGGCCGGGCTCGGGGTGTGGTGGAGCGGCCGCGGGGGTCAGGAAGCCGGCCCGGCCGAGCTCGGTCGGTTGTGGAGCGGCTCCCGGGTCAACCAGCGGGCCCGGCGGGGCTCCGGTTGTGGTGGAGCTGCCGCCGGGGTAAAGCAGCCGGCCCGGCCGGGCTGGGGGTGTGGTGGAGCGGCCGCCCGGGTCAGGAGGCCGGCCCGGCCAGCCTCGGTCTGTGGTGGAGCGACCGCCCGGGTCAACCAGCTGGCCCTGCGGGGCTCCGGTTGTGGTGGAGCGGCCGCCGGGGTAAAGCAGCAGGCCCGGCCCCGCTCGGGGTGTGGTGGAGCGGCCGCCCGGTTCAGGAAGCCGGCCCGGCCGGGCTCGGTATGTGGTGGAGAGGCAGCCCGGGTCAACCAGCTGGCCCGGCGGGGCTCCGGTTGTGGTGGAGCGGCCGCCGGGGTAAAGCAGCCGGCCCGGCCCGGCTCGGGGTGTGGTGGAGCGGCCGCCCGGGTCAGGAAGCCGGCCCGCCCGGGCTCGGTCGGTTGTGGAGCGGCCGCCCGGGTCAACCAGCTGGCCCGGCGGGGATCCCGTTGTGGTGGAGCTGCCGCCGGGGTAAAGCAGCCGGCCCGGCCGGGCTCGGGGTGTGGTGGAGCGGCCGCCCGGGTCAGGAGGCCGGCCCGGCCAGGCTCGGTCGCTTGTGGAGCGGCCGCCCGGGTCAACCAGCTGGCCCGGCGGGGATCCGGTTGTGGTGGAGCGGCCGCCGGGGTAAAGCAGCCGGCCCGGCCGGGCTCGGGGTGTGGTGGAGCGGCCGCCCGGGTCAGAAAGCCGGCCCGGCCGGGCTCGGTCGGTTGTGGAGCGGCGGCCCGGGTCAACCAGCTGGCCCGGCGGGGCTCCGGTTGTGGTGGAGCGGCCGCCGGGGTAAAGCAGTCGGCCCGGCCGGGCTCGGGGTGTGGTGGAGCGGCCGCCCGGGTCAGGAGGTTGGCCCGGCCAGGCTCGGTCTGTGGTGGAGCGGCCGCCCGGGTCAACCAGCTGGCCCGGCGGGTCTGCGTTTGTGGTGGAGTGGCCGCTGGGGTAAAGCAGCCGGCCCAGCGCGGCTCGGGGTGTGGAGGAGCGGCCGCCCGGGTCAGGAAGCCGTCCCGGCCGGGCTCGGTCTGTGGTGGAGCGGCCGCCCGGGTCAACCAGCTGGCCCGGCGGGGCTCCGGTTGTGGTGGAGAGGCAGCCGGGGTTAACCAGTCGGCCCGGCAGGGCTCGGGGTGTGGTGGAGCTGCCGCCCGTGTCAGGAAGCCGGCCCGGCCGGGCTCGGTCGGTTGTGGAGCGGCCGCCCGGGTCAACCAGCTGGACCGGCGGGGCTCCGGTTGTGGTGGAGCGGCCGCCGGGGTAAAGCAGCCGGCCCGGCCGGGCTCGGGGTGTGGTGGAGCGCCCCCCCGGGTCAGGAGGCCGGCCCAGCCGGGCTCGGTCTGTGGTGGAGCGACCGCCCGGGTCAACCAGCTGGCCCGGCGGGGCTCCGGCTGTGGAGGAGCGGCCGCCGGGGTAAAGCAGCCGGCCCGGCCGGGCTCGGGGTGTGGTGGAGCGGCCGCCCGGGTCAGGAAGCCGGTCCGGCCGGGGTCGGTCGGTTTTGGAGCGGCCGCCCGGGTCAACCAGCTGGCCCGGCGGGTCTCCGGTTGTGGTGGAGCGGCCGCCGGGTAAAGCAGCCGGCCCGGCCGGGCTCGGGGTGTGGTAGAGCGGCCGCGGGGGTCAGGAAGCCGGCCCGGCCGGGCTCGGTCTGTGGTGGAGCGGCCGCCCGGGTCAACCAGCTGGCCCGGCGGGGCTCCGGTTGTGGTGGAGCGGCCGCCGGGGTAAAGCAGCCGGCCCGGCCGGGCTCGGGGTGTGGTGGAGCGGCCGCCCGGGTCAGGAAGCCGGTCCGGCCGGGGTCGGTCGGTTTTGGAGCGGCCGCCCGGGTCAACCAGCTGGCCCGGCGGGTCTCCGGTTGTGGTGGAGCGGCCGCCGGGTAAAGCAGCCGGCCCGGCCGGGCTCGGGGTGTGGTAGAGCGGCCGCCCGGGTCAGGAAGCCGGCCCGGCCGGGCTCGGTCGGTTGTGGAGCGGCCGCCCGGGTCAACCAGCTGGCCCGGCGGGGCTCCGGTTGTGGTGGAGCGGCCGCCGGGGTAAAGCAGCCGGCCCGGCCCGGCTCGGGGTGTGGTGGAGCGGCCGCCCGGGTCAGGAAGCCGGCCCGGCCGGGCTCGGTCGGTTGTGGAGCGGCCGCCCGGGTCAACCAGCTGGCCCGGCGGGGATCCGGTTGTGGTGGAGCGGCCGCCGGGGTAAAGCAGCCGGCCCGGCCGGGCTCGGGGTCTGGTGGAGCGGCCGCGGGGGTCAGGAAGCCGGCCCGGCCGGGCTCGGTCTGTGGTGGAGCGGCCGCCCGGGTCAACCAGCTGGCCCGGCGGGGCTCCGGTTGTGGTGGAGCGGCCGCCGGGGTAAAGCAGCCGGCCCGGCCCGGCTCGGGGTGTGGTGGAGCGGCCGCCCGGGTCAGGAAGCCGGCCCGGCCGGGCTCGGTCTGTTGTGGACCGGCCGCCCGGGTCAACCAGCTGGCCCGGCGAAGCTCCGGTTGTGGTGGAGCGGCCGCCGGGGTAAAGCAGCCGGCCCGGCCGGGCTGGGGTTGTGGTGGAGCTGCAGCCCGGGTCAGGAGGCCGGCCCGGCCGGGCTGGGTCTGTGGTGGAGCGGCCGCCCGGGTCAACAAGCTGGCCCGGCGAAAATCCGGTTGTGGTGGAGCGGCCGCCGGGTTAAAGCAGCCGGCTCGGCCGGGCTCGGGGTGTGGTGGAGCGGCCGCCCGGGTCAGGAGGCCGGCCCGGCCAGGCTCGGTCGCTTGTGGAGCGGCCGCCCGGGTCAACCAGCTGGCCCGGCGGGGATCCGGTTGTGGTGGAGCGGCCGCCGGGGTAAAGCAGCCGGCCCGGCCGGGCTCGGGGTGTGGTGGAGCGGCCGCCCGGGTCAGGAAGCCGGCCCGGCCGGGCTCGGTCGGTTGTGGAGCGGCGGCCCGGGTCAACCAGCTGGCCCGGCGGGGCTCCGGTTGTGGTTGAGCGGCCGCCGGGGTAAAGCAGTCGGCCCGGCCGGGCTCGGGGTGTGGTGGAGCGGCCGCCCGGGTCAGGAGGTTGGCCCGGCCAGGCTCGGTCTGTTGTGGAGCGGCCGCCCGGGTCAACCAGCTGGCCCGGCGGGTCTGCGGTTGTGGTGGAGTGGCCGCCGGGGTAAAGCAGCCGGCCCAGCGCGGCTCGGGGTGTGGAGGAGCGGCCGCCCGGGTCAGGAAGCCGGCCCGGCCGGGCTCGGTCTGTGGTGGAGCGGCCGCCCGGGTCAACCAGCTGGCCCGGCGGGGCTCCGGTTGTGGTGGAGCGGCCGCCGGGGTAAAGCAGCCGGCCCGGCCGGGCTCGGGGTGTGGTGGAGCGCCCCCCCGGGTCAGGAGGCCGGCCCAGCCGGGCTCGGTCTGTGGTGGAGCGACCGCCCGGGTCAACCAGCTGGCCCGGCGGGGCTCAGGTTGTGGAGGAGCAGCCGCCGGGGTAAAGCAGCCGGCCCGGCCTTGCTCGGGGTGTGGTGGAGCGGCCGCCCGGGTCAGGAAGCCGGCCCGGCCGGGGTCGGTCAGTTTTGGGGCGGCCGCCCGGGTCAACCAGCTGGCCCGGCGGGTCTCCGGTTGTGGTGGAGCGGCCGCTGGGTAAAGCAGCCGGCCCGGCCGGGCTCGGGGTGTGGTAGAGCGGCCGCCCGGGTCAGGAAGCCGGCCCGGCCGGGCTCGGTCGGTTGTGGAGCGGCCGCCCGGGTCAACCAGCTGGCCCGGCGGGGCTCCGGTTGTGGTGGAGCGGCCGCCGGGGTAAAGCAGCCGGCCCGGCCCGGCTCGGGGTGTGGTGGAGCGGCCACCCGGGTCAGGAAGCCGGCCCGGCCGGGCTCGGTCGGTTGTGGAGCGGCCGCCCGGGTCAACCAGCTGGCCCGGCGGGGCTCCGGTTTGGTGGAGCGGCCGCCGGGGTAAAGCAGCCGGCCCGGCCCGGCTCGGGGTGTGGTGGAGCGGCCGCCCGGGTCAGGAAGCCCGCCCGGCCGGGCTCGGTCGGTTGTGGAGCGGCCGCCCGGGTCAACCAGCTGGCCCGGCGGGGCTCCGGTTGTGGTGGAGCGGCCGCCGGGGTAAAGCAGCCGGCCCGGCCCGGCTCGGGGTGTGGTGGAGCGGCCGCCCGGGTCAAGAAGCCGGCCCGGCCGGGCTCGGTCGGTTGTGGAGCGGCTCCCGGGTCAACCAGCTGGCCCGGCGGGGCTCCGGTTGTGGTGGAGTGGCCGCCGGGGTAAAGCAGCCGGCCCGGCCGGGCTGGGGGTGTGGTGGAGCGTCCCCCGGGTCAACCAGCTGGCCCGGCGGGGCTGCGGTTGTGGTGGAGCGGCAGCCGGGGTAAAGCAGCCGGCCCGGCCGGGCTGGGGGTGTGGTGGAGCGGCCGCCCGGGTCAGGAGGCCGGCCCGGCTGGGCTGGGTCTGTGGTGGAGCGGCCCCCGTGTCAACCAGCTGGCCCGGAGGGGCTGCGGTTGTGGTGGAGCGGCAGCCGGGGTAAAGCAGCCGGCCCGGCCCGGCTCAGGGTGTGGTGGAGCGGCAGCCCCGGTCAAGACGCCGGCCCGGCCGGGCTCGGTCTGTGGTGGAGCGGCCGCCCGGGTCAACCAGCTGGCCCTGCGGGGCTCCTGTTGTGGTGGAGCGGCCGCCGGGGTAAAGCAGCCGGCCCGGCCCGGCTCGGGGTGTGGTGGAGCGGCCGCCCGGGTCAGGAGGCCGGCCCGCCCGGGCTCGGTCTGTGGTGGAGCGGCCGCCCGGGTCAACCAGCTGGCCCGGCGTGACTCCGGCTGTGGTGGAGCGGCCGCCGGGTGTAAAGCAGCCGGCCCGGCCCGGCTCGGGGTGTGGTGCAGCGGCGGCCCGGGTGAAGCAGCCGGCCCGGCGGTGCTACGGTTGTAGTGGACAGGCCGCCGGGGTAAAGCAGCCGGCCCGGCCGGGCTCGGGGTGTGGTGCAGCGGCGGCCCGGGTCAAGCAGCCGGCCCGGCGGGGCTCCGGTTGTGGTGGAGAGGCCGCCGGAATAAAGCAGCCGGCACAGCCGGGCTCGGGGTGTGGTGGAGCGGCCGCCCGGGTCAGGAGGCCGGCCCGGCTGCGCTCGGTCCGTGGTGGAGCGGCCACCCGGGTCAACCAGCTGGCCTGGCGGGGATCCGGTTGTGGTGGAGCGGCCACCGGGGTAAAGCAGCCGGCCCGGCCGGGCTCGGGGTGTGGTGGAGCGGCCGCCCGGGTCAGGAGGCCGGCCCGCCCGGGCTCGGTCTGTGGTGGAGCGGCCGCCCGGGTTAACCAGTTAGCCCGGAGGGGCTCCGGTTGTGGTGGAGCGGCCACCCGGGTCAAGCAGCCGGCACGGCGGGTCTCCGGTTGTGGTGGAGCGGCCACCGGGGTAAAGCAGCAGACCCGGCCGGGCTCGGGGTGTGGTGGAGCGGCCGCCCGGGTCAGGAGGCCGGCCCGGCCGGACTCGGTCCTTGGTGGAGCGGCCGCCCAGGTCAACCAGCTGGCCTGGCCGGGATCCGGTTGTGGTGGAGCGGGCTCCGGAGTAAAGCAGCCGGCCCGCCCGGGCTCCTGGTGTGGTGAAGCGGCCGCCCGGGTCAGGAGGCCGGCCCGGCCGGGCTCGGTCTGTGGTGTAGCGCCCGCCCGGGTCAACCAGCCGGCCCGGCGGGGCTTCGGTTGTGGTGGAGTGGCAGCCGGGGTAAAGCAGCCGGACCGGCCGGGCTCGGGGTGTGGTGGAGCGGCCGCCCGGGTCAAGCAGCCGGCCCGGCGCGGCTCCGGTTGTGGTGGAGAGGCCGCCGTAATAAAGCCGCCGGCCCGGCCGGGCTCGGGGTGTGGTGGAGCGGCCGCCCGGGTCAGGAGGCCGGCCGGGCCGGGCTCGGTCTGTGGTGGAGCGGCCGCCCGGGTCAAGCAGCCCGCCCAGCCAAGCTCGGTCTGTGGTCGAGCGGCCGCCCGGGTCAACCAGCTGGCCCGGCGTGGCTCCGGTTGTGGTGGAGCGGCAGCTGGGATGAAGCAGCCGGATCGGCCGGGCTCGGGGTGTGGTGTAGCGGCCGCCCGGGAAAGGAGGCCGGCCCGCCGGGCTCGGTCTGTGGTGGAGCGGCCGCCCGGGTCAACCAGCTGGCCCGGCGTGACTCCGGCTGTGGTGGAGCGGCCGCCGGGTGTAAAGCAGCCGGCCCGGCCGGGCTCGGGGTGTGGTGCAGCGGCGGCCCGGGTCAAGCAGCCGGCCCGGCGGGGCTCCGGTTGTGGTGGAGAGGCCGCCGGAATAAAGCAGCCGGCACAGCCGGGCTCGGGGTGTGGTGGAGTGGCCGCCCGGGTCAAGAGGCCGGCCCGGCTGCGCTCGGTCCGTGGTGGAGCGGCCACCCGGGTCAACCAGCTGGCCTGGCGGGGATCCGGTTGTGGTGGAGCGGCCACCGGGGTAAAGCAGCCGGCCCGGCCGGGCTCGGGGTGTGGTGGAGCGGCCGCCCGGGTCAGGAGGCCGGCCCGCCCGGGCTCGGACTGTGGTGGAGCGGCCGCCCGGGTTAACCAGTTAGCCCGGAGGGGCTCCGGTTGTGGTGGAGCGGCCACCTGGGTCAAGCAGCCGGCCCGGCGGGGCTCCGGTTGTGGTGGAGCGGCCACCGGGGTAAAGCAGCAGACCCGGCCGGGCTCGGGGTGTTGTGGAGCGGCCGCCCGGGTCAGGAGGCCGGCCCGGCCGGACTCGGTCCGTGGTGGAGCGGCCGCCCAGGTCAACCAGCTGGCCTGGCCGGGATCCGGTTGTGGTGGAGCGGGCTCCGGAGTAAAGCAGCCGCCCCGCCCGGGCTCCTGGTGTGGTGAAGCGGCCGCCCGGGTCAGGAGGCCGGCCCGGCCGGGCTCGGTCTGTGGTGTAGCGCCCGCCCGGGTCAACCAGCCGGCCCGGCCAAGCTCGGGGTGTGGTGTAGCGGCCGCCCGGGTCAGGAGGCCGGTCCGGCCGGGCTCGGACTGTGGTGGAGCCGCCGCCCGGGTTAACCAGTTAGCCCGGAGGGGCTCCGGTTGTGGTGGAGTGGCAGCCGGGGTAAAGCAGCCGGACCGGCCGGGCTCGGGGTGTGGTGGAGCGGCCGCCCGGGTCAACCAGCTGGCCCGGCGGGGCTACGGTTGTAGTGGACAGGCCGCCGGGGTAAAGCAGCCGGCCCGGCCCGGCTCGGGGTGTGGTGGAGCAGCCGCCGGGGTCAGGAAGCCGGCCCGGCCGGGCTCGGTCTGTGGTCGAGCGGCCGCCCGGGTCAACCAGCTGGCCTGGCGGGGCTCCGGTTGTGGTGGAGCGGCCGCCGGTGTAAAGCAGCCGGCCAGGCCCGGCTCGGGGTGTGGTGTAGCGGCCGCCCGGGTCGAGTGGCCGGCCCAGCCGGGCTCGGTCTGTGGTGGAGCGGCCGCCCGGGTCAACCAGCTGGCCCGGCGGGGCTACGGTTGTAGTGGACAGGCCGCCGAGGTAAAGCAGCCGGCCCGGCCCGGCTCGGGGTGTGGTGCAGCGTCGGCCCGGGTCAAGCAGCCGGCCCGGCGGGGCTCCGGTTGTGGTGGAGAGGCCGCCGGAATAAAGCAGCCGGCACGGCCGGGCTCGGGGTGTGGTGGAGCAGCCGCCGGGGTCAGGAAGCCGGCCCGGCCGGGCTCGGTCTGTGGTCCAGCGGCCGCCCGGGTCAACCAGCTGGCCCGGCCGGGCTCGGTCTGTGGTGGAGCGGCCGCCTGGGTAAAGCAGCCGGCCCGGCGGTGCTCGGGGTGTGGTGTAGCGCCCGGCCGGGTCAGGAGGCCGGCCCGGCCGGGCTCGGGGTGTGGTTGAGCGGCCGCCCGCGTCAACCAGCTGGCCCGGCGGGGCTTCGGTTGTTGTGGAGCGGCAGCCGGGGTAAAGCAGCCGGCCCGGCGGTGCTCGGTCTGTGGTGTAGCGCCCGCCCGGGTCAACCAGCCGGCCCGGCCGGGCTCGGGGTGTGGTGTAGCGGCCGCCCGGGTCAGGAGGCCGGACCGGCCGGGCTCGGGGTGTGGTGGAGCGGCCGCCCGGGTCAACCAGCTGGCCCAGCGGGTCTCCGGTTATGGTGGAGCGGCCGCCGGGGTAAAGCAGCCGGCCCGGCCCGGCTCGGGGTGTGGTGGAGCGGCCGCCCGGGTCAGGAAGCCAACCCGCCCGGGCTCGGTCTGTGGTGGAGCGGCCGCCCGAGTTAACCAGTTAGCCCGGAGGGGCTCCGGTTGTGGTGGAGCGGCCGCCCGGGTCAATTAGCGGGCCCGGCGGGGCTCCGGTTGTGGTGGAGCGGCCACCGGGGTAAAGCAGCAGACCCGGCCGGGCTCGGGGTGTGGTGGAGCGGCCGCCCGGGTCAAGCAGCCGGCCCGGCGCGGCTCCGGTTGTGGTGGAGAGGCCGCCGCAATAAAGCCGCCGGCCCGGCCGGGCTCGGGGTGTGGTGGAGCGGCCGCCCGGGTCAGGAGGCCGGCCGAGCCGGGCTCGGTCTGTGGTGGAGCGGCCGCCCGGGTCAAGCAGCCCGCCCGGCCAAGCTCCGTCTGTGGTCGAGCGGCCGCCCGGGTCAACCAGCTGGCCCGGCGGGGCTCCGGTTGTGGTGGAGCATCAGCCGGGGTAAAGCAGCCGACCCGGCCCGGCTCAGGGTGTGGTGTAGCGGCCGCCCGGGTCAGGTGGCCGGCCCGCCCGGGCTCGGTCTGTGGTGGAGCGGCCGCCCGGGTTAACCAGTTAGCCCGGAGGGGCTCCGGTTGTGGTGGAGCGGCCGCCCGGGTCAAGGAGCCAGCCCGGCGGGGCTCCGGTTGTGGTGGAGCGGCCACCGGGGTAAAGCAGCAGACCCAGCCGGGCTCGGGGTGTGGTGGAGCGGCCGCCCGGGTCAAGCAGCCGGCCCGGCGCGGCTCCGGTTGTGGTGGAGAGGCCGCTGTAATAAAGCCGCCGGCCCGGCCGGGCTCGGGGTGTGGTGGAGCGGCCGCCCGGGTCAGGAGGCCCTCCGGGCCGGGCTCGGTCTGTGGTGGAGCGCCCGCCCGGGTCAAGCAGCCCGCCCAGCCAAGCTCGGTCTGTGGTCGCGCGGCCGCCCGGGTCAACCAGCTGGCCCGGCGTGGCTCCGGTTGTGGTGGAGCGGCAGCTGGGATGAAGCAGCCGGACCGGCCGGGCTCGGGGTGTGGTGGAGCGGCCGCCCGGGTCAGGAAGCCGGCCCGGCCGGGCTCGGTCGGTTGTGGAGCGGCCGCCCGGGTCAACCAGCTGGCCCGGCGGGGGCTCCGGTTTGGTGCAGCGGCCGCCGGGGTAAAGAAGCCGGCCCGGCCCGGCTCGGGGTGTGGTGGAGCGGCCGCCCGGGTCAGGAAGCCGGCCCGGCCGGGCTCGCTCAGTTGTGGAGCGGCCGCCCGGGTCAACCAGCTGGCCCGGCGGGGCTCCGGTTGTGGTGGAGCGGCCGCCGGGGTAAAGCAGCCGGCCCGGCCCGGCTCGGGGTGTGGTGGAGCGGCCGCCCGGGTCAAGAAGCCGGCCCGGCCGGGCTCGGTCGTTTGTGGAGCGGCTCCCGGGTCAACCAGCTGGCCCGGCGGGGCTCCGGTTGTGGTGGAGAGGCAGCCGGGGTTAACCAGCCGGCCCGGCCGGGCTCGGGGTGTGGTGGAGCGGCCGCCCGTGTAAGGAAGCCGGCCCGGCCGGGCTCGGTCGGTTTGTGGAGCGGCTCCCGGGTCAACCAGCTATCCCGGCGGGGCTCCAGTTGTGGTGGAGCGGCCGCCGGGTAAAGCAGCCGGCCCGACCGGGCTCGGGGTGTGGTGGAGCGGCCGCCCGGGTCAGGAAGCCGGCCCGGCCCGGCTCGGTCGGTTGTGGAGCGGCCGCCAGGGTCAACCAGCTGGCCCGGCGGGGCTCCGGTTGTGGTGGAGCGGCCGCCGGGGTAAAGCAGCCGGCCCGGCCCGGCTCGGGGTGTGGTGGAGCGGCCGCCCGGGTCAGGAAGCCGGCCCGGCCGGGCTCGGTCGGTTGTGGAGCGGCAGCCCGGGTCAACCAGCTGGGCCGGCGGGGCTCCGGTTGTTGTGGAGCGGCCGCCGGGGTAAAGCAGCCGGCCCGGCCGGGCTCGGGGTGTGGTGGAGCGGCCGCGGGGGTCAGGAAGCCGGCCCGGCCGGGCTCGGTCTGTGGTGGAGAGGCCGCCCGGGTCAACCAGCTGGCCCGGCAGGGCTCCGGTTGTGGTGGAGCGACGGCCGGGGTAAAGCAGCCGGCCCGGCCCGGCTCGAGGTGTGGTGGAGCGGCCTCCTGGGTCAGGAAGCCGGCCCGGCCGGGCTCGGTCTGTGGTGGAGCGGCCGCCCGGGGTCAACCAGCTGGCCCGGCGGGGCTCCGGTTGTGGTGGAGCGGCCGCCGGGGTAAAGCAGCCGGCCCGGCCCGGCTCGGGGTGTGGTGGAGCGGCCGCCCGGGTCAGGAAGCCGGCCCGGCCGGGCTCGGTCTGTTGTGGACCGGCCGCCCGGGTCAACCAGCTGGCCCGGCGAAGCTCCGGTTGTGGTGGAGCCGCCCCCGGGGTAAAGCAGCCGGCCCGGCCGGGCTGGGGTTGTGGTGGAGCGGCAGCCCGGGTCAGGAGGCCGGCCCGGCCGGGCTGAGTCTGTGGTGGAGCGGCCGCCCGGGTCAACCAGCTGGCCCGGCGAGGATCCGGTTGTGGTGGAGCGGCCGCCGGGGTAAAGCATCCGGCCCGGCCGGGCTCGGGGTGTGGTGGAGCGGCTGCCCGGGTCAGGAAGCCGGCTCGGCCGGGCTCGGTCGGTTGTGGAGCGGCCGCCCGGGTTAACCAGCTGGCCCGGCGGGGCTCCGGTTGTGTTGGAGGGGCCGCCGGGGTAAAGCAGTCGGCCCGGCCGGGCTCGGGGTGTGGTGGAGCGGCCGCGGGGGTCAGGAAGCCGGCCCGGCCGAGCTCGGTCGGTTGTGGAGCGGCTCCCGGGTCAACCAGCGGGCCCGGCGGGGCTCCGGTTGTGGTGGAGCTGCCGCCGGGGTAAAGCAGCCGGCCCGGCCGGGCTGGGGGTGTGGTGGAGCGGCCGCCCGGGTCAGGAGGCCGGCCCGGCCAGCCTCGGTCTGTGGTGGAGCGACCGCCCGGGTCAACCAGCTGGCCCTGCGGGGCTCCGGTTGTGGTGGAGCGGCCGCCGGGGTAAAGCAGCAGGCCCGGCCCCGCTCGGGGTGTGGTGGAGCGGCCGCCCGGGTCAGGAAGCCGGCCCGGCCGGGCTCGGTATGTGGTGGAGAGGCAGCCCGGGTCAACCAGCTGGCCCGGCGGGGCTCCGGTTGTGGTGGAGCGGCCGCCGGGGTAAAGCAGCCGGCCCGGCCCGGCTCGGGGTGTGGTGGAGCGGCCGCCCGGGTCAGGAAGCCGGCCCGCCCGGGCTCGGTCGGTTGTGGAGCGGCCGCCCGGGTCAACCAGCTGCCCCGGCGGGGATCCCGTTGTGGTGGAGCTGCCGCCGGGGGTAAAGCAGCCGGCCCGGCCGGGCTCGGGGTGTGGTGGAGCGGCCGCCCGGGTCAGGAGGCCGGCCCGGCCAGGCTCGGTCGCTTGTGGAGCGGCCGCCCGGGTCAACCAGCTGGCCCGGCGGGGATCCGGTTGTGGTGGAGCGGCCGCCGGGGTAAAGCAGCCGGCCCGGCCGGGCTCGGGGTGTGGTGGAGCGGCCGCCCGGGTCAGAAAGCCGGCCCGGCCGGGCTCGGTCGGTTGTGGAGCGGCGGCCCGGGTCAACCAGCTGGCCCGGCGGGGCTCCGGTTGTGGTGGAGCGGCCGCCGGGGTAAAGCAGTCGGCCCGGCCGGGCTCGGGGTGTGGTGGAGCGGCCGCCCGGGTCAGGAGGTTGGCCCGGCCAGGCTCGGTCTGTGGTGGAGCGGCCGCCCGGGTCAACCAGCTGGCCCGGCGGGTCTGCGTTTGGGGTGGAGTGGCCGCTGGGGTAAAGCAGCCGGCCCAGCGCGGCTCGGGGTGTGGAGGAGCGGCCGCCCGGGTCAGGAAGCCGTCCCGGCCGGGCTCGGTCTGTGGTGGAGCGGCCGCCCGGGTCAACCAGCTGGCCCGGCGGGGCTCCGGTTGTGGTGGAGAGGCAGCCGGGGTTAACCAGTCGGCCCGGCAGGGCTCGGGGTGTGGTGGAGCTGCCGCCCGTGTCAGGAAGCCGGCCCGGCCGGGCTCGGTCGGTTGTGGAGCGGCCGCCCGGGTCAACCAGCTGGACCGGCGGGGCTCCGGTTGTGGTGGAGCGGCCGCCGGGGTAAAGCAGCCGGCCCGGCCGGGCTCGGGGTGTGGTGGAGCGCCCCCCCGGGTCAGGAGGCCGGCCCAGCCGGGCTCGGTCTGTGGTGGAGCGACCGCCCGGGTCAACCAGCTGGCCCGGCGGGGCTCAGGTTGTGGAGGAGCGGCCGCCGGGGTAAAGCAGCCGGCCCGGCCTTGCTCGGGGTGTGGTGGAGCGGCCGCCCGGGTCAGGAAGCCGGCCCGGCCGGGGTCGGTCAGTTTTGGGGCGGCCGCCCGGGTCAACCAGCTGGCCCGGCGGGTCTCCGGTTGTGGTGGAGCGGCCGCTGGGTAAAGCAGCCGGCCCGGCCGGGCTCGGGGTGTGGTAGAGCGGCCGCCCGGGTCAGGAAGCCGGCCCGGCCGGGCTCGGTCGGTTGTGGAGCGGCCGCCCGGGTCAACCAGCTGGCCCGGCGGGGCTCCGGTTGTGGTGGAGCGGCCGCCGGGGTAAAGCAGCCGGCCCGGCCCGGCTCGGGGTGTGGTGGAGCGGCCACCCGGGTCAGGAAGCCGGCCCGGCCGGGCTCGGTCGGTTGTGGAGCGGCCGCCCGGGTCAACCAGCTGGCCCGGCGGGGCTCCGGTTTGGTGGAGCGGCCGCCGGGGTAAAGCAGCCGGCCCGGCCCGGCTCGGGGTGTGGTGGAGCGGCCGCCCGGGTCAGGAAGCCCGCCCGGCCGGGCTCGGTCGGTTGTGGAGCGGCCGCCCGGGTCAACCAGCTGGCCCGGCGGGGCTCCGGTTGTGGTGGAGCGGCCGCCGGGGGTAAAGCAGCCGGCCCGGCCCGGCTCGGGGTGTGGTGGAGCGGCCGCCCGGGTCAAGAAGCCGGCCCGGCCGGGCTCGGTCGGTTGTGGAGCGGCTCCCGGGTCAACCAGCTGGCCCGGCGGGGCTCCGGTTGTGGTGGAGTGGCCGCCGGGGTAAAGCAGCCGGCCCGGCCGGGCTGGGGGTGTGGTGGAGCGTCCCCCGGGTCAACCAGCTGGCCCGGCGGGGCTGCGGTTGTGGTGGAGCGGCAGCCGGGGTAAAGCAGCCGGCCCGGCCGGGCTGGGGGTGTGGTGGAGCGGCCGCCCGGGTCAGGAGGCCGGCCCGGCTGGGCTGGGTCTGTGGTGGAGCGGCCCCCGTGTCAACCAGCTGGCCCGGAGGGGCTGCGGTTGTGGTGGAGCGGCAGCCGGGGTAAAGCAGCCGGCCCGGCCCGGCTCAGGGTGTGGTGGAGCGGCAGCCCCGGTCAAGACGCCGGCCCGGCCGGGCTCGGTCTGTGGTGGAGCGGCCGCCCGGGTCAACCAGCTGGCCCTGCGGGGCTCCTGTTGTGGTGGAGCGGCCGCCGGGGTAAAGCAGCCGGCCCGGCCCGGCTCGGGGTGTGGTGGAGCGGCCGCCCGGGTCAGGAGGCCGGCCCGCCCGGGCTCGGTCTGTGGTGGAGCGGCCGCCCGGGTCAACCAGCTGGCCCGGCGTGACTCCGGCTGTGGTGGAGCGGCCGCCGGGTGTAAAGCAGCCGGCCCGGCCCGGCTCGGGGTGTGGTGCAGCGGCGGCCCGGGTGAAGCAGCCGGCCCGGCGGTGCTACGGTTGTAGTGGACAGGCCGCCGGGGTAAAGCAGCCGGCCCGGCCGGGCTCGGGGTGTGGTGCAGCGGCGGCCCGGGTCAAGCAGCCGGCCCGGCGGGGCTCCGGTTGTGGTGGAGAGGCCGCCGGAATAAAGCAGCCGGCACAGCCGGGCTCGGGGTGTGGTGGAGCGGCCGCCCGGGTCAGGAGGCCGGCCCGGCTGCGCTCGGTCCGTGGTGGAGCGGCCACCCGGGTCAACCAGCTGGCCTGGCGGGGATCCGGTTGTGGTGGAGCGGCCACCGGGGTAAAGCAGCCGGCCCGGCCGGGCTCGGGGTGTGGTGGAGCGGCCGCCCGGGTCAGGAGGCCGGCCCGCCCGGGCTCGGTCTGTGGTGGAGCGGCCGCCCGGGTTAACCAGTTAGCCCGGAGGGGCTCCGGTTGTGGTGGAGCGGCCACCCGGGTCAAGCAGCCGGCACGGCGGGTCTCCGGTTGTGGTGGAGCGGCCACCGGGGTAAAGCAGCAGACCCGGCCGGGCTCGGGGTGTGGTGGAGCGGCCGCCCGGGTCAGGAGGCCGGCCCGGCCGGACTCGGTCCTTGGTGGAGCGGCCGCCCAGGTCAACCAGCTGGCCTGGCCGGGATCCGGTTGTGGTGGAGCGGGCTCCGGAGTAAAGCAGCCGGCCCGCCCGGGCTCCTGGTGTGGTGAAGCGGCCGCCCGGGTCAGGAGGCCGGCCCGGCCGGGCTCGGTCTGTGGTGTAGCGCCCGCCCGGGTCAACCAGCCGGCCCGGCGGGGCTTCGGTTGTGGTGGAGTGGCAGCCGGGGTAAAGCAGCCGGACCGGCCGGGCTCGGGGTGTGGTGGAGCGGCCGCCCGGGTCAAGCAGCCGGCCCGGCGCGGCTCCGGTTGTGGTGGAGAGGCCGCCGTAATAAAGCCGCCGGCCCGGCCGGGCTCGGGGTGTGGTGGAGCGGCCGCCCGGGTCAGGAGGCCGGCCGGGCCGGGCTCGGTCTGTGGTGGAATGGCCGCCCGGGTCAAGCAGCCCGCCCAGCCAAGCTCGGTCTGTGGTCGAGCGGCCGCCCGGGTCAACCAGCTGGCCCGGCGTGGCTCCGGTTGTGGTGGAGCGGCAGCTGGGATGAAGCAGCCGGATCGGCCGGGCTCGGGGTGTGGTGTAGCGGCCGCCCGGGAAAGGAGGCCGGCCCGCCGGGCTCGGTCTGTGGTGGAGCGGCCGCCCGGGTCAACCAGCTGGCCCGGCGTGACTCCGGCTGTGGTGGAGCGGCCGCCGGGTGTAAAGCAGCCGGCCCGGCCGGGCTCGGGGTGTGGTGCAGCGGCGGCCCGGGTCAAGCAGCCGGCCCGGCGGGGCTCCGGTTGTGGTGGAGAGGCCGCCGGAATAAAGCAGCCGGCACAGCCGGGCTCGGGGTGTGGTGGAGTGGCCGCCCGGGTCAAGAGGCCGGCCCGGCTGCGCTCGGTCCGTGGTGGAGCGGCCACCCGGGTCAACCAGCTGGCCTGGCGGGGATCCGGTTGTGGTGGAGCGGCCACCGGGGTAAAGCAGCCGGCCCGGCCGGGCTCGGGGTGTGGTGGAGCGGCCGCCCGGGTCAGGAGGCCGGCCCGCCCGGGCTCGGACTGTGGTGGAGCGGCCGCCCGGGTTAACCAGTTAGCCCGGAGGGGCTCCGGTTGTGGTGGAGCGGCCACCTGGGTCAAGCAGCCGGCCCGGCGGGGCTCCGGTTGTGGTGGAGCGGCCACCGGGGTAAAGCAGCAGACCCGGCCGGGCTCGGGGTGTTGTGGAGCGGCCGCCCGGGTCAGGAGGCCGGCCCGGCCGGACTCGGTCCGTGGTGGAGCGGCCGCCCAGGTCAACCAGCTGGCCTGGCCGGGATCCGGTTGTGGTGGAGCGGGCTCCGGAGTAAAGCAGCCGCCCCGCCCGGGCTCCTGGTGTGGTGAAGCGGCCGCCCGGGTCAGGAGGCCGGCCCGGCCGGGCTCGGTCTGTGGTGTAGCGCCCGCCCGGGTCAACCAGCCGGCCCGGCCAAGCTCGGGGTGTGGTGTAGCGGCCGCCCGGGTCAGGAGGCCGGTCCGGCCGGGCTCGGACTGTGGTGGAGCCGCCGCCCGGGTTAACCAGTTAGCCCGGAGGGGCTCCGGTTGTGGTGGAGTAGCAGCCGGGGTAAAGCAGCCGGACCGGCCGGGCTCGGGGTGTGGTGGAGCGGCCGCCCGGGTCAACCAGCTGGCCCGGCGGGGCTACGGTTGTAGTGGACAGGCCGCCGGGGTAAAGCAGCCGGCCCGGCCCGGCTCGGGGTGTGGTGGAGCAGCCGCCGGGGTCAGGAAGCCGGCCCGGCCGGGCTCGGTCTGTGGTCGAGCGGCCGCCCGGGTCAACCAGCTGGCCTGGCGGGGCTCCGGTTGTGGTGGAGCGGCCGCCGGTGTAAAGCAGCCGGCCAGGCCCGGCTCGGGGTGTGGTGTAGCGGCCGCCCGGGTCGAGTGGCCGGCCCAGCCGGGCTCGGTCTGTGGTGGAGCGGCCGCCCGGGTCAACCAGCTGGCCCGGCGGGGCTACGGTTGTAGTGGACAGGCCGCCGAGGTAAAGCAGCCGGTCCGGCCCGGCTCGGGGTGTGGTGCAGCGTCGGCCCGGGTCAAGCAGCCGGCCCGGCGGGGCTCCGGTTGTGGTGGAGAGGCCGCCGGAATAAAGCAGCCGGCACGGCCGGGCTCGGGGTGTGGTGGAGCAGCCGCCGGGGTCAGGAAGCCGGCCCGGCCGGGCTCGGTCTGTGGTCCAGCGGCCGCCCGGGTCAACCAGCTGGCCCGGCCGGGCTCGGTCTGTGGTGGAGCGGCCGCCTGGGTAAAGCAGCCGGCCCGGCGGTGCTCGGGGTGTGGTGTAGCGCCCGGCCGGGTCAGGAGGCCGGCCCGGCCGGGCTCGGGGTGTGGTTGAGCGGCCGCCCGCGTCAACCAGCTGGCCCGGCGGGGCTTCGGTTGTTGTGGAGCGGCAGCCGGGGTAAAGCAGCCGGCCCGGCCCGGCTCGGGTGTGGTGGAGCGGCTGCCCGAGTCAAGCAGTCGGCCCGGCGGGGCTCCGGTTGTGGTGGAGAGGCCGCTGGAATAAAGCAGCCGGCCCAGCCGGGCTCGGCGTGTGGTGGAGCGGCCGCCCGGGTCAGGAGGCTGGCCCGGCCGCGCTTAGTTTGTGGTGGAGCGGCCGCCCGGTCAACCAGCTGGCCTTGCGGGGATCTGGTTGTGCTGGAGCGCCCGCCGGGGTCAGGAAGCCAGCCCGGCCGGTCTCGGTCTGTGGTGGAGCGGCCGCCGAGGTAAAGCAGCCGGCCTGGGCGGGCTCGGGGTGTGGTGGAGCGGCCGCCCGGGTCAGGAGGCCGGTCCGGCCGGTCTCCGGGTGTGGTTGAGCGGCCGCCCGAGTCAAGCAGCCGGCCCGGCGGGGCTCCGGTTGTGGTGGAGTGACTGCCGGGGTAAAGCAGCCGGCACGGCCGGGCTCGGGGTGTGGTGGAGCAGCCGCCGGGGTCAGGAAGCCGGCCCGGCCGGGCTCGGTCTGTGGTCGAGCGGCCGCCCGGGTCAACCAGCTGGCCTGGCCGGGATCCGGTTGTGGTGGAGCGGGCACCGGAGTAAAGCAGCCGGCCCGGCCGGGCTCCTGGTGTGGTGAAGCGGCCGCCCTGGTCAGGAGGCCGGCCCGGCCGGGCTCGGTCTGTGGTGTAGCGCCCGCCCGGGTCAACCAGCCGGCCCGGCCGGGCTCGGGGTGTGGTGTAGCGGCCGCCCGGGTCAGGAGGCCGGACCGGCCGGGCTCGGGGTGTGGTGGAGCGGCCGCCCGGGTCAACCAGCTGGCCCAGCGGGTCTCCGGTTATGGTGGAGCGGCCGCCGGGGTAAAGCAGCCGGCCCGGCCCGGCTCGGGGTGTGGTGGAGCGGCCGCCCGGGTCAGGAAGCCAACCCGCCCGGGCTCGGTCTGTGGTGGAGCGGCCGCCCGAGTTAACCAGTTAGCCCGGAGGGGCTCCGGTTGTGGTGGAGCGGCCGCCCGGGTCAATTAGCGGGCCCGGCGGGGCTCCGGTTGTGGTGGAGCGGCCACCGGGGTAAAGCAGCAGACCCGGCCGGGCTCGGGGTGTGGTGGAGCGGCCGCCCGGGTCAAGCAGCCGGCCCGGCGCGGCTCCGGTTGTGGTGGAGAGGCCGCCGCAATAAAGCCGCCGGCCCGGCCGGGCTCGGGGTGTGGTGGAGCGGCCGCCCGGGTCAGGAGGCCGGCCGAGCCGGGCTCGGTCTGTGGTGGAGCGGCCGCCCGGGTCAAGCAGCCCGCCCGGCCAAGCTCCGTCTGTGGTCGAGCGGCCGCCCGGGTCAACCAGCTGGCCCGGCGGGGCTCCGGTTGTGGTGGAGCATCAGCCGGGGTAAAGCAGCCGACCCGGCCCGGCTCAGGGTGTGGTGTAGCGGCCGCCCGGGTCAGGTGGCCGGCCCGCCCGGGCTCGGTCTGTGGTGGAGCGGCCGCCCGGGTTAACCAGTTAGCCCGGAGGGGCTCCGGTTGTGGTGGAGCGGCCGCCCGGGTCAAGGAGCCAGCCCGGCGGGGCTCCGGTTGTGGTGGAGCGGCCACCGGGGTAAAGCAGCAGACCCAGCCGGGCTCGGGGTGTGGTGGAGCGGCCGCCCGGGTCAAGCAGCCGGCCCGGCGCGGCTCCGGTTGTGGTGGAGAGGCCGCTGTAATAAAGCCGCCGGCCCGGCCGGGCTCGGGGTGTGGTGGAGCGGCCGCCCGGGTCAGGAGGCCCTCCGGGCCGGGCTCGGTCTGTGGTGGAGCGCCCGCCCGGG
Source organism: Artibeus lituratus (assembly GCA_038363175.2). Taxonomy (NCBI): domain Eukaryota; kingdom Metazoa; phylum Chordata; class Mammalia; order Chiroptera; family Phyllostomidae; genus Artibeus; species Artibeus lituratus. Next base: position 5,206 of record JBAWUR020000054.1, on the reverse strand, counting down.
TCAAGCAGCCCGCCCAGCCAAGCTCGGTCTGTGGTCGCGCGGCCGCCCGGGTCAACCAGCTGGCCCGGCGTGGCTCCGGTTGTGGTGGAGCGGCAGCTGGGATGAAGCAGCCGGACCGGCCGGGCTCGGGGTGTGGTGGAGCGGCCGCCCGGGTCAGGAAGCCGGCCCGGCCGGGCTCGGTCGGTTGTGGAGCGGCCGCCCGGGTCAACCAGCTGGCCCGGCGGGGCTCCGGTTTGGTGCAGCGGCCGCCGGGGTAAAGAAGCCGGCCCGGCCCGGCTCGGGGTGTGGTGGAGCGGCCGCCCGGGTCAGGAAGCCGGCCCGGCCGGGCTCGCTCGGTTGTGGAGCGGCCGCCCGGGTCAACCAGCTGGCCCGGCGGGGCTCCGGTTGTGGTGGAGCGGCCGCCGGGGTAAAGCAGCCGGCCCGGCCCGGCTCGGGGTGTGGTGGAGCGGCCGCCCGGGTCAAGAAGCCGGCCCGGCCGGGCTCGGTCGTTTGTGGAGCGGCTCCCGGGTCAACCAGCTGGCCCGGCGGGGCTCCGGTTGTGGTGGAGTGGCCGCCGGGGTAAAGCAGCCGGCCCGGCCGGGCTGGGGGTGTGGTGGAGCGGCCGCCCGGGTCAACCAGCTGGCCCGGCGGGGCTCCGGTTGTGGTGGAGCGGCCGCCGGGGTAAAGCAGCCGGCCCGGCCGGGCTCGGGGTGTGGTGGAGCGGCCGCCCGGGTCAGGAAGCCTGACCCGCCGGGCTCGTTCGGTTGTGGAGCGGCCGCCCGGGTCAACCAGCTGGCCCGGCGGGGCTACGGTTGTGGTGGAGCGGCCGCCGGGGTAAAGAAGCCGGCCCGGCCGGGCTCGGGGTGTGGTGGAGCGGCCGCCCGGGTCAGGAAGCCTGCCCCGCCGGGCTCGGTCGGTTGTGGAGCGGGCCGCCCGGGTCAACCAGCTGGCCCGGCGGGGCTCCGGTTGTGGTGGAGCGGCCGCCGTGTAAAGCAGCCGGCCCGGCCGGGCTCGGGGTGTGGTGGAGCGGCCGCCCGGGTCAGGAAGCGGGCCCGGCCGGGCTCGGTCGGTTGTGGAGCGGCCGCCAGGGTCAACCAGCTGGCCCGGCGGGGCTCCGGTTGTGGTGGAGCCGCCGTCGGGGGAAAGCAGCCGGCCCGGCCGGGCTCGGGGTGTGGTGGAGCGGCCGCCCGGGTCAGGAAGCCGGCCCGGCCGAGCTCGGTCGCTTGTGGAGCGGCTCCCGGGTCAACCAGCTGGCCCGGCGGGGAGCCGGTTGTGGTGGAGCGGCCGCCGGGGTAAAGCAGCCGGCCCGGCCGGGCTGGGGGTTTTGTGGAGCGGCCGCCCGGGTCAGGAGGCCGGCCCGGCCAGGCTCGGTTCGTGGTGGAGCGACCGCCCGGGTCAACCAGCTGGCCCGGCGGGGCTCCGGTTGTGGTGGAGCGGCCGCCCGGTAAAGCAGCCGGTCCGGCCCGGCTCGGGGTGTGGTGGAGCGGCCGCCCGGGTCAGGAAGCCGGCCCGGCCGGGCTCGGTCTGTTGTGGACCGGCCGCCCGAGTCAACCAGCTGGCCCGGCGGGGCTCCGGTTGTGGTGGAGCGGCCGCCGGGGTAAAGCAGCCAGCCCGGCCGGGCTCGTGGTGTGGTGGAGCGGCCCGCCCGGGTCAGGAAGCCGGCCTGGCCGGGCTCGGTCGGTTGTGGAGCGGCCGCCCGGGTCAACCAGCTGGCCCGGCGGGGCTCCGGTTGTGGTGGAGCGGCCGCCGGGGTAAAGCAGCCGGCCCGGCCCGGCTCGGGGTGTGGTGGAGCGGCCGCCCGGGTCAGGAAGCCGGCCCGGCCGGGCTCGGTCGGTTGTGGAGCGGCCGCCCGGGTCAACCAGCTGGCCCGGCGGGGCTCCGGTTGTGGTGGAGCGGCCCCCGGGGTAAAGCAGCCGGCCCGGCCGGGCTCGGGGTGTGGTGGAGGGGCCGCCCGGGTCAGGAGGCCGGCCTGGCCGGGCTCGGTCTGTGGTGGAGCGGCCGCCCGGGTCAACCAGCTGGACTGGCAAAAATCCGGTTGTGGTTGATCGGCCGCCGGGGTAAAGCAGCCGGACCGGCCGGGGTGGGGGTGTGGTGGAGCGGCCGCCCGGGTCAGGAGGCCGGCCCGGCCGGGCTCGGTCGGTTGTAGAGCGGCCGCCCGAGTCAACCAGCTGGCCCGGCGGGGCTCCGGTTGTGGTGGAGCGGCCGCCGGGGTAAAGCAGCCGGACCGGCCGGGGTGGGGGTGTGGTGGAGCGGCCGCCCGGGTCAGGAAGCCGGCCCGGCCGGGCTCGGTCGGTTGTGGAGCGGCCGACCGGGTCAACCAGCTGGCCCGGCCGAGCTCCGGTTGTGGTGGAGCGGCCGCCGGGTTAAAGAAGCCGGCCCGGCCGTTTTGGCGTTGTGGTGGAGCGCCCGCCCGGGTCAGGAGGCCGGCCCGGCCGGGCTCGGTCTGTGGTGGAGCGGACGCCCGGGTCAACCAGCTGGCCCGGCGGGGCTCCGGTTGTGGTGGAGCGGCCGCCGGGTTAAAGAAGCCGGCCCGGCCGTTTTGGGGTTGTGGTGGATCGCCTGCCCGGGTCAGGAGGCCGGCCCGGCCGGGCTCGGTCTGTGGTGGAGCGGACGCCCGGGTCAGGAGGCCGGCCCAACCGGGCTGGGTCTGTGGTGGAGCGGCCCCCGGGTAAACCAGCTGGCCCGGCGGGGCTGCGGTTGTGGTGGAGCGGCAGCCGGGGTAAAGCAGCCGGCCCGGCCCCGCTCGGGGTGTGGTGGAGCGGCCGCCCGGGTCAGGAAGCCGGCCCGGCCGGGCTGGGTCTGTGGTGGAGCGGCCGCCCGGGTCAACCAGCTGGCCCGGCGGGGATCCGGTTGTGGTGGAGCGGCCACCGGGGTAAAGCAGCCGGCCCGGACGGCCTGTGGTGTGCTGGAGCGGTCGCCCTGGTAAGGAAGCCGGCCCGGCCGGGCTCGGTCTGTGGTCCGGCGGCCGCCCGGGTCAACCAGCTGGCCCGGCCGGGCTCGGTCTGTGGTGCAGCGGCCGCCGGGGTAAAGCAGCCGGCCCGGCCGTGCTCGGGGTGTGGTGTAGCGGCCGGCCGGGTCAACCAGCTGGCCCGGCGGGGCTTCGGTTGTGGTGGAGCGGCAGCCGGGGTAAAGCACCCGGCCCGGCCGGGCTCGGGGTGAGGTGTAGCGGCCGCCCGGGTCAGGAGGCCGGCCCGGCCGGGCTCGGGGTGTGGTGGAGCGGCCGCCGGGGGTAAACCAGCTGGCCCGGCGGGGCTTCGGTTGTGGTGGAGCGGCAGCCGGGGTAAAGCAGCCGGCCCGGCCCGGCTCGGGTGTGGTGGAGCGGCCGCCCGAGTCAAGCAGTAGGGCCGGCGGGGCTCCGGTTGTGGTGGAGAGGCCGCTGGAATAAAGCAGCTGGCCCAGCCGGGCTCGGGGTGTGGTGGAGCGGCCGCCCGGGTCAGGAGGCTGGCCCGGCCGCGCTCAGTTTGTGGTGGAGCGGCCGCCCGGTCAACCAGCTGGCCCGGCGGGGCTCCGGTTGTGGGGGAGCGGCCGCCGGGGTAAAGCAGCCGGCCGGGCCGGGCTCGGTCTGTGGTGGAGCGGCCGCCCGGGTCAACCAGCTGGCCCGGCGGGGCTCCGGTTGTGGTGGAGCGGCTGCCGGGGTAAAGCAGCCGGCCCGGCCCGGCTCGGGGTGTGGTGGAGCGCCCGCCGGGGTCAGGAAGCCGGCCCGGCCGGGCTCGGTCTGTGGTGGAGCGGCCGCCGAGGTAAAGCAGCCGGCCTGGGCGGGCTCGGGGTGTGGTGGAGCGGCCGCCCGGGTCAGGAGGCCGGCCCGGCCGGTCTCCGGGTGTGGTTGAGCGGCCGCCCGAGTCAAGCAGCCGGTCCGGCGGGGCTAGGGTTGTGGTGGAGTGACTGCCGGGGTAAAGCATCCGGCACGGCCGGGCTCGGGGTGTGGTGGAGCAGCCGCCGGGGTCAGGAAGCCGGCCCGGCCGGGTTCGGTCTGTGGTCGAGCGGCTGCCCGGGTCAACCAGCTGGCCCGGCGGGGCTCCGGTTGTGGTGGAGTGACGGCCGGGGTAAAGCAGCCGGCACGGCCGGGCTCGGGGTGTGGTGGAGCAGCCGCCGGGGTCAGGAAGCCGGCCCGGCCGGGCTCGGTCTGTGGTCGAGCGGCCGCCCGGGTCAACAAGCTGGCCCGGCGGGGCTCCGGTTGTGGTGGAGCATCAGCCGGGGTAAAGCAGCCGGCCCGGCCCGGCTCGGGGTGTGGTGGAGCGGCCGCCCGGGTCAGGAGGCCGGCCCGCCCGGGCTCGGTCTGTGGTGGAGCGGCCGCCCGGGTTAACCAGTTAGCCCGGAGGGGCTCCGGTTGTGGTGGAGCGGCCGCCCGGGTCAAGCAGCCGGCCCGGCAGGGCTCCGGTTGTGGTGGAGCGGCCACCGGGGTAAAGCAGCAGACCCGGCCTGGCTCGGGGAGTGGTGGAGCGGCCGCCCGGGTCAGGAGGCCGGCTCGGCCGGACTCGGTCCGTGGTGGAGCGGCCGCCCAGGTCAACCAGCTGGCCTGGCCGGGATCCGGTTGTGGTGGAGCGGGCTCCGGAGTAAAGCAGCCGGCCCGCCCGGGCTCCTGGTGTGGTGAAGCGGCCGCCCGGGTCAGGAGGCCGGCCCGGCCGGGCTCGGTCTGTGGTGTAGCGCCCGCCCGGGTCAACCAGCCGGCCCGGCCGGGCTCGGGGTGTGGTGTAGCGGCCGCCCGGGTCAGGAGGCCGGTCCGGCCGGGCTCGGACTGTGGTGGAGCGGCCGCCCGGGTCAACCAGCTGGCCCGGCGGGGCTTCGGTTGTGGTGGAGTGGCAGCCGGGGTAAAGCAGCCGGACCGGCCGGGCTCGGGGTGTGGTGGAGCGGGCGCCCGGGTCAGGGGGCCGGCCCGGCCGCGCTCGGTCCGTGGTGGAGCGGCCGCTCGGGTCAACCAGCTGGCCCGGCGGGGCTACGGTTGTAGTGGACAGGCCGCCGGGGTAAAGCAGCCGGCCCGGCCCGGCTCGGGGTGTGGTGCAGCGGCGGCCCGGGTCAAGCAGCCGGCCCGGCGGGGCTCCGGTTGTGGTGGACAGGCCGCCGGAATAAAGCAGCCGGCCCGGCCGGGCTCGGGGTGTGGTGGAGCGTCCGCTCGAGTCAAGCAGCCGGCCCGGCGGGGCGCCGGTTGTGGTGGAGGGGCTGCCGGGGTAAAGCAGCCGGCCCGGCCGGGCTCTGGGTGTGGTGTAGCAGCCGCCCGGGTCAGGAGGCC
>JBAWUR020000053.1:0-213762 GCA_038363175.2 Artibeus lituratus | reverse complement strand
GGCCGGGCCGGCTTCCTGACCCGGGCGGCCGCTCCACCACACCCCGAGCCCGGCCGGGCCGGCTGCTTTACCCCGGCGGCCGCTCCACCACAACCGGATCCCCGCCGGGCCAGCTGGTTGACCCGGGCGGCCGCTCCACAACCGACCGAGCCCGGCCGGGCCGGCTTCCTGACCCGGGCGGCCGCTCCACCACACCCCGAGCCGGGCCGTGTCGGCTGCTTTACCCCGGCGGCCATTCCACCACAACCAAAGTTCCGCCGGGCCAGCTGGTTGACCCGGGCGGCCGCTTCACAACCGACCGAGCCCGGCCGGGCCGTCTTCCTGACCCCGGCGGCCGCTCCACCACAACCCCAGCCCGGGCGGGCCGGCTGCTTTACCCCGGCGGCCGCTCCACCACAACCGGAGCCCCGCCGGGCCAGCTGGTTGACCCGGGCGGCCGCTCCACCACGGACCGAGCCTGGCCGGGCCGGCCTCCTGACCCGGGCGGCCGCTCCACCACACCCCCAGCCCGGCCGGGCCGGCTGCTTTACCCCGGCGGCCGCTCCACCACAACCGGAGCCCCGCCGGGCCAGCTGGTTGACCCGGGCGGCCGCTCCACAACCGACCGAGCCCGGCCGGGCCGGCTTCCTGACCCCGGCGGCCGCTCCACCACAACCCCAGCCCGGCCGGTCCGGCTGCTTTACCCCGGCGGCCGCTCCACCACAACCGGAGCCCAGCCGGGCCAGCTGGTTGACCCGGGCGGCCGGTCCACAACAGACCGAGCCCGGCCGGGCCGGCTTCCTGACCCGGCCGGCCGTTCCACCACACCCCGAGACGGGCCGGGCGGGCTGCTTTACCCCGGCGGCCGCTCCACCAAAACCGGAGCCCCGCCGGGCCAGCTGGTTGACCCGGGCGGCCGCTCCACCACAGACCGAGCCTGGCCGGGCCGGCCTCCTGACCCGGGCGGCCGCTCACCACACCCCCAGCCGGGCCGGGCCGGCTGCTTTACCCCGGCGGCCGCTCCACCACAACCGGAGCCCCGCCGGGCCAGCTGGTTGACCCGGGCGGCCGCTCCACAACCGACCGAGCCCGGCCGGGCCGGCTTCCTGACCCGGGCGGCCGCTCCACCACACCCCGAGTTGGGCCGGGCCGGCTGCTTTACCCCGGCGGCCGCTCCACCACAACCGGAGCCCCGCCGGGCCAGCTGGTTGACCCGGGCGGCCGCTCCACAACCGACCGAGCCCGGCCGGGCCGGCTTCCTGACCCGGGCGGCCGCTCCACCACACCCCGAGCCCGGCCGGGCCGGCTGCTTTACCCCGGCGGCCGCTCCACCACAACCGGATCCCCGCCGGGCCAGCTGGTTGACCCGGGCGGCCGCTCCACAACCGACCGAGCCCGGCCGGGCCGGCTTCCTGACCCGGGCGGCCGCTCCACCACACCCCGAGCCGGGCCGGGCCGGCTGCTTTACCCCGGCGGCCGCTCCACCACAACCGGAGCCCCGCCAGGCCAGCTGGTTGACCCGGGCGGGCCGCTCCACAACCGACCGAGCCCGGCCGGGCCGGCTTCCTGACCCCGGCGGCCGCTCCACCACAACCCCAGCCCGGCCGGTCCGGCTGCTTTACCCCGGCGGCCGCTCCACCACAACCGGAGCCCCGCCGGGCCAGCTGGTTGACCCCGGGCGGCCGGTCCACAACAGACCGAGCCCGGCCGGGCCGGCTTCCTGACCCGGGCGGGCCGTTCCACCACACCCCGAGACGGGCCGGGCCGGCTGCTTACCCCGGCGGCCGCTTCCACCACAACCGGAGCCCCGCCAGGCCAGCTGGTTGACCCGGGCGGCCGCTCCACAACCGACCGAGCCCGGCCGGGCCGGCTTCCTGACCCCGGCGGCCGCTCCACCACAACCCCAGCCCGCCCGGTCCGGCTGCTTTACCCCGGCGGCCGCTCCACCACAACCGGAGCCCAGCCGGGCCAGCTGGTTGACCCGGGCGGCCGGTCCACAACAGACCGAGCCCGGCCGGGCCGGCTTCCTGACCCGGGCGGCCGTTCCACCACACCCCGAGACGGGCCGGGCCGGCTGCTTTACCCCGGCGGCCGCTCCACCACAACCGGAGCCCCGCCGAGCCAGCTGGTTGACCCGGGCGGCCGCTCCACCACAGACCGAGCCTGGCCGGGCCGGCCTCCTGACCCGGGCGGCCGCTCCACCACACCCCAGCCCGGTCGGGCCGGCTGCTTTACCCCGGCGGCCGCTCCACCACAACCGGAGACCCGCCGGGCCAGTTGGTTGACCCTGGCGGCCGCTCCACAACCGACCGAGCCCGGCCGGGCCGGCTTCCTGACCCGGGCGGCCGCTCCACTACACCCCGAGCCCGGCCGGGCCGGCTGCTTACCCCGGCGGCCGCTCCACCACAACCGGATCCCCGCCGGGCCAGCTGGTTGACCCGGGCGGCCGCTCCACAATCCGACCGAGCCCGGCCGGGCCGGCTTCCTGACCCGGGCGGCCGCTCCACCACACCCCGAGCCGGGCCGGGCCGGCTGCTTTACCCCGGCGGCCGCTCCACCACAACCGGAGCCTCGCCGGGCCAGCTGGTTGACCCGGGCGGCCGCTCCACAACCGACCGAGCCTGGCCGGGCCGGCTTCCTGACCCGGGCGGCCGCTCCACCACACCCCGAGCCCGGCCGGGCCGGCTGCTTTACCCCGGCGGCCGCTCCACCACAACCGGAGCCCCGCCGGGCCAGCTGGTTGACCCGGGCGGCCGCTCCACAACCGACCGAGCCCGGACGGGCCGGCTTCCTGACCCGGGCGGCCCGCTCCACCACACCCCGAGCCGGGCCGGGCCGGCTGCTTTACCCCGGCGGCCGCTCCACCACAACCGGAGCCCCGCCAGGCCAGCTGGTTGACCCGGGCGGCCGCTCCACAACCGACCGAGCCCGGCCGGGCCGGCTTCCTGACCCCGGCGGCCGCTCCACCACAACCCCAGCCCGGCCGGTCCGGCTGCTTTACCCCGGCGGCCGCTCCACCACAACCGGAGCCCAGCCGGGCCAGCTGGTTGACAGGGGCGGGCCGGTCCACAACAGACCGAGCCCGGCCGGGCCGGCTTCCTGACCCGGGCGGCCGTTCCACCACACCCCGAGACGGGCCGGGCCGGCTGCTTTACCCCCGGCGGCCGCTCCACCACAACCGGAGCCCCGCCGAGCCAGCTGGTTGACCCGGGCGGCCGCTCCACCACAGACCGAGCCTGGCCGGGCCGGCCTCCTGACCCGGGCGGCCGCTCCACCACACCCCCAGCCCGTTCGGGCCGGCTGCTTTACCCCGGCGGCCGCTCCACCACAACCGGAGCCCCGCCGGGCCAGCTGGTTGACCCGGGCGGCCGCTCCACAACCGACCGAGCCCGGCCGGGCCGGCTTCCTGACCCTGGCGGCCGCTCCACCACACCCCGAGCCCGGCCGGGCCGGCTGCCTTACCCCGGCGGCCGCTCCACCACAACCGGATCCCCGCCGGGCCAGCTGGTTGACCCGGGCGGCCGCTCCACAACCGACCGAGCCCGGCCGGGCCGGCTTCCTGACCCGGGCGGCCCGCTCCACCACACCCCGAGCCGGGCCGTGTCGGCCTGCTTTACCCCGGCGGCCGCTCCACCACAACCAAAGCCCCGCTGGCCAGCTGGTTGACCCGGGCGGCCGCTTCACAACCGACCGAGCCCGGCGGGCCGGCTTCCTGACCCCGGCGGCCGCTCCACCACAACCCCAGCCCGGCCGGGCGGGCTGCTTTACCCCGGCGGCCGCTCCACCAAAACCGGAGCCCCGCCGGGCCAGCTGGTTGACCCGGGCGGCCGCTCCACCACAGACCGAGCCTGGCCGGGCCGGCCTCCTGACCCGGGCGGCCGCTCCACCACACCCCCAGCCAGGCCGGGCCGGCTGCTTTACCCCGGCGGCCGCTCCACCACAACCGGAGCCCCGCCGGGCCAGCTGGTTGACCCGGGCGGCCGCTCCACCACAGACCGAGCCTGGCCGGGCCGGCCTCCTGACCCGGGCGGCCGCTCCACCACACCCCCAGCCAGGCCGGGCCGGCTGCTTTACCCCGGCGGCCGCTCCACCACAACCGGAGCCCCGCCGGGCCAGCTGGTTGACCCGGGCGGCCGCTCCACAACCGACCGAGCCCGGCCGGGCCGGCTTCCTGACCCGGGCGGCCGCTCCACCACACCCCGAGTTGGGCCGGGCCGGCTGCTTTACCCCGGCGGCCGCTCCACCACAACCGGAGCCCCGCCGGGCCAGCTGGTTGACCCGGGCGGCCGCTCCACAACCGACCGAGCCCGGCCAGGCCGGCTTCCTGACCCGGGCGGCCGCTCCACCACACCCCGAGCCCGGCCGGGCCGGCTGCTTTACCCCGGCGGCCGCTCCACCACAACCGGATCCCCGCCGGGCCAGCTGGTTGACCCGGGCGGCCGCTCCACAAACCGACCGAGCCCGGCCGGGCCGGCTTCCTGACCCGGGCGGCCGCTCCACCACACCCCGAGCCGGGCCGGGCCGGCTGCTTTACCCCCGGCGGCCGCTCCACCACAACCGGAGCCCCGCCAGGATAGCTGGTTGACCCGGGCGGCCGCTCCACAACCGACCGAGCCCGGCCGGGCCGGCTTCCTGACCCCGGCGGCCGCTCCACCACAACCCCAGCCCGGCCGGTCCGGCTGTTTTACCCCGGCGGCCGCTCCACCACAACCGGAGCCCCGCCGGGCCAGCTGGTTGACCCGGGCGGCCGGTCCACAACAGACCGAGCCCGGCCGGGCCGGCTTCCTGACCCGGGCGGCCGTTCCACCACACCCCGAGACGGGCCGGGCCGGCTGCTTTACCCCGGCGGCCGCTCCACCACAACCGGAGCCCCGCCGAGCCAGCTGGTTGACCCGGGCGGCCGCTCCACCACAGACCGAGCCTGGCCGGGCCGGCATCCTGACCCGGGCGGCCGCTCCACCACACCCCCAGCCCGGCCGGGCCGGCTGCTTTACCCCGGCGGCCGCTCCACCACAACCGGAGCCCCGCCGGGCCAGCTGGTTGACCCTGGCGGCCGCTCCACAACCGACCGAGCCCGGCCGGGCCGTCTTCCCGACCCGGGCGGCCGCTCCACCACACCCCGAGCCCGGCCGGGCCGGCTGCTTTACCCCGGCAGCCGCTCCACCACAACCGGATCCCCGCCGGGCCAGCTGGTTGACCCGGGCGGCCGCTCCGCAACCGACCGAGCCCGGCCGGGCCGGCTTCCTGACCCGGGCGGCCGCTCCACCACACCCCGAGCCGGGCCGTGTCGGCTGCTTTACCCCGGCGGCCCCTCCACCACAACCAAAGCCCCGCCGGGCCAGCTGGTTGACCCGGGCGGCCGCTTCACAAGCCGACCGAGCCCGGCCGGGCCGGCTTCCTGACCCCGGCGGCCGCTCCACCACAACCCCAGCCCGCCCGGGCCGGCTGCTTTACCCCGGCGGCCGCTCCACCACAACCGGAGCCCCGCCGAGCCAGCTGGTTGACCCGGGCGGGCCGCTCCACCACAGACCGAGCCTGGCCGGGCCGGCATCCTGACCCGGGCGGCCGCTCCACCACACCCCCAGCCCGGCCGGGCCGGCTGCTTTACCCCGGCGGCCGCTCCACCACAACCGGAGCCCCGCCGGGCCAGCTGGTTGACCCGGGCGGCCGCTCCACAACCGACCGAGCCCGGCCGGGCCGGCTTCCTGACCCGGGCGGCCCGCTCCACCACACCCCGAGCCCGGCCGGGCCGGCTGCTTTACCCCGGCGGCCGCTCCACCACAACCGGATCCCCGTCGGGCCAGCTCGTTGACCCCGGCGGGCGCTCCACAACCGACCGAGCCCGGCCGGGCCGGCTTCCTGACCCGGGCGGCCGCTCCACCACACCCCCACCCCGGCCGGGCCGGCTGCTTTACCCCGGCGGCCGCTCCACCACAACCGGAGCCCCGCCGAGCCAGCTGGTTGACCCGGGCGTGCCGCTCCACCACAGACCGAGCCTGGCCGGGCCGACCTCCTGACCCGGGCGGCCGCTCCACCACACCCCCCAGCCCGGTCGGGCCAGCTGCTTTACCCCGGAGGCCGCTCCACCACCACTGGAGCCCCGCCGGGCCAGCTGGTTGATTCTGGCGGCCGCTCCACAACCGACCGAGCCCGGCCGGGCCGGCTTCCTGACCCGGGCGGCCGCTCCACCACACCCCGAGCCCGGCCGGGCCGGCTGCTTTACCCCGGCGGCCGCTCCACCACAACCGGATCCCCGCCGGGCCAGCTGGTTGACCCGGGCGGCCGCTCCACAACCGACCGAGCCCGGCCGGGCCGGCTTCCTGACCCGGGCGGCCGCTCCACCACACCCCGAGCCGGGCCGTGTCGGCTGCTTTACCCCGGCGGCCCGCTCCACCACAACCAAAGCCCCGCCGGGCAAGCTGTTGACCCGGGCGGCCGCTTCACAAACCGACCGAGCCCGGCCGGGCCGGCTTCCAGACCCCGGCGGCCGCTCCACCACAACCCCAGCCCGGCCGGGCCGGCTGCTTTACCCCGGCGGCCGCTCCACCACAACCGAGCCCCGCCGGGCCAGCTGGTTGACCCGGGCGGCCGCTCCACCACAGACCGAGCCTGGCCGGGCCGGCCTCCTGACCCGGGCGGCCGCTCCACCACACCCCCAGCCCGGCCGGGCCGGCTGCTTTACCCCGGCGGCCGCTCCACCACAACCGGAGCCCCGCCGGGCCAGCTGGTTGACCCGGGAGCCGCTCCACAACCGACCGAGCCCGGCCGGGCCGGCTTCCTGACCCGGGCGGCCGCTCCACCACACCCCGAGCCCGGCCGGGCCGGCTGCTTTACCCCCGGCGGCCGCTCCACCACAACCGGAGCCCCGCCGGGCCAGCTGGTTGACCCGGGCGGCCGCTCCACAACCGACCGAGCCCGGCCGGGCCGGCTTCCTGACCCGGGCGGCCGCTCCGCCACACCCCCGAGCCGGGCCGGGCCGGCAGCTTTACCCCGGCGGCCGCTCCACCACAACCGGAGCCCCGCCAGGCCAGCTGGTTGACTCGGGTGGCCGCTCCACAACCGACCGAGCCCGGCCGGGCCGGCTTCCTGACCCCGGCGGCCGCTCCACCACAACCCCAGCCCGGCCGGTCCGGCTGCTTTACCCCGGCGGCCGCTCCACCACAACCGGAGCCCAGCCGGGCCAGCTGGTTGACCCGGGCGGCCGGTCCACAACAGACCGAGCCCGCCGGGCCGGCTTCCTGACCCGGGCGGCCGTTCCACCACACCCCGAGACGGGCCGGGCCGGCTGCTTTACCCCGGCGGCCGCTCCACCACAACCGGAGCCCCGCCGAGCCAGCTGGTTGACCCGGGCGGCCGCTCCACCACAGACCGAGCCTGGCCGGGCCGGCCTCCTGACCCGCGCGGCCGCTCCACCACACCCCCAGCCCGGTCGGGGCGGCTGCTTTACCCCGGCGGCCGCTCCACCACAACCGGAGCCCCCGCCGGGCCAGCTGGTTGACCCTGGCGGCCGCTCCACAACCGACCGAGCCCGGCCGGGCCGGCTTCCTGACCCGGGCGGCCCGCTCCACCACACCCCGAGCCCGGCCGGGCCGGCTGCTTTACCCCGGCGGCCGCTCCACCACAACCGGATCCCCCGCCGGGCCAGCTGGTTGACCCGGGCGGCCGCTCCACAACCGACCGAGCCCGGCCGGGCCGGCTTCCTGACCCGGGCGGCCGCTCCACCACACCCCGAGCCGGGCCGTGTCGGCTGCTTTACCCCGGCGGCCATTCCACCACAACCAAAGTTCCGCCGGGCCAGCTGGTTGACCCGGGCGGCCGCTTCACAACCGACCGAGCCCGGCCGGGCCGTCTTCCTGACCCCGGCGGCCGCTCCACCACAACCCCAGCCCGGGCGGGCCGGCTGCTTTACCCCGGCGGCCGCTCCACCACAACCGGAGCCCCCGCCGGGCCAGCTGGTTGACCCGGGCGGGCCGCTCCACCACGGACCGAGCCTGGCCGGGCCGGCCTCCTGACCCGGGCGGCCGCTCCACCACACCCCCAGCCCGGCCGGGCCGGCTGCTTTACCCCGGCGGCCGCTCCACCACAACCGGAGCCCCGCCGGGCCAGCTGGTTGACCCGGGCGGCCGCTCCACAACCGACCGAGCCCGGCCGGGCCGGCTTCCTGACCCCGGCGGCCGCTCCACCACAACCCCAGCCCGGCCGGTCCGGCTGCTTTACCCCGGCGGCCGCTCCACCACAACCGGAGCCCAGCCGGGCCAGCTGGTTGACCCGGCGGCCGGTCCACAACAGACCGAGCCCGCCGGGCCGGCTTCCTGACCCGGCCGGCCGTTCCACCACACCCCGAGACGGCCGGGCCGGCTGCTTTACCCCGGCGGCCGCTCCACCACAACCGGAGCCCCGCCGAGCCAGCTGGTTGACCCGGGCGGCCGCTCCACCACAGACCGAGCCTGGCCGGCCGGCCTCCTGACCCGGGCGGCCGCTCCACCACACCCCCAGCCCGGCCGGGCCGGCTGCTTTACCCCGGCGGCCGCTCCACCACAACCGGAGCCCCGCCGGGCCAGCTGGTTGACCCGGGAGCCGCTCCACAACCGACCGAGCCCGGCCGGGCCGGCTTCCTGACCCGGGCGGCCGCTCCACCACACCCCGAGCCCGGCCGGGCCGGCTGCTTTACCCCGGCGGCCGCTCCACCACAACCGGAGCCCCGCCGGGCCAGCTGGTTGACCCGGGCGGGCCGCTCCACAACCGACCGAGCCCGGCCGGGCCGGCTTCCTGACCCCGGCGGCCGCTCCACCACAACCCCAGCCCGGCCAGTTCGGCTGCTTTACCCCGGCGGCCGCTCCACCACAACCGGAGCCCAGCCGGGCCAGCTGGTTGACCCGGGCGGCCGCTCCACAACAGACCGAGCCCGGCGCGGGCCGGCTTCCTGACCCGGCCGGCCGTTCCACCACACCCCGAGACGGGCCGGGCCGGCTGCTTTACCCCGGCGGCCGCTCCACCACAACCGGAGCCCCGCCGAGCCAGCTGGTTGACCCGGGCGGCCGCTCCTCCACAGACCGAGCCTGGCCGGGCCGGCCTCCTGACCCGGGCGGCCGCTCCACCACACCCCCAGCCCGTTCGGGCCGGCTGCTTTACCCCGGCGGCCGCTCCACCACAACCGGAGCCCCGCCGGGCCAGCTGGTTGACCCTGGCGGCCGCTCCACAACCGACCGAGCCCGGCCGGGCCGGCTTCCTGACCCGGGCGGCCGCTCCACCACACCCCGAGCCCGGCCGGGCCGGCTGCCTTACCCCGGCGGCCGCTCCACCACAACCGGATCCCCGCCGGGCCAGCTGGTTGACCCGGGCGGCCGCTCCACAACCGACAGAGCCCGGCCGGGCCGGCTTCCTGACCCGGGCGGCCGCTCCACCACACCCCGAGCCGGGCCGTGTCGGCTGCTTTACCCCGGCGGCCGCTCCACCACAACCAAAGCCCCGCTGGGCCAGCTGGTTGACCCTGGCGGCCGCTCCACAACCGACCGAGCCCGGCCGGGCCGGCTTCCTGACCCGGGCGGCCGCTCCACCACACCCGAGCCCGGCCGGGCCGGCTGCTTTACCCCGGCGGCCGCTCCACCACAACCGGAGCCCCGCCGGGCCAGCTGGTTGACCCGGGAGCCGCTCCACAACCGACCGAGCCCTGGCCGGACCGGCTTCCTGACACGGGCGGCCGCTCCACCACACCCCGAGCCGGGCCGGGCCGGCTGCTTTACCCCGGCGGCCGCTCCACCCCAACCGATCCCCGTCGGGCCAGCTGGTTGACCCGGGCGGCCGCTCCACAACCGACCGAGCCCGGCCGGGCCGGCTTCCTGACCCGGGCGGCCGCTCCACCACACCCCCAGCCCGGCCGGGCCGGCTGCTTTACCGCGGCGGCAGCTCCACCACAACCGGAGCCCCGCCGGGCCAGCTGGTTGACCCGGGAGCCGCTCCACAACCGACCGAGCTCGGCCGGGCCGGCTTCCTGACCCTGGCGGCCGCTCCACCACACCCCCAGCCCGGCCGGGCCGGCTGCTTTACCCCGGCGGCCGCTCCACCACAACCGGAGCCCCGCCGGGCCAGCTGGTTGACCCGGGCGGCCGCTCCACAACCGACCGAGCCCGGCCGGGCCGGCTTCCTGACCCGGGCGGCCGCTCCACCACACCCCGAGACGGGCCGGGCCGGCTGCTTTACCCCGGCGGCCGCTCCACCACAACCGGAGCCCCGCCGGGCCAGCTGGTTGACCCGGGCGGCCGCTCCACAACCGACCGAGCCCGGCCGGGCCGGCTTCCTGACCCCGGCGGCCGCTCCACCACAACCCCAGCCCGGCCGGTCCGGCTGCTTTACCCCGGCGGCCGCTCCACCACAACCGGAGCCCAGCCGGGCCAGCTGGTTGACCCGGGCGGCCGGTCCACAACCGACCGAGCCCGGCCGGGCCGGCTTCCTGACCCGGCCGGCCGTTCCACCACACCCCGAGACGGGCCGGGCCGGCTGCTTTACCCCGGCGGCCGCTCCACCACAACCGGAGCCCCGCCGAGCCAGCTGGTTGACCCGGGCGGCCGCTCCACCACAGACCGAGCCTGGCCGGGCCGGCCTCCTGACCCGGGCGGCCGCTCCACCACACCCCCAGCCCGGCCGGGACGGCTGCTTTACCCCGGCGGCCGCTCCACCACAACCGGAGCCCCGCCGGGCCAGCTGGTTGACCCGGGAGCCGCTCCACAACCGACCGAGCCCGGCCGGGCCGGCTTCCTGACCCGGGCGGCCGCTCCACCACACCCCGAGCCCGGCCGGGCCGGCTGCTTTACCCCGGCGGCCGCTCCACCACAACCGGAGCCCCGCCGGGCCAGCTGGTTGACCCGGGCGGCCGCTCCACAACCGACCGAGCCCGGCCGGGCCGGCTTCCTGACCCCGGCGGCCGCTCCACCACAACCCCAGCCCGGCCAGTCCGGCTGCTTTACCCCGGCGGCCGCTCCACCACAACCGGAGCCCAGCCGGGCCAGCTGGTTGACCCGGGCGGCCGCTCCACAACAGACCGAGCCCGGCCGGGCCGGCTTCCTGACCCGGCCGGCCGTTCCACCACACCCCGAGACGGGCCGGGCCGGCTGCTTTACCCCGGCGGCCGCTCCACCACAACCGGAGCCCCGCCGAGCCAGCTGGTTGACCCGGGCGGCCGCTCCACCACAGACCGAGCCTGGCCGGGCCGGCCTCCTGACCCGGGCGGCCGCTCCACCACACCCCCAGCCCGTTCGGGCCGGCTGCTTTACCCCGGCGGCCGCTCCACCACAACCGGAGCCCCGCCGGGCCAGCTGGTTGACCCTGGCGGCCGCTCCACAACCGACCGAGCCCGGCCGGGCCGGCTTCCTGACCCGGGCGGCCGCTCCACCACACCCCGAGCCCGGCCGGGCCGGCTGCCTTACCCCGGCGGCCGCTCCACCACAACCGGATCCCCGCCGGGCCAGCTGGTTGACCCGGGCGGCCGCTCCACAACCGACCGAGCCCGGCCGGGCCGGCTTCCTGACCCGGGCGGCCGCTCCACCACACCCCGAGCCGGGCCGTGTCGGCTGCTTTACCCCGGCGGCCGCTCCACCACAACCAAAGCCCCGCTGGGCCAGCTGGTTGACCCGGGCGGCCGCTTCACAACCGACCGAGCCCGGCCGGGCCGGCTTCCTGACCCCGGCGGCCGCTCCACCACAACCCCAGCCCGGCCGGGCCGGCTGCTTTACCCCGGCGGCCGCTCCACCTAAACCGGAGCCCCGCCGGGCCAGCTGGTTGACCCGGGCGGCCGCTCCACCACAGACCGAGCCTGGCCGGGCCGGCCTCCTGACCCGGGCGGCCGCTCCACCACACCCCCAGCCCGGCCGGGCCGGCTGCTTTACCCCGGCGGCCGCTCCACCACAACCGGAGCCCCGCCGGGCCAGCTGGTTGACCCGGGAGCCGCTCCACAACCGACCGAGCCCGGCCGGGCCGGCTTCCTGACCCGGGCGGCCGCTCCACCACACCCCGAGCCCGGCCGGGCCGGCTGCTTTACCCCGGCGGCCGCTCCACCACAACCGGAGCCCCGCCGGGCCAGCTGGTTGACCCGGGCGGCCGCTCCACAACCGACCGAGCCCGGCCGGGCCGGCTTCCTGACCCGGGCGGCCGCTCCACCACACCCCGAGCCGGGCCGGGCCGGCTGCTTTACCCCGGCGGCCGCTCCACCACAACCGGAGCCCCTCCAGGCCAGCTGGTTGACCCGGGCGGCCGCTCCACAACCGACCGAGCCCGGCCGGGCCGGCTTCCTGACCCCGGCGGCCGCTCCACCACAACCACAGCCCGGCCGGTCCGGCTGCTTTACCCCGGCGGCCGCTCCACCACAACCGGAGCCCAGCCGGGCCAGCTGGTTGACCCGGGCGGCCGGTCCACAACAGACCGAGCCCGGCCGGGCCGGCTTCCTGACCCGGGCGGCCGTTCCACCACACCCCGAGACGGGCCGGGCCGGCTGCTTTACCCCGGCGGCCGCTCCACCACAAACCGGAGCCCCGCCGAGCCAGCTGGTTGACCCGGGCGGCCGCTCCACCACAGACCGAGCCTGGCCGGGCCGGCCTCCTGACCCGGGCGGCCGCTCCACCACACCCCCAGCCCGGTCGGGCCGGCTGCTTTACCCCGGCGGCCGCTCCACCACAACCGGATCCCCGCCGGGCCAGCTGGTTGACCCTGGCGGCCGCTCCACAACCGACCGAGCCCGGCCGGGCCGGCTTCCTGACCCGGGCGGCCGCTCCACCACACCCCGAGCCGGGCCGTGTCGGCTGCTTTACCCCGGCGGGCCCCTCCACCACAACCAAAGCCCCGCCGGGCCAGCTGGTTGACCCGGGCGGCCGCTTCACAACCGACCGAGCCCGGCCGGGCCGGCTTCCTGACCCCGGCGGCCGCTCCACCACAACCCCAGCCCGCCCGGGCCGGCTGCTTTACCCCGGCGGCCGCTCCACCACAACCGGAGCCCCGCCGAGCCAGCTGGTTGACCCGGGCGGACCGCTCCACCACAGACCGAGCCTGGCCGGGCCGGCATCCCTGACCCGGGCGGCCGCTCCACCACACCCCCAGCCCGGCCGGGCCGGCTGCTTTACCCCGGCGGCCGCTCCACCACAACCGGAGCCCCGCCGGGCCAGCTGGTTGACCCGGGCGGCCGCTCCACAACCGACCGAGCCCGGCCGGGCCGGCTTCCTGACCCGGGCGGCCGCTCCACCACACCCCGAGCCCGGCCGGGCCGGCTGCTTTACCCCGGCGGCCGCTCCACCACAACCGGATCCCCGTCGGGCCAGCTGGTTGACCCCGGCGGGCGCTCCACAACCGACCGAGCCCGGCCGGGCCGGCTTCCTGACCCGGGCGGCCGCTCCACCACACCCCCACCCCGGCCGGGCCGGCTGCTTTACCCCGGCGGCCGCTCCACCACAACCGGAGCCCCGCCGAGCCAGCTGGTTGACCCGGCGGCCGCTCCACCACAGACCGAGCCCGGCCGGGCCGACCTCCTGACCCGGGCGGCCGCTCCACCACACCCCCAGCCCGGTCGGGCCAGCTGCTTTACCCCGGAGGCCGCTCCACCACCACTGGAGCCCCGCCGGGCCAGCTGGTTGATTCTGGCGGCCGCTCCACAACCGACCGAGCCCGGCGGGCCGGCTTCCTGACCCGGGCGGCCGCTCCACCACACCCCGAGCCCGGCCGGGCCGGCTGCTTTACCCCGGCGGCCGCTCCACCACAACCGGATCCCCGCCGGGCCAGCTGGTTGACCCGGGCGGCCGCTCCACAACCGACCGAGCCCGGCCGGGCCGGCTTCCTGACCCGGGCGGCCGCTCCACCACACCCCGAGCCGGGCCGTGTCGGCTGCTTTACCCCGGCGGCCGCTCCACCACAACCAAAGCCCCGCCGGGCAAGCTGGTTGACCCGGGCGGGCCGCTTCACAACCGACCGAGCCCGGCCGGGCCGGCTTCCAGACCCCGGCGGCCGCTCCACCACAACCCCAGCCCCGGCCGGGCCGGCTGCTTTACCCCGGCGGCCGCTCCACCACAACCGGAGCCCCGCCGGGCCAGCTGGTTGACCCGGGCGGCCGCTCCACCACAGACCGAGCCTGGCCGGGCCGGCCTCCTGACCCGGGCGGCCGCTCCACCACACCCCCAGCCCGCCGGGCCGGCTGCTTTACCCCGGCGGCCGCTCCACCACAACCGGAGCCCCGCCGGGCCAGCTGGTTGACCCGGGAGCCGCTCCACAACCGACCGAGCCCGCCGGGCCGGCTTCCTGACCCGGGCGGCCGCTCCACCACACCCCGAGCCCGGCCGGGCCGGCTGCTTTACCCCGGCGGCCGCTCCACCACAACCGGAGCCCCGCCGGGCCAGCTGGTTGACCCGGGCGGCCGCTCCACAACCGACCGAGCCCGGCCGGGCCGGCTTCCTGACCCGGGCGGCCGCTCCGCCACACCCCGAGCCGGGCCGGGCCGGCAGCTTTACCCCGGCGGCCGCTCCACCACAACCGGAGCCCCGCCAGGCCAGCTGGTTGACTCGGGTGGCCGCTCCACAACCGACCGAGCCCGGCCGGGCCGGCTTCCTGACCCCGGCGGCCGCTCCACCACAACCCCAGCCCGGCCGGTCGGCTGCTTTACCCCGGCGGCCGCTCCACCACAACCGGAGCCCAGCCGGGCCAGCTGGTTGACCCGGGCGGCCGGTCCACAACAGACCGAGCCCGGCCGGGCCGGCTTCCTGACCCGGGCGGCCGTTTCCACCACACCCCGAGACGGGCCGGGCCGGCTGCTTTACCCCGGCGGCCGCTCCACCACAACCGGAGCCCCGCCGAGCCAGCTGGTTGACCCGGGCGGCCGCTCCACCACAGACCGAGCCTGGCCCGGGCCGGCCTCCTGACCCGCGCGGCCGCTCCACCACACCCCCAGCCCGGTCGGGGCGGCTGCTTTACCCCGGCGGCCGCTCCACCACAACCGGAGCCCCGCCGGGCCAGCTGGTTGACCCTGGCGGCCGCTCCACAACCGACCGAGCCCGGCCGGGCCGGCTTCCTGACCCGGGCGGCCGCTCCACCACACCCCGAGCCCGGCCGGGCCGGCTGCTTTACCCCGGCGGCCGCTCCACCACAACCGGATCCCCGCCGGGCCAGCTGGTTGACCCGGGCGGGCCGCTCCACAACCGACCGAGCCCGGCCGGGCCGGCTTCCTGACCCGGGCGGCCGCTCCACCACACCCCGAGCCGGGCCGTGTCGGCTGCTTTACCCCGGCGGCCATTCCACCACAACCAAAGTTCCGCCGGGCCAGCTGGTTGACCCGGGCGGCCGCTTCACAACCGACCGAGCCCGGCCGGGCCGTCTTCCTGACCCCGGCGGCCGCTCCACCACAACCCCAGCCCGGGCGGGCCGGCTGCTTTACCCCGGCGGCCGCTCCACCACAACCCGAGCCCCGCCGGGCCAGCTGGTTGACCCGGGCGTGCCGCTCCACCACGGACCGAGCCTGGCCGGGCCGGCCTCCTGACCCGGGCGGCCGCTCCACCACACCCCCAGCCCGGCCGGGCCGGCTGCTTTACCCCGGCGGCCGCTCCACCACAACCGGAGCCCCGCCGGCCAGCTGGTTGACCCGGGCGGCCGCTCCACAACCGACCGAGCCCGGCCGGCCGGCTTCCTGACCCCGGCGGCCGCTCCACCACAACCCCAGCCCGGCCGGTCCGGCTGCTTTACCCCGGCGGGCCGCTCCACCACAACCGGAGCCCAGCCGGGCCAGCTGGTTGACCCGGGCGGCCGGTCCACAACAGACCGAGCCCGGCCGGGCCGGCTTCCTGACCCGGCCGGCCGTTCCACCACACCCCGAGACGGGCCGGGCCGGCTGCTTTACCCCGGCGGCCGCTCCACCACAACCGGAGCCCCGCCGAGCCAGCTGGTTGACCCGGGCGGCCGCTCCACCACAGACCGAGCCTGGCCGGGCCGGCCTCCTGACCCGGGCGGCCGCTCCACCACACCCCCAGCCCGGCCGGGCCGGCTGCTTTACCCCGGCGGCCGCTCCACCACAACCGGAGCCCCGCCGGGCCAGCTGGTTGACCCGGGAGCCGCTCCACAACCGACCGAGCCCGGCCGGGCCGGCTTCCTGACCCGGGCGGCCGCTCCACCACACCCCGAGCCCGGCCGGGCCGGCTGCTTTACCCCGGCGGCCGCTCCACCACAACCGGAGCCCCGCCGGGCCAGCTGGTTGACCCGGGCGGCCGCTCCACAACCGACCGAGCCGGCCGGGCCGGCTTCCTGACCCCGGCGGCCGCTCCACCACAACCCCAGCCCGGCCAGTCCGGCTGCTTTACCCCGGCGCCGCTCCACCACACCGGAGCCCAGCCGGGCCAGCTGGTTGACCCGGGCGGCCGCTCCACAACAGACCGAGCCCGCCGGGCCGGCTTCCTGACCCGGCCGGCCGTTCCACCACACCCCGAGACGGGCCGGGCCGGCTGCTTTACCCCCGGCGGCCGCTCCACCACAACCGGAGCCCCGCCGAGCCAGCTGGTTGACCCGGGCGGCCGCTCCAACCACAGACCGAGCCTGGCCGGGCCGGCCTCCTGACCCGGGCGGCCGCTCCACACCACCCCCCAGCCCGTTCGGGGCCGGCTGCTTACCCCGCGGCCGCTCCACCACAACCGGAGCCCCGCCGGGCCAGCTGGTTGACCCTGGCGGCCGCTCCACAACCGACCGAGCCGGCCGGGCCGGCTTCCTGACCCGGGCGGCCGCTCCACCACACCCCGAGCCCGGCCGGGCCGGCTGCCTTACCCCGGCGGCCGCTCCACCACAACCGGATCCCCGCCGGGCCAGCTGGTTGACCCGGGCGGCCGCTCCACAACCGACAGAGCCCGGCCGGGCCGGCTTCCTGACCCGGGCGGCCGCTCCACCACACCCCGAGCCGGGCCGTGTCGGCTGCTTTACCCCGGCGGCCGCTCCACACAACCAAAGCCCCGCTCGCTGGGGCCAGCTGGTTGACCCTGGCGGCCGCTCCACAACCGACCGAGCCCGGCCGGGCCGGCTTCCTGACCCGGGCGGCCGCTCCACCACACCCCGAGCCCGGCCGGGCCGGCTGCTTTACCCCCGGCGGCCGCTCCACCACAACCGGAGCCCCGCCGGGCCAGCTGGTTGACCCGGGAGCCGCTCCACAACCGACCGAGCCCTGGCCGGACCGGCTTCCTGACACGGGCGGCCGCTCCACCACACCCCGAGCCGGGCCGGGCCGGCTGCTTTACCCCGGCGGCCGCTCCACCCCAACCGGATCCCCGTCGGGCCAGCTGGTTGACCCGGGCGGCCGCTCCACAACCGACCGAGCCCGGCCGGGCCGGCTTCCTGACCCGGGCGGCCGCTCCACCACACCCCCAGCCCGGCCGGGCCGGCTGCTTTACCGCGGCGGCAGCTCCACCACAACCGGAGCCCCGCCGGGCCAGCTGGTTGACCCGGGAGCCGCTCCACAACCGACCGAGCTCGGCCGGGCCGGCTTCCTGACCCTGGCGGCCGCTCCACCACACCCCCAGCCCGGCCGGGCCGGCTGCTTTACCCCGGCGGCCGCTCCACCACAACCGGAGCCCCGCCGGGCCAGCTGGTTGACCCGGGCGGCCGCTCCACAACCGACCGAGCCCGGCCGGGCCGGCTTCCTGACCCGGGCGGCCGCTCCACCACACCCCGAGACGGGCCGGGCCGGCTGCTTTACCCCGGCGGCCGCTCCACCACAACCGGAGCCCCGCCGGGCCAGCTGGTTGACCCGGGCGGCCGCTCCACAACCGACCGAGCCCGGCCGGGCCGGCTTCCTGACCCCGGCGGCCGCTCCACCACAACCCCAGCCCGGCCGGTCCGGCTGCTTTACCCCGGCGGCCGCTCCACCACAACCGGAGCCCAGCCGGGCCAGCTGGTTGACCCGGGCGGCCGGTCCACAACCGACCGAGCCCGGCCGGGCCGGCTTCCTGACCCGGCCGGCCGTTCCACCACACCCCGAGACGGGCCGGGCCGGCTGCTTTACCCCGGCGGCCGCTCCACCACAACCGGAGCCCCGCCGAGCCAGCTGGTTGACCCGGGCGGCCGCTCCACCACAGACCGAGCCTGGCCGGGCCGGCCTCCTGACCCGGGCGGCCGCTCCACCACACCCCCAGCCCGGCCGGGACGGCTGCTTTACCCCGGCGGCCGCTCCACCACAACCGGAGCCCCGCCGGGCCAGCTGGTTGACCCGGGAGCCGCTCCACAACCGACCGAGCCCGGCCGGGCCGGCTTCCTGACCCGGGCGGCCGCTCCACCACACCCCGAGCCCGGCCGGGCCGGCTGCTTTACCCCGGCGGCCGCTCCACCACAACCGGAGCCCCGCCGGGCCAGCTGGTTGACCCGGGCGGCCGCTCCACAACCGACCGAGCCCGGCCGGGCCGGCTTCCTGACCCCGGCGGCCGCTCCACCACAACCCCAGCCCGGCCAGTCCGGCTGCTTTACCCCGGCGGCCGCTCCACCACAACCGGAGCCCAGCCGGGCCAGCTGGTTGACCCGGGCGGCCGCTCCACAACAGACCGAGCCCGGCCGGGCCGGCTTCCTGACCCGGCCGGCCGTTCCACCACACCCCGAGACGGGCCGGGCCGGCTGCTTTACCCCGGCGGCCGCTCCACCACAACCGGAGCCCCGCCGAGCCAGCTGGTTGACCCGGGCGGCCGCTCCACCACAGACCGAGCCTGGCCGGGCCGGCCTCCTGACCCGGGCGGCCGCTCCACCACACCCCCAGCCCGTTCGGGCCGGCTGCTTTACCCCGGCGGCCGCTCCACCACAACCGGAGCCCCGCCGGGCCAGCTGGTTGACCCTGGCGGCCGCTCCACAACCGACCGAGCCCGGCCGGGCCGGCTTCCTGACCCGGGCGGCCGCTCCACCACACCCCGAGCCCGGCCGGGCCGGCTGCCTTACCCCGGCGGCCGCTCCACCACAACCGGATCCCCGCCGGGCCAGCTGGTTGACCCGGGCGGGCCGCTCCACAACCGACCGAGCCCGGCCGGGCCGGCTTCCTGACCCGGGCGGCCGCTCCACCACACCCCGAGCCGGGCCGTGTCGGCTGCTTTACCCCGGCGGCCGCTCCACCACAACCAAAGCCCCGCTGGGCCAGCTGGTTGACCCGGGCGGCCGCTTCACAACCGACCGAGCCCGGCCGGGCCGGCTTCCTGACCCCGGCGGCCGCTCCACCACAACCCCAGCCCGGCCGGGCCGGCTGCTTTACCCCGGCGGCCGCTCCACCTAAACCGGAGCCCCGCCGGGCCAGCTGGTTGACCCGGGCGGCCGCTCCACCACAGACCGAGCCTGGCCGGGCCGGCCTCCTGACCCGGGCGGCCGCTCCACCACACCCCCAGCCCGGCCGGGCCGGCTGCTTTACCCCGGCGGCCGCTCCACCACAACCGGAGCCCCGCCGGGCCAGCTGGTTGACCCGGGAGCCGCTCCACAACCGACCGAGCCCGGCCGGGCCGGCTTCCTGACCCGGGCGGCCGCTCCACCACACCCCGAGCCCGGCCGGGCCGGCTGCTTTACCCCGGCGGCCGCTCCACCACAACCGGAGCCCCGCCGGGCCAGCTGGTTGACCCGGGCGGCCGCTCCACAACCGACCGAGCCCGGCCGGGCCGGCTTCCTGACCCGGGCGGCCGCTCCACCACACCCCGAGCCGGGCCGGGCCGGCTGCTTTACCCCGGCGGCCGCTCCACCACAACCGGAGCCCCTCCAGGCCAGCTGGTTGACCCGGGCGGCCGCTCCACAACCGACCGAGCCCGGCCGGGCCGGCTTCCTGACCCCGGCGGCCGCTCCACCACAACCACAGCCCGGCCGGTCCGGCTGCTTTACCCCGGCGGCCGCTCCACCACAACCGGAGCCCAGCCGGGCCAGCTGGTTGACCCGGGCGGCCGGTCCACAACAGACCGAGCCCGGCCGGGCCGGCTTCCTGACCCGGGCGGCCGTTCCACCACACCCCGAGACGGGCCGGGCCGGCTGCTTTACCCCGGCGGCCGCTCCACCACAACCGGAGCCCCGCCGAGCCAGCTGGTTGACCCGGGCGGCCGCTCCACCACAGACCGAGCCTGGCCGGGCCGGCCTCCTGACCCGGGCGGCCGCTCCACCACACCCCCAGCCCGGTCGGGCCGGCTGCTTTACCCCGGCGGCCGCTCCACCACAACCGGATCCCCGCCGGGCCAGCTGGTTGACCCTGGCGGCCGCTCCACAACCGACCGAGCCCGGCCGGGCCGGCTTCCTGACCCGGGCGGCCGCTCCACCACACCCCGAGCCCGGCCGGGCCGGCTGCTTTACCCCGGCGGCCGCTCCACCACAACCGGATCCCCGCCGGGCCAGCTGGTTGACCCGGGCGGCCGCTCCACAACCGACCGAGCCCGGCCGGGCCGGCTTCCTGACCCGGGCGGCCGCTCCACCACACCCCCAGCCCGGCCGGGCCAGCTGCTTTACCCCGGCGGCCGCTCCACCACAACCGGAGCCCCGCCAGGCCAGCTGGTTGACCCGGGCGGCCGCTCCACAACCGACCGAGCCCGGCCGGGCCGGCTTCCTGACCCCGGCGGCCGCTCCACCACAACCCCAGCCCGGCCGGGCCGGCTGCTTTACCCCGGCGGCCGCTCCACCACAACCGGAGCCCCGCCGGGCCAGCTGGTTGACCCGGGCGGCCGCTCCACCACGGACCGAGCCTGGCCGGGCCGGCCTCCTGACCCGGGCGGCCGCTTTACCACACCCCCAGCCCGGCCGGGCCGGCTGCTTTACCCCGGCGGACGCTCCACCACAACCGGAGCCCCGCCGGGCCAGCTGGTTGACCCGGGAGCCGCTCCACAACCGACCGAGCCCTGGCCGGACCGGCTTCCTGACACGGGCGGCCGCTCCACCACACCCCGAGCCGGGCCGGGCCGGCTGCTTTACCCCGGCGGCCGCTCCACCCCAACCGGATCCCCGTAGGGCCAGCTGGTTGACCCGGGCGGCCGCTCCACAACCGACCGAGCCCGGCCGGGCCGGCTTCCTGACCAGGGCGGCCGCTCCACCACACCCCCAGCCCGGCCGGGCCGGCTGCTTTACCGCGGCGGCAGCTCCACCACAACCGGAGCCCCGCCGGGCCAGCTGGTTGACCCGGGAGCCGCTCCACAACCGACCGAGCTCGGCCGGGCCGGCTTCCTGACCCTGGCGGCCGCTCCACCACACCCCCAGCCCGGCCGGGCCGGCTGCTTTACCCCGGCGGCCGCTCCACCACAACCGGAGCCCCGCCGGGCCAGCTGGTTGACCCGGGCGGCCGCTCCACAACCGACCGAGCCCGGCCGGGCCGGCTTCCTGACCCGGGCGGCCGCTCCACCACACCCCGAGACGGGCCGGGCCGGCTGCTTTACCCCGGCGGCCGCTCCACCACAACCGGAGCCCCGCCGGGCCAGCTGGTTGACCCGGGCGGCCGCTCCACAACCGACCGAGCCCGACCGGGCCGGCTTCCTGACCCGGGCGGCCGCTCCACCACACCCCGAGCCCGGCCGGGCCGGCTGCTTTACCCCGGCGGCCGCTCCACCACAACCGGATCCCCGTCGGGCGAGCTGGTTGACCCGGGCGGCCGCTCCACAACCGACCGAGCCCGGCCGGGCCGGCTTCCTGACCCGGGCGGCCGCTCCACCACACCCCCAGCCCGGCCTGGCCGGCTGCTTTACCCCGGCGGCCGCTCCACCACAACCGGAGCCCCGCCAGGCAAGCTGGTTGACCCGGGCGGCCGCTCCACAACCGACCGAGCCCGGCCGGGCCGGCTTCCTGACCCAGGCGGCCGCTCCACCACAACCCCAGCCCGGCCGGGCCGGCTGCTTTACCCCGGCGGCCGCTCCACCACAACCGGAGCCCCGCCGGGCCAGCTGGTTGACCCCGGCGGCCACTCCACAACCGACCGAGTCCGGCCGGACCGGCTTCCTGACCCGGGCGGCTGCTCCACCACACCCCCAGCCCGGCCGGGCCGGCTGCTTTACCCCGGCGGCAGCTCCACCACAACCGGAGCCCCGCCGGGCCAGCTGGTTGACCCGGGTGCCGCTCCACAACCGACCGAGCTCGCCCGGGCCGGCTTCCTGACTCGGGCGGCCGCTCCACCACACCCCGAGCCCGGCCGGGCCGGCTGCTTTACCCCGGCGGCCGCTCCACCACAACCGGAGCCCCGCCGGGCCAGCTGGTTGACCCGGGCGGCCGCTCCACAACCGACCGAGCCCGGCCGGACCGGCTTCCTGACCCGGGCGGCCGCTCCACCACACCCCGAGCCGGGCCGGGCCGGCTGCTTTACCCCGGCGGCCGCTCCACCACAACCGGAGCCCCGCCGGGCCAGCTGGTTGACCCGGGGGGCCGCTCCACAACCGTCCGAGCCCGGTCGGGCCGGCTTCCTGACCCGGGCGGCCGCTCCACCACACCCCGAGCCCGGCCGGGCCGGCTGCTTTACCCCGGCGGCCGCTCCACCACAACCGGATCCCCGCCGGGCCAGCTGGTTGACCCGGGCGGCCGCTCCACAACCGACCGAGCCCGGCCGGGCCGGCTTCCTGACCCGGGCGGCCGCTACACCACACCCCGAGCCGGGCCGGGCCGGCCGCTCCACCACAACCGGAGCCCCGCCAGGCCAGCTGGTTGACCCGGGCGGCCGCTCCACAACCGACCGAGCCCGGCCGGGCCGGCTTCCTGACCCCGGCGGCCGCTCCACCACAACCCTAGCCCGGCCGGTCCGGCTGCTTTACCCCGGCGGCCGCTCCACCACAACCGGAGCCTAGCCGGGCCAGCTGGTTGACCCGGGCGGCCGGTGCACAACAGACCGAGCCCGGCCGGGCCGGCTTCCTGACCCGGGCGGCCGTTCCACCACACCCGGAGACGGGCCGGGCCGGCTGCTTTACCCCGGCGGCCGCTCCACCACAACCGGAGCCCCGCCGAGCCAGCTGGTTGACCCGGGCGGCCGCTCCACCACAGACCGAGCCTGGCCGGGCCGGCCTCCTGACCCGGGCGGCCGCTCCACCACACCCCCAGCCCGTTCGGGCCGGCTGCTTTACCCCGGCGGCCGCTCCACCACAACCGGAGCCCCGCCGGGCCAGCTGGTTGACCCTGGCGGCCGCTCCACAACCGACCGAGCCCGGCCGGGCCGGCTTCCTGAACCGGGCGGCCGCTCCACCACACCCCGAGCCCGGCCGGGCCGGCTGCCTTACCCCGGCGGCCGCTCCACCACAACCGGATCCCCGCCGGGCCAGCTGGTTGACCCGGGCGGCCGCTCCACAACCGACCGAGCCCGGCCGGGCCGGCTTCCTGACCCGGGCGGCCGCTCCACCACACCCCGAGCCGGGCCGTGTCGGCTGCTTTACCCCGGCGGCCGCTCCACCACAACCAAAGCCCCGCTGGGCCAGCTGGTTGACCCGAGCGGCCGCTTCACAACCGACCGAGCCCGGCCGGGCCGGCTTCCTGACCCCGGCGGCCGCTCCACCACAACCCCAGCCCGGCCGGGCCGGCTGCTTTACCCCGGCGGCCGCTCCACCAAAACCGGAGCCCCGCCGGGCCAGCTGGTTGACCCGGGCGGCCGCTCCACCACAGACCGAGCCTGGCCGGGCCGGCCTCCTGACCCGGGCGGCCGCTCCACCACACCCCCAGCCCGGCCGGGCCGGCTGCTTTACCCCGGCGGCCGCTCCACCACAACCGGAGCCCCGCCGGGCCAGCTGGTTGACCCGGGCGGCCGCTCCACAACCCACCGAGCCCGGCCGGGCCGGCTTCCTGACCCGGGCGGCCGCTCCACCACACCCCGAGCCGGGCCGGGCCGGCTGCTTTACCCCGGCGGCCGCTCCACCACAACCGGAGCCCCTCCAGGCCAGCTGGTTGACCCGGGCGGCCGCTCCACAACCGACCGAGCCCGGCCGGGCCGGCTTCCTGACCCCGGCGGCCGCTCCACCACAACCCCAGCCCGGCCGGTCCGGCTGCTTTACCCCGGCGGCCGCTCCACCACAACCGGAGCCCAGCCGGGCCAGCTGGTTGACCCGGGCGGCCGGTCCACAACAGACCGAGCCCGGCCGGGCCGGCTTCCTGACCCGGGCGGCCGTTCCACCACACCCCGAGACGGGCCGGGCCGGCTGCTTTACCCCGGCGGCCGCTCCACCACAACCGGAGCCCCGCCGAGCCAGCTGGTTGACCCGGGCGGCCGCTCCACCACAGACCGAGCCTGGCCGGGCCGGCCTCCTGACCCGGGCGGCCGCTCCACCACACCCCCAGCCCGTTCGGGCCGGCTGCTTTACCCCGGCGGCCGCTCCACCACAACCGGAGCCCCGCCGGGCCAGCTGGTTGACCCTGGCGGCCGCTCCACAACCGACCGAGCCCGGCCGGGCCGGCTTCCTGACCCTGGCGGCCGCTCCACCACACCCCGAGCCCGGCCGGGCCGGCTGCCTTACCCCGGCGGCCGCTCCACCACAACCGGATCCCCGCCGGGCCAGCTGGTTGACCCGGGCGGCCGCTCCACAACCGACCGAGCCCTGCCGGGCCGGCTTCCTGACCCGGGCGGCCGCTCCACCACACCCCGAGCCGGGCCGTGTCGGCTGCTTTACCCCGGCGGCCGCTCCACCACAACCAAAGCCCCGCTGGTCCAGCTGGTTGACCCGGGCGGCCGCTTCACAACCGACCGAGCCCGGCCGGGCCGGCTTCCTGACCCCGGCGGCCGCTCCACCAAAACCCCAGCCCGGCCGGGCCGGCTGCTTTACCCCGGCGGCCGCTCCACCAAAACCGGAGCCCCGCCGGGCCAGCTGGTTGACCCGGGCGGCCGCTCCACCACAGACCGAGCCTGGCCGGGCCGGCCTCCTGACCCGGGCGGCCGCTCCACCACACCCCCAGCCCGGCCGGGCCGGCTGCTTTACCCCGGCGGCCGCTCCACCACAACCGGAGCCCCGCCGGGCCAGCTGGTTGACCCGGGAGCCGCTCCACAACCGACCGAGCCCGGCCGGGCCGGCTTCCTGACCCGGGCGGCCGCTCCACCACACCCCGAGCCCGGCCGGGCCGGCTGCTTTACCCCGGCGGCCGCTCCACCACAACCGGAGCCCCGCCGGGCCAGCTGGTTGACCCGGGCGGCCGCTCCACAACCCACCGAGCCCGGCCGGGCCGGCTTCCTGACCCGGGCGGCCGCTCCACCACACCCCGAGCCGGGCCGGGCCGGCTGCTTTACCCCGGCGGCCGCTCCACCACAACCGGAGCCCCGCCGAGCCAGCTGGTTGACCCGGGCGGCCGCTCCACCACAGACCGAGCCTGGCAAAGCCGGCCTCCTGACTAGGGCGGCCGCTCCACCACACCCCCAGCCCGGTCGGGCCGGCTGCTTTACCCCGGCGGCCGCTCCACCACAACCGGAGACCCGCCGGGCCAGTTGGTTGACCCTGGCGGCCGCTCCACAACCGACCGAGCCCGGCCGGGCCGGCTTCCTGACCCGGGCGGCCGCTCCACTACACCCCGAGCCCGGCCGGGCCGGCTGCTTTACCCCGGCGGCCGCTCCACCACAACCGGATCCCCGCCGGGCCAGCTGGTTGACCCGGGCGGCCGCTCCACAACCGACTGAGCCCGGCCGGGCCGGCTTCCTGACCCGGGCGGCCGCTCCACCACACCCCGAGCCGGGCCGGGCCGGCTGCTTTACCCCGGCGGCCGCTCCACCACAACCGGAGCCTCGCCGGGCCAGCTGGTTGACCCGGGCGGCCGGTCCACAACAGACCGAGCCCGGCCGGGCCGGCTTCCTTACCCGGGCGGCCGTTCCACCACACCCCGAGACGGGCCGGGCCGGCTGCTTTACCCCGGCGGCCGCTCCACCACAACCGGAGCCAGCCGGGCCAGCTGGTTGACCCGGGCGGCCGGTCCACAACAGACCGAGCCCGGCCGGGCCGGCTTCCTGACCCGGGCGGCCGTTCCACCACACCCCGAGACGGGCCGGGCCGGCTGCTTTACCCCGGCGGCCGCTCCACCACAACCGGAGCCCCGCCGAGCCAGCTGGTTGACCCGGGCGGCCGCTCCACCACAGACCGAGCCTGGCCGGGCCGGCCTCCTGACCCGGGCGGCCGCTCCACCACACCCCCAGCCCGTTCGGGCCGGCTGCTTTACCCCGGCGGCCGCTCCACCACAACCGGAGCCCCGCCGGGCCAGCTGGTTGACCCTGGCGGCCGCTCCACAACCGACCGAGCCCGGCCGGGCCGGCTTCCTGACCCTGGCGGCCGCTCCACCACACCCCGAGCCCGGCCGGGCCGGCTGCCTTACCCCGGCGGCCGCTCCACCACAACCGGATCCCCGCCGGGCCAGCTGGTTGACCCGGGCGGCCGCTCCACAACCGACCGAGCCCTGCCGGGCCGGCTTCCTGACCCGGGCGGCCGCTCCACCACACCCCGAGCCGGGCCGTGTCGGCTGCTTTACCCCGGCGGCCGCTCCACCACAACCAAAGCCCCGCTGGTCCAGCTGGTTGACCCGGGCGGCCGCTTCACAACCGACCGAGCCCGGCCGGGCCGGCTTCCTGACCCCGGCGGCCGCTCCACCAAAACCCCAGCCCGGCCGGGCCGGCTGCTTTACCCCGGCGGCCGCTCCACCAAAACCGGAGCCCCGCCGGGCCAGCTGGTTGACCCGGGCGGCCGCTCCACCACAGACCGAGCCTGGCCGGGCCGGCCTCCTGACCCGGGCGGCCGCTCCACCACACCCCCAGCCCGGCCGGGCCGGCTGCTTTACCCCGGCGGCCGCTCCACCACAACCGGAGCCCCGCCGGGCCAGCTGGTTGACCCGGGAGCCGCTCCACAACCGACCGAGCCCGGCCGGGCCGGCTTCCTGACCCGGGCGGCCGCTCCACCACACCCCGAGCCCGGCCGGGCCGGCTGCTTTACCCCGGCGGCCGCTCCACCACAACCGGAGCCCCGCCGGGCCAGCTGGTTGACCCGGGCGGCCGCTCCACAACCCACCGAGCCCGGCCGGGCCGGCTTCCTGACCCGGGCGGCCGCTCCACCACACCCCGAGCCGGGCCGGGCCGGCTGCTTTACCCCGGCGGCCGCTCCACCACAACCGGAGCCCCGCCAGGCCAGCTGGTTGACCCGGGCGGCCGCTCCACAACCGACCGAGCCCGGCCGGGCCGGCTTCCTGACCCCGGCGGCCGCTCCACCACAACCCCAGCCCGCCCGGTCCGGCTGCTTTACCCCGGCGGCCGCTCCACCACAACCGGAGCCCAGCCGGGCCAGCTGGTTGACCCGGGCGGCCGGTCCACAACAGACCGAGCCCGGCCGGGCCGGCTTCCTGACCCGGGCGGCCGTTCCACCACACCCCGAGACGGGCCGGGCCGGCTGCTTTACCCCGGCGGCCGCTCCACCACAACCGGAGCCCCGCCGAGCCAGCTGGTTGACCCGGGCGGCCGCTCCACCACAGACCGAGCCTGGCCGGGCCGGCCTCCTGACCCGGGCGGCCGCTCCACCACACCCCCAGCCCGGTCGGGCCGGCTGCTTTACCCCGGCGGCCGCTCCACCACAACCGGAGACCCGCCGGGCCAGTTGGTTGACCCTGGCGGCCGCTCCACAACCGACCGAGCCCGGCCGGGCCGGCTTCCTGACCCGGGCGGCCGCTCCACTACACCCCGAGCCCGGCCGGGCCGGCTGCTTTACCCCGGCGGCCGCTCCACCACAACCGGATCCCCGCCGGGCCAGCTGGTTGACCCGGGCGGCCGCTCCACAACCGACTGAGCCCGGCCGGGCCGGCTTCCTGACCCGGGCGGCCGCTCCACCACACCCCGAGCCAAGCCGGGCCGGCTGCTTTACCCCGGCGGCCGCTCCACCACAACCGGAGCCTCGCCGGGCCAGCTGGTTGACCCGGGCGGCCGCTCCACAACCGACCGAGCCTGGCCGGGCCGGCTTCCTGACCCGGGCGGCCGCTCCACCACACCCCGAGCCCGGCCGGGCCGGCTGCTTTACCCCGGCGGCCGCTCCACCACAACCGGAGCCCCGCCGGGCCAGCTGGTTGACCCGGGCGGCCGCTCCACAACCGACCGAGCCCGGCCGGGCCGGCTTCCTGACCCGGGCGGCCGCTCCACCACACCCCGAGCCGGGCCGGGCCGGCTGCTTTACCCCGGCGGCCGCTCCACCACAACCGGAGCCCCGCCAGGCCAGCTGGTTGACCCGGGCGGCCGCTCCACAACCGACCGAGCCCGGCCGGGCCGGCTTCCTGACCCCGGCGGCCGCTCCACCACAACCCCAGCCCGGCCGGTCCGGCTGCTTTACCCCGGCGGCCGCTCCACCACAACCGGAGCCCAGCCGGGCCAGCTGGTTGACAGGGGCGGCCGGTCCACAACAGACCGAGCCCGGCCGGGCCGGCTTCCTGACCCGGGCGGCCGTTCCACCACACCCCGAGACGGGCCGGGCCGGCTGCTTTACCCCGGCGGCCGCTCCACCACAACCGGAGCCCCGCCGAGCCAGCTGGTTGACCCGGGCGGCCGCTCCACCACAGACCGAGCCTGGCCGGGCCGGCCTCCTGACCCGGGCGGCCGCTCCACCACACCCCCAGCCCGTTCGGGCCGGCTGCTTTACCCCGGCGGCCGCTCCACCACAACCGGAGCCCCGCCGGGCCAGCTGGTTGACCCTGGCGGCCGCTCCACAACCGACCGAGCCCGGCCGGGCCGGCTTCCTGACCCGGGCGGCCGCTCCACCACACCCCGAGCCCGGCCGGGCCGGCTGCCTTACCCCGGCGGCCGCTCCACCACAACCGGATCCCCGCCGGGCCAGCTGGTTGACCCGGGCGGCCGCTCCACAACCGACCGAGCCCGGCCGGGCCGGCTTCCTGACCCCGGCGGCCGCTCCACCACAACCCCAGCCCGGCCGGTCCGGCTGCTTTACCCCGGCGGCCGCTCCACCACAACCGGAGCCCAGCCGGGCCAGCTGGTTGACAGGGGCGGCCGGTCCACAACAGACCGAGCCCGGCCGGGCCGGCTTCCTGACCCGGGCGGCCGTTCCACCACACCCCGAGACGGGCCGGGCCGGCTGCTTTACCCCGGCGGCCGCTGCACCACAACCGGAGCCCCGCCGAGCCAGCTGGTTGACCCGGGCGGCCGCTCCACCACAGACCGAGCCTGGCCGGGCTGGCATCCTGACCCGGGCGGCCGCTCCACCACACCCCCAGCCCGGCCGGGCCGGCTGCTTTACCCCGGCGGACGCTCCACCACAACCGGAGCCCCGCCGGGCCAGCTGGTTGACCCGGGAGCCGCTCCACAACCGACAGAGCCCTGGCCGGACCGGCTTCCTGACACGGGCGGCCGTTCCACCACACCCCGAGCCGGGCCGGGCCGGCTGCTTTACCCCGGCGGCCGCTCCACCACAACCGGAGCCCCGCCGGGCCAGCTGGTTGACCCGGGCGGCCGCTCCACAACCGACCGAGCCCGGCCGGGCCGGCTTCCTGACCCGGGCGGCCGCTCCACCACACCCCTAGCCCGGCCGGGTCGGCTGCTTTACCCCGGCGGCCGCTCCACCACAAACGGATCCCCGCCGGGCCAGCTGGTTGACCCGGGCGGCCGGTCCACCACACCCCCAGCCCGGCCGGTCCGGCTGCTTTACCCCGGCGGCCGCTCCACCACAACCGGAGCCCCGCCGGGCCAGCTGGTTGACCCTGGCGGCCGCTCCACAACCGACCGAGCCCGGCCGGGCCGTCTTCCTGACCCGGGCGGCCGCTCCACCACACCCCGAGCCCGGCCGGGCCGGCTGCTTTACCCCGGCAGCCGCTCCACCACAACCGGATCCCCGCCGGGCCAGCTGGTTGACCCGGGCGGCCGCTCCGCAACCGACCAAGCCCGGCCGGGCCGGCTTCCTGACCCGGGCGGCCGCTCCACCACACCCCGAGCCGGGCCGTGTCGGCTGCTTTACCCCGGCGGCCGCTCCACCACAACCAAAGCCCCGCCGGGCCAGCTGGTTGACCCGGGCGGCCGCTTCACAACCGACCGAGCCCGGCCGGGCCGGCTTCCTGACCCTGGCGGCCGCTCCACCACAACCCCAGCCCGCCCGGGCCGGCTGCTTTACCCCGGCGGCCGCTCCACCACAACCGGAGCCCCGCCGGGCCAGCTGGTTGACCCGGGCGGCCGCTCCACCACAGACCGAGCCTGGCCGGGCCGGCTTCCTGACCCGGGCGGCCGCTCCACCACACCCCCAGCCCGGCCGGGCCGGCTGCTTTACCCCGGCGGCCGCTCCACCACAACCGGAGCCCCGCCGGGCCAGCTGGTTGACCCGGGAGCCGCTCCACAACCGACCGAGCCAGGCCGGGCCGGCTTCCTGACCCGGGCGGCCGCTCCACCACACCCCGAGCCGGGCCGGGCCGGCTGCTTTACCCCGGCGGCCGCTCCACCACAACCGGAACCCCGCCGGGCCAGCTGGTTGACCCGGGCGGCCGCTCCACCACGGACCGAGCCTGGCCGGGCCGGCCTCCTGACCCGGGCGGCCGCTTTACCACACCCACAGCCCGGCCGGGCCGGCTGCTTTACCCCGGCGGACGCTCCACCACAACCGGAGCCCCGCCGGGCCAGCTGGTTGACCCGGGAGCCGCTCCACAACCGACCGAGCCCTGGCCGGACCGGCTTCCTGACACGGGCGGCCGCTCCACCACACCCCGAGCCGGGCCGGGCCGGCTGCTTTACCCCGGCGGCCGCTCCACCACAACCGGAGCCCCGCCGGGCCAGCTGGTTGACCCGGGCGGCCGCTCCACAACCCACCGAGCCCGGCCGGGCCGGCTTCCTGACCCGGGCGGCCGCTCCACCACACCCCTAGCCCGGCCGGGTCGGCTGCTTTACCCCGGCGGCCGCTCCACCACAACCGGATCCCCGCCGGGCCAGCTGGTTGACCCGGGCTGCCACTCCACAACCGACCGAGCCCGGCCGGGCCGGCTTCCTGACCCGGGCGGCCGCTCCACCACACCCCGAGCCGGGCCGGGCCGGCTGCTTTACCCCGGCGGCCGCTCCACCACAACCGGAGCCCCGCCAGGCCAGCTGGTTGACCCGGGCGGCCGCTCCACAACCGACCGAGCCCGGCCGGCCCGGCTTCCTGACCCCGGCGGGCGCTCCACCACAACCCCAGCCCGGCCGGTCCGGCTGCTTTACCCCGGCGGCCGCTCCACCACAACCGGAGCCCAGCCGGGCCAGCTGGTTGACCCGGGCGGCCGGTCCACAACAGACCGAGCCCGGCCGGGCCGGCTTCCTGACCCGGGCGGCCGTTCCACCACACCCCGAGACTGGCCGGGCCGGCTGCTTTACCCCGGCGGCCGCTCCACCACAACCGGAGCCCCGCCGAGCCAGCTGGTTGACCCGGGCGGCCGCTCCACCACAGACCGAGCCTGGCCGGGCCGGCCTCCTGACCCGGGCGGCCGCTCCACCACACCCCCAGCCCGGTCGGGCCGGCTGCTTTACCCCGGCGGCCGCTCCACCACAACCGGAGCCCCGCCGGGCCAGCTGGTTGACCCTGGCGGCCGCTCCACAACCGACCGAGCCCGGCCGGGCCGGCTTCCTGACCCGGGCGGCCGCTCCACCACACCCCGAGCCCGGCCGGGCTGGCTGCCTTACCCCGGCGGCCGCTCCACCACAACCGGATCCCCGCCGGGCCAGCTGGTTGACCCGGGCGGCCGCTCCACAACCGACCGAGCCCGGCCGGGCCGGCTTCCTGACCCGGGCGGCCGCTCCACCACACCCCGAGCCGGGCCGGGCCGGCTGCTTTACCCCGGCGGCCGCTCCACCACAACCGGAGCCCCGCCGGGCCAGCTGGTTGACCCGGGCGGCCGCTCCACCACGGACCGAGCCTGGCCGGGCCGGCCTCCTGACCCGGGCGGCCGCTTTACCACACCCACAGCCCGGCCGGGCCGGCTGCTTTACCCCGGCGGACGCTCCACCACAACCGGAGCCCCGCCGGGCCAGCTGGTTGACCCGGGAGCCGCTCCACAACCGACCGAGCCCTGGCCGGACCGGCTTCCTGACACGGGCGGCCGCTCCACCACACCCCGAGCCGGGCCGGGCCGGCTGCTTTACCCCGGCGGCCGCTCCACCACAACCGGAGCCCCGCCGGGCCAGCTGGTTGACCCGGGCGGCCGCTCCACCACGGACCGAGCCTGGCCGGGCCGGCCTCCTGACCCGGGCGGCCGCTCCACCACACCCCGAGCCGGGCCGGGTCGGCTGCTTTACCCTGGCGGCCGCTCCACCACAACCGGAGCCCCGCCGGGCCAGCTGGTTGACCCGGGCGGCCGCTCCACAACCGACCGAGCCCGGCCGGGCCGGCTTCCTGACCCCGGCGGCCGCTCCACCACAACCCCAGCCCGGCCGGGCCGGCTGCTTTACCCCGGCGGCCGCTCCACCACAACCGGAGCCCCGCCGGGCCAGCTGGTTGACCCGGGCGGCCGCTCCACAACCGACCGAGCCCGGCCGGGCCGGCTTCCTGACCCGGGCGGCCGCCGACCACAGCCCGAGGCCGGCCGTGCTGGCTGGTTGACCCGGCCTGCCGCTCCACCACAGCCTGATGCCCAAAGGTCTGAGCATCACTGTCCAGTGCAGTGCGGACTGTCCTCCTCTGCCTGCAGCCACCGAAGTGCAGTGGGGGCAGCAAGTGCAAGGCTTGAGACCGTGAAGCCACAACCAGGAGGCGAGCCATGACCAACAAATGGGACAATAAGATTTGTCATCTCAGTGACACATGAGATGGCAGCAGAGAGCCGCACTTGGGACAATTTTCCTAGGGACCATCCTGTGCTAGGGTAAGTTTTAAATTTTTCAAAGGACTGAAATTATGTACACTATGTTTCTTACTGACATTGCTGTTAATATAGAAATCAGGAACAGAAGGTAACTAGGAAGTCCTGCTATTGAAAACTTACTAAACGCACGTCTAAACAACATTGCGATCAACAGTCATATTCTACTGCATTCAACCACTATTCCTGCTGACCACTCACTAACATGTTATTCCCAAAAGGCCCACGAAATGGCAGCAGAGACACACCTGGGAACATTTTACTATTTGCTTGGCCAACAGGTTCATTTGGTTTTTAGGTAAGGAGACAATGAAAGACGCTTTTCACTTTAACCAATAATTTTCTTAAAGAACATATTCACCATTTTGTTGCACTGCTTTCTGCAATCTTTCAGGCATCTTCATAACTACATCTTCCCAAAACTTTTTATCTTTTGGCCAAGCCAATAAAAAGCCAGTTTCAACAAGCATCGCAGCATTGAAAGTATAGACAATGTTTCTCTAAGTGTTCTCCTTGCACTTAAGCTAGAATGTACAAAAAACTGAGTGACTGGAAGCCCTGGCTGGTGTAGCTCAGTGGATTGAGCACGGGCTAAAAACAACGAAATGCCGGGCTAAACTGGTAAGAGGGGCGAAGCCAGCAGCGGAGCAGGTTGACCGAAAAGATCCCGACCTGGTGGTGCGCAAACAGCCGAAGGTGCAGATCGCAGGTGCGGGCTAGGTAAGAGGCGTGGCTGGCTGTCGGCGGTAGGTCGCACATTTGCGTGCAGATAAACCAGTGAAGAGGCGAGCATTGAGACCGCACGGTGCAGGGCAGCAGGCTCGCACAAT
Organism: Artibeus lituratus; assembly: GCA_038363175.2. Classification (NCBI taxonomy): domain Eukaryota; kingdom Metazoa; phylum Chordata; class Mammalia; order Chiroptera; family Phyllostomidae; genus Artibeus; species Artibeus lituratus. The sequence goes on along the minus strand of JBAWUR020000053.1, from coordinate 180,232 downwards.
TCCGCTCGGATAAACAGACCGGGGAAAGGGGTGGGACGGACTGGGCTAGTGGAGAAGACCGCCATTGTTCCCCCTCTGACCCCGCCCCCACATACAGCGTCACAAACCAGCGTCATGGGTGGCCCCGCCCTGGTAAACAACTAAGGCTCCGCTCCTCGTACTTAAGGGTGCGAACAGACCAAAAATGGCTCAAGAACAACTCAGAGCCCCAGAGCCGATAAATCTAAGCGATGAAGAAATAGCTAAACTTTCAGATGCACAGTTCAAAACACTGGTGACCAGGATCCTCACAGAACTGGTTGATATTAGTCACGAATTAGAGAAACATATGAAAGCTAAACTAATAAAAATGAATGGTAATGCAAAGAAAACCAATAGTAAGGGAAAGGAGATTGGGACTTAAATCAATGGAGTGGACCAGAAGAAAGAAAAAGAGGATCAAACAGAAAAGAATAAAGAAACCAGAATGCATAAAAATGAGGAGAGGCTTAGGGACCTCCAGGACATCGTTAAACGTGCTAACATTCGAATTATAGGGATACCAGAAGGGGAAGAGTCATGAGTGGAAGCCTTATTTGAACAAATAATAAAAGAGAACTTCCCCATTCTGGCAGAGAAAGTAGACTTCCAGGAAATCCAGGAAGCTCAGAGAGTCCCAAAGAAGTTGGACCCAAGAAGGAACACACCAAGGCACATCATCATTCTATTAGCCAAGATTCAAATGAAGGAGAGAATCCTAGAAGCAGCAAGAGATCAGGGGACAGTCACCTACAAAGGAGTTCCCATCAGACTGTCAGCGGATTTCTCAAAAGAGACCTTACAGGCAAGAAGGTGCTGGAAAGAGGTATTCCAAGTCATGAAAACCAAGGACCTACAATCAAGTTTGCTCTAGCCAGCAAAGTTTTCATTTAGAATGGAAGGACAGATAAAGTGCTTCTCAGATAAGATCAAATTCAAGGAGTTCATCCTCACCAAACCCTTATTATATGAAATGTTAAAGGGGCTTATCTAAGAAAAAGAAGATAAAATAGACGAACAGTGAAAGGACAGCAAACTCACAGTTATGAACAACCACACCTAAAACAAAAGCAGACTAAGAGGACAGCTAGATCAAGAGCAGAACCATAGAAAGGAAGATCACATGGAGGCTTAGCAACAGGGGAGTGGGAGGAGGAGAAGGGGGGAGAACGTACAGAAAATAAGTAGCATAGACAGTAGATAGAAAATAGATAGGGGGAGGGTAAGAATAGTAGGGGGAATATAGAATCTAAAGAATTTGAGACACGTGTTCATGAACTAAAGGGGGAAATGGTGGGGGAGGGGTATGCATGGTGGAGGGGAACGGAGGGGGGAATAGAACAAATGGAATGGCATAATCAATAAAAAAGTTAAAAGAGAAAATAAAAAAACAAACACGCACTCCCACCTCAACCCGAGGCTTTCCCGTCTTCTGCTTCAACTCTTTCCCTCAGGCAGTGCTTGCGGTTGGTCTGATGGGGCAGCACGTGTTGCGAATTTCCCCAAGGAGCTCCTCCTACAGGACGCCCTCTGGTATCAGCACACAGGCAACGTCACCTCCTTTCGATGAAGACTGCCCTGTATGGAGGGGATGCTGCTGGTGCTTCCTTCATTTGCCTACAATCTTTCCTGTTCCACATTATTCTCAAGTTTCATCCGTTCACACCACCACACAATTTGCTTGCAAGCAGAATGGTTTCTATATATTTCCATAGAAAACCCCATGTGGAAATGAGGTCAAGAAAGTTTCCCCCCCCCACACACACACACACCCAGCTTAACTTCTGGGGAACCCAAACATCAAAGGGATTCACTGTAATCTTGCAGGTGCATATGATTTTTGACACTGGATCTGGATACTTTGAGTATGTCATCAGTCTCCCACATGGCATGGTGTGGTCTGTCTTCAGTGAACATCTGGACTCTATGGCTCTGAACTGCCAATGGTCTGCCAGACCTGTGGGGCACCTTTGTGTGAGAAATCTTGGGTTGAAACTTTGCAAACCACCTCGGACACATTTCATCACCTACAAGGCCTTCTCCATACACACCACCAATCTTTATTTTGCATTCCAGTTGCGTGTTCACCTTTCTTGAAATGACAGTGTAATGTGCCAAAAGCATTCCTTCTGTTCATCCCTCTTCAGTATGAAAATGACCACAAAATCACAGTGGTTTCGATGAGTTTTTTTCTTTCAATGCCCATTTGTATGACATTTGTCACGGTGCAGTCTGACCCGACGCTTTTCCGTAAAATTAGACAAGTCAGCAAACCAGAGTCACAGGACAGGGCAGTGAGGGTGGTGAGGGCCAAACTGACTTTTGGGCCAACTTGATAGAAATGAAGCTTCAACCAGAATCGCATCATTTACAGTATGTTTTTTGTTCGGGCAGCACTTAAGCTAGAATTCACTGAAAATGAGTGACTAGAAGGTTCTGCTTTGTACTTCTGAAGTAGACTCCTACAGACCTTCCAAAATGAACCATCATGTGAGTTACAAAATAATTGGAACTGAATGATGCTAAAGATACTACACACTGAAACTTAAGAACAAAATCTGCACCTTTGAACACGTGGGTTAGTCACAAAACCCCCAATTGTACCAGAGTTGCACCCTTTTAGGAACTGAAAAGTGCAAAGGAAGCCAAGACACACTGGAGGGTACTGTGTCTAGACGCGTCCAGAAGGGCATGTACATAAAATGATAGTGATGTTATTTTATTATGTTTTGTTTTATTTTATTGTATTCTATTTCTGAATGGAGGATTTTGAATACACTTTACTTTCCCCTTGTTTAACGAAGCTGCAACAGACAAAACAAATTACAAACAATTTTCAAACACACTTCGAACTTGTGAAGACTTCACTCTATGACGCTACAAAGCCATTACCAAATAATGTCGCACAACACAGGTTCATCGCTCCCTTTGCCCTTAACTTGCACACCACTCACAAGGTAACTAGACCGTGCTGACATTAGACGCTTTGGAATGCACTTGGGAATATCACTACCGTCAAAAGCCATTGATATTCCACTACAATGAACCACTTTTCCTGCTGAACTGCACTGAGGTGTCATTCCCAAAAATAGCCATAAGATGGCAGCAGAGACCGACACTTGGAATGCCTGTCCCACAAAGGGCTCAGCTGACAGATTCCTTCACTTTTGACTTTGAGGTGCGATGACAGGCGCATTTTTCATTTTTCCTCAAACACGGTGACTGCACAAGGTCGTCGCCGTTCTGTTCCACTACTTTCTGCCACCTTTCAGGTAATTTCCACATTCCATGGTCCCCGAACTTTGTTATTTTTTTGGAGCAGAGAGCTCTTCTAGGTGGCTTCTACAGTGTTCCAGGGAATGGAAATTTCTCTCCAATAAGAGAAATTCAGACAGACCGAAGTCATTGGCCATGTGAAGGTGCAAGGTCTGGTGAGCACTGCGGATGAATCGGGACTGCTCAGCCAGGCTGGAACCTTTCATCACTGGTCACCAAAGAGAAACATGCATTCTCACCTTATCATGAAGCTTCTGCTGACAAATTCCAGACTCATTCCCTCAGGCGGTGCTTTCAGTTGTTCTGACCTGGAGCAGTGCTTGTTGCAAGTCACCTGCCAGCTTTGTACAAGGAACTCCTTCTCCAGGACCCCCTCCAGAAACCACCAGAAGGGTAACATCACCTCTTTCAGATGAAGACCAACTTATGCAGGGGCCTGGTGTTGGTTCTTTTGCTGACCCTGAATCTCTCCAATTCCACATTATTCTAACACATCAACCATTCATCACCCCTCACAATTTGTTTTGGAAATGGAATGTTTTTCTTACATTTCCATAGAGAACCACACGTGGATATGTGGTCCAGATGGCTCCGTCCTTCTACCCATATAACTTCTGTGGAAACCAAACATCAGGGAGACTAAGCTAACTGTGCTGGCGCAAATGATTTTCAATGCTTGGTTAGGATACTTTGAGTTTGTTGCCTGTCTCCCACCTGCCATAATGTGGTGTGTTTTCAGTTATCATCTCCCCTGGATGGCTCTCCACTGCGGCTGGCCTGATGGACCAGTGCAGCAACTGTGCACCAGAAATCTCTGGAATGAAACTCGGAAATACACTTGTGACATGTTCCATCACTCACAGCAATGTCACCATACACACCAAAAAATCTTTCTTTGCCTTACACTGGCACTTGTACCTGTCCCGAAATGACAAAGCCTAAAGGACTGAAAATGTTGCTTATGTTCTTTCATTTTCAGTGAGAAAGTGGCACATATTCTCCAGTTGTGATAAGATTTCTTTCATGCAAGCTGGTATGACAGCTGTCACGATGCATTCTAACAAAATGGTTTCCAATGACGTCAAGGCAAGTCTGTGAGACCAGAGCCAGGTGATGGCGTGGGGTGTGGCGGTGGGAGAGGGTGGGGGGCTGAACTGACATTTCTACCAGCCCCATTTAAAGCAAGTTTTAACCAGCACCGCAGCCTCGAAATCCTATACAAAATGTTTTTGCCCTTATAGCACTGAAGCAGCATTCATTGAGAATAGATGACTAGAAAGTGCTGTTCTTTGGGACTTGTGAAATCAACTCCTAAAGAACCTCTGAAATAAACTGCCATTGGCATTACAAAGTAACTGGGCCTGAGTGATGATAAAGATGCTCCGTAACAAAACTTGAGAAAGAAATCTTCACCCTTGAATGCACAGCTTAGACAAAGAAGCTGGAAATGCACATGTTTGCGCCGATAACAGGAACCTAAATTAGTAGACAAAGTCCAGGGAAAGGGAAGAAACAACCGTAGACACGTCCCAAAGGGCAGGTACATACAATGATGGCGCTGGTACTTTACTTTGCTTTTTGTGTATCTCTTGTAGCACCATCATATATAAATTTTACCTCCACATTGTTTTAGGAAGCTGCAACAGACAAAGCAAAGGACAAATGACTTTCACTCACACTTGGCACTTCTAAAAACCTGCCTCTATTATGCTACAAAGCCACTTCCAAAAAACGTCCCATAAAACACACTTATTCCTCCCTTGGCCATTACTCTGGAGACTAGTCAGAAGATAACTGTATAGTCCTGACAATTAGATGTTTTCCAATGCACTTGTAAATACCACTGCCATCAAAAGTCATTGATATTTCACTGGCATCAACCACTTTTCCTGCTGACCTAAACTAACATGTCATTCCCCAAAATGGCCACGAGATGGCAGCATAGACAGACACTGGGAACATATACTGTACTGTGGGGTGGGCCAACTAGGTTCCTTCACGTTTTCCAGGAAAATTCAATGACAGGTACATTTTTTCATTATTCTCAAAAATGTGACTGGTTCAGGGCTTCAACATTTATTTCCAAGGCCCTCTGTTATAATTCGGACAACTTCACCATTCCATCTGCCCACAACATCGTTATCTTTCTGAGCACAGAACGCTTCCCGGCCGGGCCAGTTGGTCGACCAGGGCGGCCGCCGACCTCAGCCCGAGGACGGCCGGCCCGGCTGGTTGACACGGGCCGCCGCCGACCACGGCCCGAGGCCGACCGGGCCGGCTGCTTTACCCCGGCGAACGCTCCACCAAAACCGGAGCCCCGCCGGGCCAGCTGGTTGACCCGGGCGGCCGCTCCACCACAGACCGAGCCCGGCCGGGCCGGCCTCCTGACCCGGGCGGCCTCTCCACCACAACCCCAGCCCGGCCGGGCCGGCTGCTTTACCCCGGCGGCCGCTCCACCACAACCGGAGCCCCGCCGGGCCTGCTGGTTGACCCTGGCGGCCGCTCCACAACCGACCGAGCCCGGCCGGGCCGGCTTCCTGACCCGGGCGGCCGCTCCACCACACCCCGAGCCGGGGCGGGCCGGCTGCTTTACCCGGGCGGCCGCTCCACCACAACCGGAGCCCCGCCGGGCCAGCTGGTTGACCCGGGCGGCCGCTCCACAACCGACCGAGCCCGGCCGGGCCGGCTTCCTGACCCGGGCGGCCGCTCCACCACACCCCGAGCCCGGCCGGGCCGGCTGCTTTACCCCGGCGGCCGCTCCACCACAACCGGATCCCCGTCGGGCCAGCTGGTTGACCCCGGCGGGCGCTCCACAACCGACCGAGCCCGGCCGGGCCGGCTTCCTGACCCGGGCGGCCGCTCCACCACACCCCCACCCCGGCCGGGCCGGCTGCTTTACCCCGGCGGCCGCTCCACCACAACCGGAGCCCCGCCGAGCCAGCTGGTTGACCCGGGCGGCCGCTCCACCACAGACCGAGCCTGGCCGGGCCGACCTCCTGACCCGGGCGGCCGCTCCACCACACCCCCAGCCCGGTCGGGCCAGCTGCTTTACCCCGGAGGCCGCTCCACCACCACTGGAGCCCCGCCGGGCCAGCTGGTTGACCCTGGCGGCCGCTCCACAACCGACCGAGCCCGGCCGGGCCGGCTTCCTGACCCGGGCGGCCGCTCCACCACACCCCGAGCCCGGCCGGGCCGGCTGCTTTACCCCGGCGGCCGCTCCACCACAACCGGATCCCCGCCGGGCCAGCTGGTTGACCCGGGCGGCCGCTCCACAACCGACCGAACCCGGCCGGGCCGGCTTCCTGACCCGGGCGGCCGCTCCACCACACCCCGAGCCGGGCCGTGTCGGCTGCTTTACCCCGGCGGCCGCTCCACCACAACCAAAGCCCCGCCGGGCAAGCTGGTTGACCCGGGCGGCCGCTTCACAACCGACCGAGCCCGGCCGGGCCGGCTTCCAGACCCCGGCGGCCGCTCCACCACAACCCCAGCCCGGCCGGGCCGGCTGCTTTACACCGGCGGCCGCTCCACCACAACCGGAGCCCCGCCGGGCCAGCTGGTTGACCCGGGCGGCCGCTCCACCACAGACCGAGCCTGGCCGGGCCGGCCTCCTGACCCGGGCGGCCGCTCCACCACACCCCCAGCCCGGCCGGGCCGGCTGCTTTACCCCGGCGGCCGCTCGACCACAACCGGAGCCCCGCCGGGCCAGCTGGTTGACCCGGGAGCCGCTCCACAACCGACCGAGCCCGGCCGGGCCGGCTTCCTGACCCGGGCGGCCGCTCCACCACACCCCGAGCCCGGCCGGGCCGGCTGCTTTACCCCGGCGGCCGCTCCACCACAACCGGAGCCCCGCCGGGCCAGCTGGTTGACCCGGGCGGCCGCTCCACAACCGACCGAGCCCGGCCGGGCCGGCTTCCTGACCCGGGCGGCCGCCCCGCCACACCCCGAGCCGGGCCGGGCCGGCAGCTTTACCCCGGCGGCCGCTCCACCACAACCGGAGCCCCGCCGGGCCAGCTGGTTGACTCGGGCGGCCGCTCCACAACCGACCGAGCCCGGCCGGGCCGGCTTCCTGACCCCGGCGGCCGCTCCACCACAACCCCAGCGCGGCCGGTCCGGCTGCTTTACCCCGGCGGCCGCTCCACCACAACCGGAGCCCAGCCGGGCCAGGTGGTTGACCCGGGCGGCCGGTCCACAACAGACCGAGCCCGGCCGGGCCGGCTTCCTGACCCGGGCGGCCGTTCCACCACACCCCGAGACGGGCCGGGCCGGCTGCTTTACCCCGGCGGCCGCTCCACCACAACCGGAGCCCCGCCGAGCCAGCTGGTTGACCCGGGCGGCCGCTCCACCACAGACCGAGCCTGGCCGGGCCGGCCTCCTGACCCGGGCGGCCGCTCCACCACACCCCCAGCCCGTTCGGGCCGGCTGCTTTACCCCGGCGGCCGCTCCACCACAACCGGAGCCCCGCCGGGCCAGCTGGTTGACCCTGGCGGCCGCTCCACAACCGACCGAGCCCGGCCGGGCCGGCTTCCTGACCCGGGCGGCCGCTCCACCACACCCCGAGCCCGGCCGGGCCGGCTGCCTTACCCCGGCGGCCGCTCCACCACAACCGGATCCCCGCCGGGCCAGCTGGTTGACCCGGGCGGCCGCTCCACAACCGACCGAGCCCGGCCGGGCCGGCTTCCTGACCCGGGCGGCCGCTCCACCACACCCCGAGCCGGGCCGTGTCGGCTGCTTTACCCCGGCGGCCGCTCCACCACAACCAAAGCCCCGCTGGGCCAGCTGGTTGACCCGGGCGGCCGCTTCACAACCGACCGAGCCCGGCCGGGCCGGCTTCCTGACCCCGGCGGCCGCTCCACCACAACCCCAGCCCGGCCGGGCCGGCTGCTTTACCCCGGCGGCCGCTCCACCTAAACCGGAGCCCCGCCGGGCCAGCTGGTTGACCCGGGCGGCCGCTCCACCACAGACCGAGCCTGGCCGGGCCGGCCTCCTGACCCGGGCGGCCGCTCCACCACACCCCCAGCCCGGCCGGGCCGGCTGCTTTACCCCGGCGGCCGCTCCACCACAACCGGAGCCCCGCCGGGCCAGCTGGTTGACCCGGGAGCCGCTCCACAACCGACCGAGCCCGGCCGGGCCGGCTTCCTGACCCGGGCGGCCGCTCCACCACACCCCGAGCCCGGCCGGGCCGGCTGCTTTACCCCGGCGGCCGCTCCACCACAACCGGAGCCCCGCCGGGCCAGCTGGTTGACCCGGGCGGCCGCTCCACAACCGACCGAGCCCGGCCGGGCCGGCTTCCTGACCCCGGCGGCCGCTCCACCACAACCCCAGCCCGGCCGGTCCGGCTGCTTTACCCCGGCGGCCGCTCCACCACAACCGGAGCCCAGCCGGGCCAGCTGGTTGACCCGGGCGGCCGGTCCACAACAGACCGAGCCCGGCCGGGCCGGCTTCCTGACCCGGCCGGCCGTTCCACCACACCCCGAGACGGGCCGGGCCGGCTGCTTTACCCCGGCGGCCGCTCCACCACAACCGGAGCCCCGCCGAGCCAGCTGGTTGACCCGGGCGGCCGCTCCACCACAGACCGAGCCTGGCCGGGCGGCCTCCTGACCCGGGCGGCCGCTCCACCACACCCCCAGCCCGTTCGGGCCGGCTGCTTTACCCCGGCGGCCGCTCCACCACAACCGGAGCCCCGCCGGGCCAGCTGGTTGACCCTGGCGGCCGCTCCACAACCGACCGAGCCCGGCCGGGCCGACTTCCTGACCCGGGCGGCCGCTCCACCACACCCCGAGCCCGGCCGGGCCGGCTGCCTTACCCCGGCGGCCGCTCCACCACAACCGGATCCCCGCCGGGCCAGCTGGTTGACCCCGGCGGCCGCTCCACAACCGACCGAGCCCGGCCGGGCCGGCTTCCTGACCCGGGCGGCCGCTCCACCACACCCCGAGCCGGGCCGTGTCGGCTGCTTTACCCCGGCGGCCGCTCCACCACAACCAAAGCCCCGCTGGGCCAGCTGGTTGCCCCGGGCGGCCGCTTCACAACCGACCGAGCCCGGCCGGGCCGGCTTCCTGACCCCGGCGGCCGCTCCACCACAACCCCAGCCCGGCCGGGCCGGCTGCTTTACCCCGGCGGCCGCTCCACCTAAACCGGAGCCCCGCCGGGCCAGCTGGTTGACCCGGGCGGCCGCTCCACCACAGACCGAGCCTGGCCGGGCCGGCCTCCTGACCCGGGCGGCCGCTCCACCACACCCCCAGCCCGGCCGGGCCGGCTGCTTTACCCCGGCAGCCGCTCCACCACAACCGGAGCCCCGCCGGGCCAGCTGGTTGACCCGGGAGCCGCTCCACAACCGACCGAGCCCGGCCGGGCCGGCTTCCTGACCCGGGCGGCCGCTCCACCACACCCCGAGCCCGGCCGGGCCGGCTGCTTTACCCCGGCGGCCGCTCCACCACAACCGGAGCCCCGCCGGGCCAGCTGGTTGACCCGGGCGGCCGCTCCACAACCGACCGAGCCCGGCCGGGCCGGCTTCCTGACCCGGGCGGCCGCTCCACCACACCCCGAGCCGGGCCGGGCCGGCTGCTTTACCCCGGCGGCCGCTCCACCACAACCGGAGCCCCTCCAGGCCAGCTGGTTGACCCGGGCGGCCGCTCCACAACCGACCGAGCCCGGCCGGGCCGGCTTCCTGACCCCGGCGGCCGCTCCACCACAACCACAGCCCGGCCGGTCCGGCTGCTTTACCCCGGCGGCCGCTCCACCACAACCGGAGCCCAGCCGGGCCAGCTGGTTGACCCGGGCGGCCGGTCCACAACAGACCGAGCCCGGCCGGGCCGGCTTCCTGACCCGGGCGGCCGTTCCACCACACCCCGAGACGGGCCGGGCCGGCTGCTTTACCTTGGCGGCCGCTCCACCACAACCGGAGCCCCGCCGAGCCAGCTGGTTGACCCGGGCGGCCGCTCCACCACAGACCGAGCCTGGCCGGGCCGGCCTCCTGACCCGGGCGGCCGCTCCACCACACCCCCAGCCCGGTCGGGCCGGCTGCTTTACCCCGGCGGCCGCTCCACCACAACCGGATCCCCGCCGGGCCAGCTGGTTGACCCTGGCGGCCGCTCCACAATCGACCGAGCCCGGCCGGGCCGGCTTCCTGACCCGGGCGGCCGCTCCACCACACCCCGAGCCCGGCCGGGCCGGCTGCTTTACCCCGGCGGCCGCTCCACCACAACCGGAGCCCCGCCGGGCCAGCTGGTTGACCCGGGCGGCCGCTCCACAACCGACCGAGCCCGGCCGGGCCGGCTTCCTGACCCCGGCGGCCGCTCCACCACAACCCCAGCCCGGCCGGTCCGGCTGCTTTACCCCGGCGGCCGCTCCACCACAACCGGAGCCCAGCCGGGCCAGCTGGTTGACCCGGGCGGCCGGTCCACAACAGACCGAGCCCGGCCGGGCCGGCTTCCTGACCCGGCCGGCCGTTCCACCACACCCCGAGACGGGCCGGGCCGGCTGCTTTACCCCGGCGGCCGCTCCACCACAACCGGAGCCCCGCCGAGCCAGCTGGTTGACCCGGGCGGCCGCTCCACCACAGACCGAGCCTGGCCGGGCGGCCTCCTGACCCGGGCGGCCGCTCCACCACACCCCCAGCCCGTTCGGGCCGGCTGCTTTACCCCGGCGGCCGCTCCACCACAACCGGAGCCCCGCCAGGCCAGCTGGTTGACCCTGGCGGCCGCTCCACAACCGACCGAGCCCGGCCGGGCCGACTTCCTGACCCGGGCGGCCGCTCCACCACACCCCGAGCCCGGCCGGGCCGGCTGCCTTACCCCGGCGGCCGCTCCACCACAACCGGATCCCCGCCGGGCCAGCTGGTTGACCCCGGCGGCCGCTCCACAACCGACCGAGCCCGGCCGGGCCGGCTTCCTGACCCGGGCGGCCGCTCCACCACACCCCGAGCCGGGCCGTGTCGGCTGCTTTACCCCGGCGGCCGCTCCACCACAACCAAAGCCCCGCTGGGCCAGCTGGTTGCCCCGGGCGGCCGCTTCACAACCGACCGAGCCCGGCCGGGCCGGCTTCCTGACCCCGGCGGCCGCTCCACCACAACCCCAGCCCGGCCGGGCCGGCTGCTTTACCCCGGCGGCCGCTCCACCTAAACCGGAGCCCCGCCGGGCCAGCTGGTTGACCCGGGCGGCCGCTCCACCACAGACCGAGCCTGGCCGGGCCGGCCTCCTGACCCGGGCGGCCGCTCCACCACACCCCCAGCCCGGCCGGGCCGGCTGCTTTACCCCGGCAGCCGCTCCACCACAACCGGAGCCCCGCCGGGCCAGCTGGTTGACCCGGGAGCCGCTCCACAACCGACCGAGCCTGGCCGGGCCGGCTTCCTGACCCGGGCGGCCGCTCCACCACACCCCGAGCCCGGCCGGGCCGGCTGCTTTACCCCGGCGGCCGCTCCACCACAACCGGAGCCCCGCCGGGCCAGCTGGTTGACCCGGGCGGCCGCTCCACAACCGACCGAGCCCGGCCGGGCCGGCTTCCTGACCCGGGCGGCCGCTCCACCACACCCCGAGCCGGGCCGGGCCGGCTGCTTTACCCCGGCGGCCGCTCCACCACAACCGGAGCCCCTCCAGGCCAGCTGGTTGACCCGGGCGGCCGCTCCACAACCGACCGAGCCCGGCCGGGCCGGCTTCCTGACCCCGGCGGCCGCTCCACCACAACCACAGCCCGGCCGGTCCGGCTGCTTTACCCCGGCGGCCGCTCCACCACAACCGGAGCCCAGCCGGGCCAGCTGGTTGACCCGGGCGGCCGGTCCACAACAGACCGAGCCCGGCCGGGCCGGCTTCCTGACCCGGGCGGCCGTTCCACCAAACCCCGAGACGGGCCGGGCCGGCTGCTTTACCTTGGCGGCCGCTCCACCACAACCGGAGCCCCGCCGAGCCAGCTGGTTGACCCGGGCGGCCGCTCCACCACAGACCGAGCCTGGCCGGGCCGGCCTCCTGACCCGGGCGGCCGCTCCACCACACCCCCCAGCCCGGTCGGGCCGGCTGCTTTACCCCGGCGGCCGCTCCACCACAACCGGATCCCCGCCGGGCCAGCTGGTTGACCCTGGCGGCCGCTCCACAATCGACCGAGCCCGGCCGGGCCGGCTTCCTGACCCGGGCGGCCGCTCCACCACACCCCGAGCCCGGCCGGGCCGGCTGCTTTACCCCGGCGGCCGCTCCACCACAACCGGATCCCCGCCGGGCCAGCTGGTTGACCCGGGCGGCCGCTCCACAACCGACCGAGCCCGGCCGGGCCGGCTTCCTGACCCGGGCGGCCGCTCCACCACACCCCCAGCCCGGCCGGGCCGGCTGCTTTACCCCGGCGGCCGCTCCACCACAACCGGAGCCCCGCCAGGCCAGCTAGTTGACCCGGGCGGCCGCTCCACAATCGACCGAGCCCGGCCGGGCCGGCTTCCTGACCCCGGCGGCCGCTCCACCACAACCCCAGCCCGGCCGGGCCGGCTGCTTTACCCCGGCGGCCGCTCCACCACAACCGGAGCCCCGCCGGGCCAGCTGGTTGACCCGGGCGGCCGCTCCACCACGGACCGAGCCTGGCCGGGCCGGCCTCCTGACCCGGGCGGCCGCTTTACCACACCCCCAGCCCGGCCGGGCCGGCTGCTTTACCCCGGCGGACGCTCCACCACAACCGGAGCCCCGCCGGGCCAGCTGGTTGACCCGGGAGCCGCTCCACAACCGACCGAGCCCTGGCCGGACCGGCTTCCTGACACGGGCGGCCGCTCCACCACACCCCGAGCCGGGCCGGGCCGGCTGCTTTACCCCGGCGGCCGCTCCACCCCAACCGGATCCCCGTCGGGCCAGCTGGTTGACCCGGGCGGCCGGTCCACAACAGACCGAGCCCGGCCGGGCCGGCTTCCTGACCCGGGCGGCCGTTCCACCACACCCCGAGACGGGCCGGGCCGGCTGCTTTACCTTGGCGGCCGCTCCACCACAACCGGAGCCCCGCCGAGCCAGCTGGTTGACCCGGGCGGCCGCTCCACCACAGACCGAGCCTGGCCGGGCCGGCCTCCTGACCCGGGCGGCCGCTCCACCACACCCCCAGCCCGGTCGGGCCGGCTGCTTTACCCCGGCGGCCGCTCCACCACAACCGGATCCCCGCCGGGCCAGCTGGTTGACCCTGGCGGCCGCTCCACAATCGACCGAGCCCGGCCGGGCCGGCTTCCTGACCCGGGCGGCCGCTCCACCACACCCCGAGCCCGGCCGGGCCGGCTGCTTTACCCCGGCGGCCGCTCCACCACAACCGGAGCCCCGCCGGGCCAGCTGGTTGACCCGGGCGGCCGCTCCACAACCGACCGAGCCCGGCCGGGCCGGCTTCCTGACCCCGGCGGCCGCTCCACCACAACCCCAGCCCGGCCGGTCCGGCTGCTTTACCCCGGCGGCCGCTCCACCACAACCGGAGCCCAGCCGGGCCAGCTGGTTGACCCGGGCGGCCGGTCCACAACAGACCGAGCCCGGCCGGGCCGGCTTCCTGACCCGGCCGGCCGTTCCACCACACCCCGAGACGGGCCGGGCCGGCTGCTTTACCCCGGCGGCCGCTCCACCACAACCGGAGCCCCGCCGAGCCAGCTGGTTGACCCGGGCGGCCGCTCCACCACAGACCGAGCCTGGCCGGGCGGCCTCCTGACCCGGGCGGCCGCTCCACCACACCCCCAGCCCGTTCGGGCCGGCTGCTTTACCCCCGCGGCCGCTCCACCACAACCGGAGCCCCGCCGGGCCAGCTGGTTGACCCTGGCGGCCGCTCCACAACCGACCGAGCCCGGCCGGGCCGACTTCCTGACCCGGGCGGCCGCTCCACCACACCCCGAGCCCGGCCGGGCCGGCTGCCTTACCCCGGCGGCCGCTCCACCACAACCGGATCCCCGCCGGGCCAGCTGGTTGACCCCGGCGGCCGCTCCACAACCGACCGAGCCCGGCCGGGCCGGCTTCCTGACCCGGGCGGCCGCTCCACCACACCCCGAGCCGGGCCGTGTCGGCTGCTTTACCCCGGCGGCCGCTCCACCACAACCAAAGCCCCGCTGGGCCAGCTGGTTGCCCCGGGCGGCCGCTTCACAACCGACCGAGCCCGGCCGGGCCGGCTTCCTGACCCCGGCGGCCGCTCCACCACAACCCCAGCCCGGCCGGGCCGGCTGCTTTACCCCGGCGGCCGCTCCACCTAAACCGGAGCCCCGCCGGGCCAGCTGGTTGACCCGGGCGGCCGCTCCACCACAGACCGAGCCTGGCCGGGCCGGCCTCCTGACCCGGGCGGCCGCTCCACCACACCCCCAGCCCGGCCGGGCCGGCTGCTTTACCCCGGCAGCCGCTCCACCACAACCGGAGCCCCGCCGGGCCAGCTGGTTGACCCGGGAGCCGCTCCACAACCGACCGAGCCTGGCCGGGCCGGCTTCCTGACCCGGGCGGCCGCTCCACCACACCCCGAGCCCGGCCGGGCCGGCTGCTTTACCCCGGCGGCCGCTCCACCACAACCGGAGCCCCGCCGGGCCAGCTGGTTGACCCGGGCGGCCGCTCCACAACCGACCGAGCCCGGCCGGGCCGGCTTCCTGACCCGGGCGGCCGCTCCACCACACCCCGAGCCGGGCCGGGCCGGCTGCTTTACCCCGGCGGCCGCTCCACCACAACCGGAGCCCCTCCAGGCCAGCTGGTTGACCCGGGCGGCCGCTCCACAACCGACCGAGCCCGGCCGGGCCGGCTTCCTGACCCCGGCGGCCGCTCCACCACAACCACAGCCCGGCCGGTCCGGCTGCTTTACCCCGGCGGCCGCTCCACCACAACCGGAGCCCAGCCGGGCCAGCTGGTTGACCCGGGCGGCCGGTCCACAACAGACCGAGCCCGGCCGGGCCGGCTTCCTGACCCGGGCGGCCGTTCCACCACACCCCGAGACGGGCCGGGCCGGCTGCTTTACCTTGGCGGCCGCTCCACCACAACCGGAGCCCCGCCGAGCCAGCTGGTTGACCCGGGCGGCCGCTCCACCACAGACCGAGCCTGGCCGGGCCGGCCTCCTGACCCGGGCGGCCGCTCCACCACACCCCCAGCCCGGTCGGGCCGGCTGCTTTACCCCGGCGGCCGCTCCACCACAACCGGATCCCCGCCGGGCCAGCTGGTTGACCCTGGCGGCCGCTCCACAATCGACCGAGCCCGGCCGGGCCGGCTTCCTGACCCGGGCGGCCGCTCCACCACACCCCGAGCCCGGCCGGGCCGGCTGCTTTACCCCGGCGGCCGCTCCACCACAACCGGATCCCCGCCGGGCCAGCTGGTTGACCCGGGCGGCCGCTCCACAACCGACCGAGCCCGGCCGGGCCGGCTTCCTGACCCGGGCGGCCGCTCCACCACACCCCCAGCCCGGCCGGGCCGGCTGCTTTACCCCGGCGGCCGCTCCACCACAACCGGAGCCCCGCCAGGCCAGCTAGTTGACCCGGGCGGCCGCTCCACAATCGACCGAGCCCGGCCGGGCCGGCTTCCTGACCCCGGCGGCCGCTCCACCACAACCCCAGCCCGGCCGGGCCGGCTGCTTTACCCCGGCGGCCGCTCCACCACAACCGGAGCCCCGCCGGGCCAGCTGGTTGACCCGGGCGGCCGCTCCACCACGGACCGAGCCTGGCCGGGCCGGCCTCCTGACCCGGGCGGCCGCTTTACCACACCCCCAGCCCGGCCGGGCCGGCTGTTTTACCCCGGCGGACGCTCCACCACAACCGGAGCCCCGCCGGGCCAGCTGGTTGACCCGGGAGCCGCTCCACAACCGACCGAGCCCTGGCCGGACCGGCTTCCTGACACGGGCGGCCGCTCCACCACACCCCGAGCCGGGCCGGGCCGGCTGCTTTACCCCGGCGGCCGCTCCACCCCAACCGGATCCCCGTCGGGCCAGCTGGTTGACCCGGGCGGCCGCTCCACAACCGACCGAGCCCGGCCGGGCCGGCTTCCTGACCCGGGCGGCCGCTCCACCACACCCCCAGCCCGGCCGGGCCGGCTGCTTTACCCCGGCGGCCGCTCCACCATAACCGGAGCCCCGCCGGGCCAGCTGGTTGACCCGGGCGGCCGCTCCACAACCGACCGAGTCCGGCCGGGCCGGCTTCCTGACCCGGGCGGCCGCTACACCACACCCCCAGCCCGGCCGGGCCGGCTGCTTTACCGCGGCGGCAGCTCCACCACAACCGGAGCCCCGCCGGGCCAGCTGGTTGACCCGGGAGCCGCTCCACAACCGACCGAGCTGGGCCGGGCCGGCTTCCTGACCCTGGCGGCGGCTCCACCACACCCCCAGCCCGGCCGGGCCGGCTGCTTTACCCCGGCGGCCGCTCCACCACAACCGGAGCCCCGCCGGGCCAGCTGGTTGACCCGGGCGGCCGCTCCACAACCGACCGAGCCCGGCCGGGCCGGCTTCCTGACCCGGGCGGCCGCTCCACCACACCCCGAGACGGGCCGGGCCGGCTGCTTTACCCCGGCGGCCGCTCCACCACAACCGGAGCCCCGCCGGGCCAGCTGGTTGACCCGGGCGGCCGCTCCACAACCGACCGAGCCTGACCGGGCCGGCTTCCTGACCCGGGCGGCCGCTCCACCACACCCCGAGCCCGGCCGGGCCGGCTGCTTTACCCCGGCGGCCGCTCCACCACAACCGGAGCCCCGCCGGGCCAGCTGGTTGACCCGGGCGGCCGCTCCACCACGGACCGAGCCTGGCCGGGCCGGCCTCCTGACCCGGGCGGCCGCTTTACCACACCCACAGCCCGGCCGGGCCGGCTGCTTTACCCCGGCGGACGCTCCACCACAACCGGAGCCCCGCCGGGCCAGCTGGTTGACCCGGGAGCCGCTCCACAACCGACCGAGCCCTGGCCGGACCGGCTTCCTGACACGGGCGGCCGCTCCACCACACCCCGAGCCGGGCCGGGCCGGCTGCTTTACCCCGGCGGCCGCTCCACCACAACCGGAGCCCCGCCGGGCCAGCTGGTTGACCCGGGCGGCCGCTCCACCACAAACCCAGCCCCGCCGGGCCGGCCTCCTGACCCGGGCTGCCGCTCCACCACACCCCGAGCCGGGCCGGGCCGGCTGCTTTACCCCAGCGGCCGCTCCACCACAACCGGAGCCCCGCCGGTCCAGCTGGTTGACCCGGGCGGCCGCTCCACAACCGACCGAGCCTGGCCGGGCCGGCCTCCTGACCCGGGCGGCCGCTCCACCACACCCCCAGCCCGGTCGGGCCGGCTGCTTTACCCCGGCGGCCGCTCCACCACAACCGGAGCCCCGCCGGGCCAGCTGGTTGACCCTGGCGGCCGCTCCACAACCGACCGAGCCCGGCCGGGCCGGCTTCCTGACCTGGGCGGCCGCTCCACCACACCCCTAGCCCGGCCGGGTCGGCTGCTTTACCCCGGCGGCCGCTCCACCACAACCGGAGCCCCGCCGGGCCAGCTGGTTGACCCGGGCGGCCGCTCCACCACGGACCGAGCCTGGCCGGGCCGGCCTCCTGACCCGGGCGGCCGCTTTACCACACCCCCAGCCCGGCCGGGCCGGCTGCTTTACCCCGGCGGACGCTCCACCACAACCGGAGCCCCGCCGGGCCAGCTGGTTGACCCGGGAGCCGCTCCACAACCGACCGAGCCCTGGCCGGACCGGCTTCCTGACACGGGCGGCCGCTCCACCACACCCCGAGCCGGGCCGGGCCGGCTGCTTTACCCCGGCGGCCGCTCCACCCCAACCGGATCCCCGTCGGGCCAGCTGGTTGACCCGGGCGGCCGCTCCACAACCGACCGAGCCCGGCCGGGCCGGCTTCCTGACCCGGGCGGCCGCTCCACCACACCCCCAGCCCGGCCGGGCCGGCTGCTTTACCGCGGCGGCAGCTCCACCACAACCGGAGCCCCGCCGGGCCAGCTGGTTGACCCGGGAGCCGCTCCACAACCGACCGAGCTCGGCCGGGCCGGCTTCCTGACCCTGGCGGCCGCTCCACCACACCCCCAGCCCGGCCGGGCCGGCTGCTTTACCCCGGCGGCCGCTCCACCACAACCGGAGCCCCGCCGGGCCAGCTGGTTGACCCGGGCGGCCGCTCCACAACCGACCGAGCCCGGCCGGGCCGGCTTCCTGACCCGGGCGGCCGCTCCACCACACCCCGAGCCCGGCCGGGCCGGCTGCTTTACCCCGGCAGCCGCTCCACCACAACCGGATCCCCGCCGGGCCAGCTGGTTGACCCGGGCGGCCGCTCCGCAACCGACCGAGCCCGGCCGGGCCGGCTTCCTGACCCGGGCGGCCGCTCCACCACACCCCGAGCCGGGCCGTGTCGGCTGCTTTACCCCGGCGGCCGCTCCACCACAACCAAAGCCCCGCCGGGCCAGCTGGTTGACCCGGGCGGCCGCTTCACAACCGACCGAGCCCGGCCGGGCCGGCTTCCTGACCCCGGCGGCCGCTCCACCACAACCCCAGCCCGCCCGGGCCGGCTGCTTTACCCCGGCGGCCGCTCCACCACAACCGGAGCCCCGCCGGGCCAGCTGGTTGACCCGGGCGGCCGCTCCACCACAGACCGAGCCCGGCCGGGCCGGCTTCCTGACCCGGGCGGCCGCTCCACCACACCCCCAGCCCGGCCGGGCCGGCTGCTTTACCCCGGCGGCCGCTCCACCACAACCGGAGCCCCGCCGGGCCAGCTGGTTGACCCGGGAGCCGCTCCACAACCGACCGAGCCAGGCCGGGCCGGCTTCCTGACCCGGGCGGCCGCTCCACCACACCCCGAGCCGGGCCGGGCCGGCTGCTTTACCCCGGCGGCCGCTCCACCACAACCGGAGCCCCGCCGGGCCAGCTGGTTGACCCGGGCGGCCGCTCCACCACGGACCGAGCCTGGCCGGGCCGGCCTCCTGACCCGGGCGGCCGCTTTACCACACCCACAGCCCGGCCGGGCCGGCTGCTTTACCCCGGCGGACGCTCCACCACAACCGGAGCCCCGCCGGGCCAGCTGGTTGACCCGGGAGCCGCTCCACAACCGACCGAGCCCTGGCCGGACCGGCTTCCTGACACGGGCGGCCGCTCCACCACACCCCGAGCCGGGCCGGGCCGGCTGCTTTACCCCGGCGGCCGCTCCACCAAACCCCGATCCCGGCCGGGCCAGCTGCTTTACCCCGGCGGAAGCTCCACCACAACCGAAGCCCCGCCGGGCCGGCTGCTTTACCCGGGCGGCCGACGAAGGCAGCCCAAGTTTTGCCGGGCCGGCTGCTCGACCCGGGCGGCCGCTCCAGCATAGACCCAGCCCGGACGGGCCGGCTGCTTTACCCTGGCGGCCGCTCCACCACAACCGAAGCCCAGCCGGGCCGGCTGGTTGACCCGGGCGGCCGACGGAGGCAGCCCAAGTCCGGCCGGCCGGCTGCTCGATTCGGGCGGCCGCTCCACCACACCCCGAGCCCGGCCGGGCCGGCTGCTTTACCCCGGCGGCCGCTACACCACAACCGAAGCCACGCCGGTGCGGCTGCTTGAACCGGGCGGCCTCTGCACCACAGCCCGAGCCCGGCCGGGCAGGCTGCTTTACCCCGGCGGCCGCTCCACCACAACCAAAGTCCCGCCGGGCCGGCTGCTTGACCCGGGCAGCCGCTCCACCACATCCCGAGCCCGGCCGGGCCGGCTGCTTTACCCCGGCGGGCCCTCCACCACAACCGAAGCCCCGCCGGGCCGGATGCTTGACCCGGGCGGCCGCTCTACCACAGCCCGAGCCCGGCCTGGCCGGCTGCTTTACCCCGGCGGCCGCTCCACCACAGCCTGAGCCCGAGCGGGCCAGCTGCTTTACCGCGGCGGCCGCTCCACCACAACCGAAGCCTCGCCGAGCCGGCTGCTTGACCCGGGCGGCCGCTCCACCACACCCCGATCCCGGCCAAGCCAGGTGCTTTACCCCGGCGGGCGCCCCACCACAACCGAAGCCTAGCCGGGCCGGCTTGTTTACCCGGGCGGCCGACGAAGGCAGCCCAAGTCCGGCCGGCCGGCTGCTCGACCCGGGCGGCCGCTCCACCACACCCCGAGCCCGGCCGGGCAGGCTGCTTTACCCCGGCGGCCGCTCCACCACAACCGAAGCCGCGCCGGGCCGGCTGCTTGACCCGGGCAGCCGCTCCATCACAGCCCGAGTCCGGCCAGGCCGGCTGCTTTACCCCGGCGGCCGCTCCACCACAACCGAAGCCCCGCCGGGCCGGCTGGTTTACACGGGCTGCGGACGAACGGAGTCCAAGTCCGGCCGGGCCGGCTGCTTGACCCGGGCGGCCGCTCCAGCATAGACCGAACCCGGCCGAACCGGCTGCTTTACCCCGAAGGCCGCTCCACCACAACCGAAGCCCCGCCGGGCCGGCTGGTTGACCCGGGCGGCCGACGAAGGAAGCCCAAGTCCGACCGGGCCGGCTGCTCGACGCGGGCGGCCGCTCCACCACACACAGAGCCCCGCCGGGCCGGCTGCTTTACCTCGGCAAGCGCTCCACGACAACCGAAGCCACGCCGGGTCGGCTGCTTGACCCGGGTGGCCGCTCCACCACACCCAGAGCCCAGCCGGGCCGGCTGCTTTACCCCGGCGGCCGCTCTACCACAACCGAAGCCAATCCGGGGCGGCTGCTCAACCCGGGCGGCCGCTCCACCACACCCCGAGCCCGGCCGGGCCGGCTGCTTTACCCCGGCAAGCGCTCCACCACAACCGAAGCCAGGTCGGGCCGGCTGCTTGACCCGGGCAGCCGCTCCACCACAGCCCGAGCCCGGCCTGGCTGGCTGCTTTACCCCGGCGGCCGCTCCACCACAACCGAAGCCCCGCCGGGCCGGCTGCTTTACCCGGGCGGTCAACGAAGGTAGCCCAAGTCCGGCCGGGCCGGCTCCTTTACCCAGGTGGCCCCTCCACCACAACTGAAGCCCCGCCGGGCCGGCTGCTTGACCCGGGCGGCCGCTCCACCACACCCCGAGACCCGCCGGGCTGGCTGGTTGACCCGGGCGGCCGCCGACCGCAGCCTGATGCCCAAAGGTCTGAGCATCACTGTCCAGGGCCGTGCGGACTGTCCTCCTCTGCTTGCAGCCACCGAAGTGCAGTGGGTGCAGCAAGTGCAAGGCAGGTGACCGTGAAGCCACAACTAGGAGGGGAGGCGTGACCAACAAGTGGGACAATAAGATTTGTCATCTCAGTGACACATGAGATGGCAGCAGAGAGCCACACTTGGGACAATTTTCCTAAGGACCATCCTGTGCTAGGGTAAGTTTTAAATTTTTCAAAGGACTGAAATTATATACACTATGTTTCTTACTGACATTGCTGTTAATATAAAAATCAGGAACAGAAGGTAACTAGTAAGTCCTGCTATTGAAAACTTACTAAACGCACGTCTAAACAACATTGCAATCAACAGTCATATTCTACTGCATTCAACCACTTTTCCTGCTGACCAGTCACTAACATGTTATTCCCAATAGGACCACGAAATGGCAGCAGAGACACACCTGGGAACATTTTACTATTTGCTTGGCCAACAGGTTCATTTGGTTTTAAGGTAAAGAGACAATGAAAGACGCTTTTCACTTTAACCAATAATTTTCTTAAAGAACATATTCACCATTTTGTTGCACTGCTTCCTGCAATCTTTCAGGCATCTTCATAACTACATCTTCCCAAAAGTTTTTATCTTTTAGCCAAGCCAATAAAAAGCCAGTTTCAACAAGCATCGCAGCATTGAAAGTATATACAATGTTTCTCTAAGTGTTCTCCTTGCACTTAAGCTAGAATGGACAAAAAACTGAGTGACTGGAAGCCCTGGCTGGTGTAGCTCAGTGGATTGAGCACGGGCCTGCGAACCAGACAATCGCGGTTCCATTCCCAGTCAGGGCACATGCCAGGGTTGCAGGCAGGTTTCCTGCAGGCCAGTTCCCAGCAGGGGACGCACGAAAGGCAACCACACATTGATGTTTCTCTCCTTCTCTCCTTCCCTTCCCCTCTAAAGATAAATAAATAAAATCTTAAAAAAAAACTGAGTGACTGGAAAGTCCTTATATTTGGTAGTTATGTAATACACTTCTAAATAACCACAAAAATAGGACTTCCGCCAAGATGGAGGCATAGTTGGAAACACCTTGCGTCCACGCACAACCAAATCTCAGAACAAATTTTTAACAACAATAAACACAACTACACCACACAGAAAATCGACAATACGGAGTCCAAAAACAACGAAATGCTGGGCTAAACTGGTAAGAGGGGCGAAGCCAGCAGCGGAGCAGGTTGACCGAAAAGATCCCGACCTGGTGGTGCGCAAGCAGCCGAAGGTGCAGATCGCAGGTGCGGGCTAGGTAAGAGGCGTGGCTGGCTGTCGGCGGTAGGTCGCACATTTGCGTGCAGATAAACCAGTGAAGAGGCGAGCATTGAGACCGCACGGTGCAGGGCAGCAGGCTCGCACAATTCCGCTCGGATAAATAAACAGACCGGGGAAAGGGGTGGGACGGACTGGGCTAGTGGAGAAGACCGCCATTGTTCCCCCTCTGACCCCGCCCCCACATACAGCGTCACAAACCAGCGACATGGGTGGCCCCACCCTGGTAAACAACTAAGGCTCCTCTCCTCGTACTTAAGGGTGCGAACAGACCAAAAATGGCTCAAGAACAACTCAGAGCCCCAGAGCCGATCAATCTAAGCGATGAAGAAATAGCCAAACTTTCAGATGCACAGTTCAAAACACTGGCGATCAGGATCCTCACAGAACTGGTTGATATTAGTCACGAATTAGAGAAACATATGAAAGCTAAACTAATAGAAATGAATGGTAATGCAAAGAAAACCAATAGTAAGGGAAAGGAGATTGGGACTCAAATCAATGGAGTGGACCACAAGAAAGAAAAAAAGGATCAAACAGAAAAGCATAAAGAAACCAGAATGCAAAAAAATGAGGAGAGGCTTAGGAACCTCCAGGACATCTTTAAACGTTCTAACATTCGAATTATAGGGGTACCAGAAGGGGAAGAGTCATGAGTGGAAGCCTTATTTGAACAAATAATAAAAGAGAACTTCCCCATTCTGGCAGAGAAAGTAGACTTCCAGGAAATCCAGGAAGCTCAGAGAGTCCCAAAGAAGTTGGACCCAAGAAGGAACACACCAAGGCACATCATCATTACATTAGCCAAGATTCAAATGAAGGAGAGAATCCTAGAAGCAGCAAGAGATAAGGGGACAGTCACCTACAAAGGAGTTCCCATCAGACTGTCAGCGGATTTCTCAAAAGAGACCTTCCAGGCAAGAAGGGGCTGGAAAGAGGTATTCCAAGTCATGAAAACCAAGGACCTACAATCAAGATTGCTCTATCCAGCAAAGTTTTCATTAGAATGGAAGGACAGATAAAGTGCTTCTCAGAGAAGATCAAATTCAAGGAGTCCATCCTCACCAAACGCTTATTATATGAAATGTTAAAGGGACTTACCTAAGAAAAAGAAGATAAAATAGACGAACAGTGAAAGGACAGCAAACTCACAGTTATGAACAACCACACCTAAAACAACAGCAGACTAAGAGGACAGCTAGATCAGGAGCAGAACCATAGAAAGGAAGATCACATGGAGGCTTAGCAACAGGGGAGTGGGAGGAGGAGAAGGGGGGAGAAGGTACAGAAAATAAGTAGCATAGACAGTAGATAGAAAATAGATAGGGGGAGAATAAGAATAGTAGGGGGAATATAGAATCTAAAGAATTTGAGACACGTGTTCATGAACTAAAGGGGGAAATGGTGGGGGAGGGGTATGCATGGTGGAGGGGAACGGAGGGGGGAATAGAACAAATGGAATGGCATAATCAATAAAAAAGTTCAAAGAGAAAATAAAAAAACAAACACGCACTCCCACCTCAACCCGAGGCTTTCCCGTCTTCTGCTTCAACTCTTTCCCTCAGGCAGTGCTTGCGGTTGGTCTGATGGGGCAGCACGTGTTGCGAATTTCCCCAAGGAGCGCCTCCTACAGGACGCCCTCTGGTATCAGCACACAGGCAACATCACCTCCTTTCGATGAAGACTGCCCTGTATGGAGGGGATGCTGCTGGTGCTTCCTTCATTTGCCTACAATCTTTCCTGTTCCACATTATTCTCAAGTTTCATCCGTTCACACCACCACACAATTTGCTTGCAAGCAGAATGGTTTCTATATATGTCCATAGAAAACCCCATGTGGAAATGAGGTCAAGAAAGTTCCCCCCCCCACACACACACACCCAGCTTAACTTCTGGGGAACCCAAACATCAAAGGGATTCACTGTAATCTTGCAGGTGCATATGATTTTTGACACTGGATCTGGATACTTTGAGTATGTCATCAGTCTCCCACATGGCATGGTGTGGTCTGTCTTCAGTGAACATCTGGACTCTATGGCTCTGAACTGCCAATGGTCTGCCAGACCTGTGGGGCACCTTTGTGTGAGAAATCTTGGGTTGAAACTTTGCAAACCACCTCGGACACATTTCATCACCTACAAGGCCTTCTCCATACACACCACCAATCTTTATTTTGCATTCCAGTTGCGTGTTCACCTTTCTTGAAATGACAGTGTAATGTGCCAAAAGCATTCCTTCTGTTCATCCCTCTTCAGTATGAAAATGACCACAAAATCACAGTGGTTTCGATGAGTTTTTTTCTTTCAATGCCCATTTGTATGACATTTGTCACGGTGCAGTCTGACCCGACGCTTTTCCGTAAAATTAGACAAGTCAGCAAACCAGAGTCACAGGACAGGGCAGTGAGGGTGGTGAGGGCCAAACTGACTTTTGGGCCAACTTGATAGAAATGAAGCTTCAACCAGAATCGCATCATTTACAGTATGTTTTTTGTTCGGGCAGCACTTAAGCTAGAATTCACTGAAAATGAGTGACTAGAAGGTTCTGCTTTGTACTTCTGAAGGAGACTCCTACAGACCTTCCAAAATGAACCATCATGTGAGTTACAAAATAATTGGAACTGAATGATGCTAAAGATACTACACACTGAAACTTAAGAACAAAATCTGCACCTTTGAACACGTGGGTTAGTCACAAAACCCCCAATTGTACCAGAGTTGCACCCTTTTAGGAACTGAAAAGTGCAAAGGAAGCCAAGACACACTGGAGGGTACTGTGTCTAGACGCGTCCAGAAGGGCATGTACATAAAATGATAGTGATGTTATTTTATTATGTTTTGTTTTATTTTATTGTATTCTATTTCTGAATGGAGGATTTTGAATACACTTTACTTTCCCCTTGTTTAACGAAGCTGCAACACACAAAACAAATTACAAACAATTTTCAAACACACTTCGAACTTGTGAAGACTTCACTCTATGACGCTACAAAGCCATTACCAAATAATGTCGCACAACACAGGTTCATCGCTCCCTTTGCCCTTAACTTGCACACCACTCACAAGGTAACTAGACCGTGCTGACATTAGACGCTTTGGAATGCACTTGGGAATATCACTACCGTCAAAAGCCATTGATATTCCACTACAATGAACCACTTTTCCTGCTGAACTGCACTGAGGTGTCATTCCCAAAAATAGCCATAAGATGGCAGCAGAGACCGACACTTGGAATGCCTGTCCCACAAAGGGCTCAGCTGACAGATTCCTTCACTTTTGACTTTGAGGTGCGATGACAGGCGCATTTTTCATTTTTCCTCAAACACGGTGACTGCACAAGGTCGTCGCCGTTCTGTTCCACTACTTTCTGCCACCTTTCAGGTAATTTCCACATTCCATGGTCCCCGAACTTTGTTATTTTTTTGGAGCAGAGAGCTCTTCTAGGTGGCTTCTACAGTGTTCCAGGGAATGGAAATTTCTCTCCAATAAGACAAATTCAGACAGACCGAAGTCATTGGCCATGTGAAGGTGCAAGGTCTGGTGAGCACTGCGGATGAATCGGGACTGCTCAGCCAGGCTGGAACCTTTCATCACTGGTCACCAAAGAGAAACATGCATTCTCACCTTATCATGAAGCTTCTGCTGACAAATTCCAGACTCATTCCCTCAGGCGGTGCTTTCAGTTGTTCTGACCTGGAGCAGTGCTTGTTGCAAGTCACCTGCCAGCTTTGTACAAGGAACTCCTTCTCCAGGACCCCCTCCAGAAACCACCAGAAGGGTAACATCACCTCTTTCAGATGAAGACCAACTTATGCAGGGGCCTGGTGTTGGTTCTTTTGCTGACCCTGAATCTCTCCAATTCCACATTATTCTAACACATCAACCATTCATCACCCCTCACAATTTGTTTTGGAAATGGAATGTTTTTCTTACATTTCCATAGAGAACCACACGTGGATATGTGGTCCAGATGGCTCCGTCCTTCTACCCATATAACTTCTGTGGAAACCAAACATCAGGGAGACTAAGCTAACTGTGCTGGCGCAAATGATTTTCAATGCTTGGTTAGGATACTTTGAGTTTGTTGCCTGTCTCCCACCTGCCATAATGTGGTGTGTTTTCAGTTATCATCTCCCCTGGATGGCTCTCCACTGCGGCTGGCCTGATGGACCAGTGCAGCAACTGTGCACCAGAAATCTCTGGAATGAAACTCGGAAATACACTTGTGACATGTTCCATCACTCACAGCAATGTCACCATACACACCAAAAAATCTTTCTTTGCCTTACACTGGCACTTGTACCTGTCCCGAAATGACAAAGCCTAAAGGACTGAAAATGTTGCTTATGTTCTTTCATTTTCAGTGAGAAAGTGGCACATATTCTCCAGTTGTGATAAGATTTCTTTCATGCAAGCTGGTATGACAGCTGTCACGATGCATTCTAACAAAATGGTTTCCAATGACGTCAAGGCAAGTCTGTGAGACCAGAGCCAGGTGATGGCGTGGGGTGTGGCGGTGGGAGAGGGTGGGGGGCTGAACTGACATTTCTACCAGCCCCATTTAAAGCAAGTTTTAACCAGCACCGCAGCCTCGAAATCCTATACAAAATGTTTTTGCCCTTATAGCACTGAAGCAGCATTCATTGAGAATAGATGACTAGAAAGTGCTGTTCTTTGGGACTTGTGAAATCAACTCCTAAAGAACCTCTGAAATAAACTGCCATTGGCATTACAAAGTAACTGGGCCTGAGTGATGATAAAGATGCTCCGTAACAAAACTTGAGAAAGAAATCTTCACCCTTGAATGCACAGCTTAGACAAAGAAGCTGGAAATGCACATGTTTGCGCCGATAACAGGAACCTAAATTAGTAGACAAAGTCCAGGGAAAGGGAAGAAACAACCGTAGACACGTCCCAAAGGGCAGGTACATACAATGATGGCGCTGGTACTTTACTTTGCTTTTTGTGTATCTCTTGTAGCACCATCATATATAAATTTTACCTCCACATTGTTTTAGGAAGCTGCAACAGACAAAGCAAAGGACAAATGACTTTCACTCACACTTGGCACTTCTAAAAACCTGCCTCTATTATGCTACAAAGCCACTTCCAAAAAACGTCCCATAAAACACACTTATTCCTCCCTTGGCCATTACTCTGGAGACTAGTCAGAAGATAACTGTATAGTCCTGACAATTAGATGTTTTCCAATGCACTTGTAAATACCACTGCCATCAAAAGTCATTGATATTTCACTGGCATCAACCACTTTTCCTGCTGACCTAAACTAACATGTCATTCCCCAAAATGGCCACGAGATGGCAGCATAGACAGACACTGGGAACATATACTGTACTGTGGGGTGGGCCAACTAGGTTCCTTCACGTTTTCCAGGAAAATTCAATGACAGGTACATTTTTTCATTATTCTCAAAAATGTGACTGGTTCAGGGCTTCAACATTTATTTCCAAGGCCCTCTGTTATAATTCGGACAACTTCACCATTCCATCTGCCCACAACATCGTTATCTTTCTGAGCACAGAACGCTTCCCGGCCGGGCCAGTTGGTCGACCAGGGCGGCCGCCGACCTCAGCCCGAGGACAGCCGGCCCGGCTGGTTGACACGGGCCGCCGCCGACCACGGCCCGAGGCCGACCGGGCCGGCTGCTTTACCCCGGCGAACGCTCCACCAAAACCGGAGCCCCGCCGGGCCAGCTGGTTGACCCGGGCGGCCGCTCCAACACAGACCGAGCCCGGCCGGGCCGGCCTCCTGACCCGGGCGGCCTCTCCACCACAACCCCAGCCCGGCCGGGCCGGCTGCTTTACCCCGGCGGCCGCTCCACCACAACCGGAGCCCCGCCGGGCCTGCTGGTTGACCCTGGCGGCCGCTCCACAACCGACCGAGCCCGGCCGGGCCGGCTTCCTGACCCGGGCGGCCGCTCCACCACACCCCGAGCCGGGGCGGGCCGGCTGCTTTACCCCCGGCGGCCGCTCCACCACAACCGGAGCCCCGCCGGGCCAGCTGGTTGACCCGGGCGGCCGCTCCACAACCGACCGAGCCCGGCCGGGCCGGCTTCCTGACCCGGGCGGCCGCTCCACCACACCCCAAGCCCGGCCGGGCCGGCTGCTTTACCCCGGCGGCCGCTCCACCACAACCGGATCCCCGTCGGGCCAGCTGGTTGACCCCGGCGGGCGCTCCACAACCGACCGAGCCCGGCCGGGCCGGCTTCCTGACCCGGGCGGCCGCTCCCACCACACCCCCACCCCGGCCGGGCCGGCTGCTTTACCCCGGCGGCCGCTCCACCACAACCGGAGCCCCCCGCCGGGCCAGCTGGTTGACCCGGGCGGCCGCTCCACCACAGACCGAGCCTGGCCGGGCCGACCTCCTGACCCGGGCGGCCGCTCCACCACACCCCCCAGCCCGGTCGGGCCAGCTGCTTTACCCCCGGAGGCCGCTCCACCACCACTGGAGCCCCGCCGGGCCAGCTGGTTGACCCTGGCGGCCGCTCCACAACCGACCGAGCCCGGCCGGGCCGGCTTCCTGACCCGGGCGGCCGCTCCACCACACCCCGAGCCCGGCCGGGCCGGCTGCTTTACCCCCCGGCGGCCGCTCCACCACAACCGGATCCCCGCCGGGCCAGCTGGTTGACCCGGGCGGGCCGCTCCACAACCGACCGAACCCGGCCGGGCCGGCTTCCTGACCCGGGCGGCCGCTCCACCACACCCCGAGCCGGGCCGTGTCGGCTGCTTTACCCCCGGCGGCCGCTCCACCACAACCAAAGCCCCCGCCGGGCAAGCTGGTTGACCCCGGGCGGCCGCTTCACAACCGACCGAGCCCGGCCGGGCCGGCTTCCAGACCCCGGCGGCCGCTCCCACCACAACCCCAGCCCCGGCCGGGCCGGCTGCTTTACCCCCGGCGGCCGCTCCACCACAACCGGAGCCCCGCCGGGCCAGCTGGTTGACCCGGGCGGCCGCTCCACCACAGACCGAGCCTGGCCGGGCCGGCCTCCTGACCCCGGGCGGCCGCTCCACCACACCCCCAGCCCGGCCGGGCCGGCTGCTTTACCCCCGGCGGCCGCTCGACCACAACCGGACAGCTGGTTGACCCGGGAGCCGCTCCACAACCGACCGAGCCCGGCCGGGCCGGCTTCCTGACCCGGGCGGCCGCTCCACCACACCCCGAGCCCGGCCGGGCCGGCTGCTTTACCCCGGCGGCCGCTCCACCACAACCGGAGCCCCGCCGGGCCAGCTGGTTGACCCGGGCGGCCGCTCCACCACCGACCGAGCCCGGCCGGGACGGCTTCCTGACCCGGGCGGCCGCTCCGCCACACCCCGAGCCGGGCCGGGCCGGCAGCTTTACCCCGGCGGCCGCTCCACCACAACCGGAGCCCCGCCAGGCCAGCTGGTTGACTCGGGCGGCCGCTCCACAACCGACCGAGCCCGGCCGGGCCGGCTTCCTGACCCCGGCGGCCGCTCCACCACAACCCCAGCCCGGCCGGTCCGGCTGCTTTACCCCGGCGGCCGCTCCACCACAACCGGAGCCCAGCCGGGCCAGCTGGTTGACCCGGGCGGCCGGTCCACAACAGACCGAGCCCGGCCGGGCCGGCTTCCTGACCCGGGCGGCCGTTCCACCACACCCCGAGACGGGCCGGGCCGGCTGCTTTACCCCGGCGGCCGCTCCACCACAACCGGAGCCCCGCCGAGCCAGCTGGTTGACCCGGGCGGCCGCTCCACCACAGACCGAGCCTGGCCGGGCCGGCCTCCTGACCCGCGCGGCCGCTCCACCACACCCCCGCCCGGTCGGGCCGGCTGCTTTACCCCGGCGGCCGCTCCACCACAACCGGAGCCCCGCCGGGCCAGCTGGTTGACCCTGGCGGCCGCTCCACAACCGACCGAGCCCGGCCGGGCCGGCTTCCTGACCCGGGCGGCCGCTCCACCACACCCCGAGCCCGGCCGGGCCGGCTGCTTTACCCCGGCGGCCGCTCCACCACAACCGGATCCCCGCCGGGCCAGCTGGTTGACCCGGGCGGCCGCTCCACAACCGACCGAGCCCGGCCGGGCCGGCTTCCTGACCCGGGCGGCCGCTCCACCACACCCCGAGCCGGGCCGTGTCGGCTGCTTTACCCCGGCGGCCATTCCACCACAACCAAAGCCCCGCCGGGCCAGCTGGTTGACCCGGGCGGCCGCTTCACAACCGACCGAGCCCGGCCGGGCCGTCTTCCTGACCCCGGCGGCCGCTCCACCACAACCCCAGCCCGGGCGGGCCGGCTGCTTTACCCCGGCGGCCGCTCCACCACAACCGGAGCCCCGCCGGGCCAGCTGGTTGACCCGGGCGGCCGCTCCACCACGGACCGAGCCTGGCCGGGCCGGCCTCCTGACCCGGGCGGCCGCTCCACCACACCCCCCAGCCCGGCCGGGCCGGCTGCTTTACCCCGGCGGCCGCTCCACCACAACCGGAGCCCCGCCGGGCCAGCTGGTTGACCCGGGCGGCCGCTCCACAACCGACCGAGCCCGGCCGGGCCGGCTTCCTGACCCCGGCGGCCGCTCCACCACAACCCCAGCCCGGCCGGTCCGGCTGCTTTACCCCGGCAGCCGCTCCACCACAACCGGAGCCCAGCCGGGCCAGCTGGTTGACCCGGGCGGCCGGTCCACAACAGACCGAGCCCGGCCGGGCCGGCTTCCTGACCCGGGCGGCCGCTCCACCACACCCCGAGCCGGGCCGGGCCGGCTGCTTTACCCCGGCGGCCGCTCCACCACAACCGGAGCCCCGCCGAGCCAGCTGGTTGACCCGGGCGGCCGCTCCACCACAGACCGAGCCTGGCCGGGCCGGCCTCCTGACCCGGGCGGCCGCTCCACCACACCCCCAGCCCGTTCGGGCCGGCTGCTTTACCCCGGCGGCCGCTCCACCACAACCGGAGCCCCGCCGGGCCAGCTGGTTGACCCTGGCGGCCGCTCCACAACCGACCGAGCCCGGCCGGGCCGGCTTCCTGACCCGGGCGGCCGCTCCACCACACCCCGAGCCCGGCCGGGCCGGCTGCCTTACCCCGGCGGCCGCTCCACCACAACCGGATCCCCGCCGGGCCAGCTGGTTGACCCGGGCGGCCGCTCCACAACCGACCGAGCCCGGCCGGGCCGGCTTCCTGACCCGGGCGGCCGCTCCACCACACCCCGAGCCGGGCCGTGTCGGCTGCTTTACCCCGGCGGCCGCTCCACCACAACCAAAGCCCCGCTGGGCCAGCTGGTTGACCCGGGCGGCCGCTTCACAACCGACCGAGCCCGGCCGGGCCGGCTTCCTGACCCCGGCGGCCGCTCCACCACAACCCCAGCCCGGCCGGGCCGGCTGCTTTACCCCGGCGGCCGCTCCACCTAAACCGGAGCCCCGCCGGGCCAGCTGGTTGACCCGGGCGGCCGCTCCACCACAGACCGAGCCTGGCCGGGCCGGCCTCCTGACCCGGGCGGCCGCTCCACCACACCCCCAGCCCGGCCGGGCCGGCTGCTTTACCCCGGCGGCCGCTCCACCACAACCGGAGCCCCGCCGGGCCAGCTGGTTGACCCGGGAGCCGCTCCACAACCGACCGAGCCCGGCCGGGCCGGCTTCCTGACCCGGGCGGCCGCTCCACCACACCCCGAGCCCGGCCGGGCCGGCTGCTTTACCCCGGCGGCCGCTCCACCACAACCGGAGCCCCGCCGAGCCAGCTGGTTGACCCGGGCGGCCGCTCCACCACAGACGGAGCCTGGCCGGGCCGGCCTCCTGACCCGGGCGGCCGCTCCACCACACCCCCAGCCCGGTCGGGCCGGCTGCTTTACCCCGGCGGCCGCTCCACCACAACCGGATCCCCGCCGGGCCAGCTGGTTGACCCTGGCGGCCGCTCCACAACCGACCGAGCCCGGCCGGGCCGGCTTCCTGACCCGGGCGGCCGCTCCACCACACCCCGAGCCCGGCCGGGCCGGCTGCTTTACCCCGGCGGCCGCTCCACCACAACCGGATCCCCGCCGGGCCAGCTGGTTGACCCGGGCGGCCGCTCCACAACCGACCGAGCCCGGCCGGGCCGGCTTCCTGACCCGGGCGGCCGCTCCACCACACCCCCAGCCCGGTCGGGCCGGCTGCTTTACCCCGGCGGCCGCTCCACCACAACCGGAGCCCCGCCAGGCCAGCTGGTTGACCCGGGCGGCCGCTCCACAACCGACCGAGCCCGGCCGGGCCGGCTTCCTGACCCCGGCGGCCGCTCCACCACAACCCCAGCCCGGCCGGGCCGGCTGCTTTACCCCGGCGGCCGCTCCACCACAACCGGAGCCCCGCCGGGCCAGCTGGTTGACCCGGGCGGCCGCTCCACCACGGACCGAGCCTGGCCGGGCCGGCCTCCTGACCCGGGCGGCCGCTTTACCACACCCCCAGCCCGGCCGGGCCGGCTGCTTTACCCCGGCGGACGCTCCACCACAACCGGAGCCCCGCCGGGCCAGCTGGTTGACCCGGGATTTGCTCCACAACCGACCGAGCCCTGGCCGGACCGGCTTCCTGACACGGGCGGCCGCTCCACCACACCCCGAGCCGGGCCGGGCCGGCTGCTTTACCCCGGCGGCCGCTCCACCCCAACCGGATCCCCGTCGGGCCAGCTGGTTGACCCGGGCGGCCGCTCCACAACCGACCGAGTCCGGCCGGGCCGGCTTCCTGACCCGGGCGGCCGCTACACCACACCCCCAGCCCGGCCGGGCCGGCTGCTTTACCGCGGCGGCAGCTCCACCACAACCGGAGCCCCGCCGGGCCAGCTGGTTGACCCGGGAGCCGCTCCACAACCGACCGAGCTCGGCCGGGCCGGCTTCCTGACCCTGGCGGCCGCTCCACCACACCCCCAGCCCGGCCGGGCCGGCTGCTTTACCCCGGCGGCCGCTCCACCACAACCGGAGCCCCGCCGGGCCAGCTGGTTGACCCGGGCGGCCGCTCCACAACCGACCGAGCCCGGCCGGGCCGGCTTCCTGACCCGGGCGGCCGCTCCACCACACCCCGAGACGGGCCGGGCCGGCTGCTTTACCCCGGCGGCCGCTCCACCACAACCGGAGCCCCGCCGGGCCAGCTGGTTGACCCGGGCGGCCGCTCCACAACCGACCGAGCCCGACCGGGCCGGCTTCCTGACCCGGGCGGCCGCTCCACCACACCCCGAGCCCGGCCGGGCCGGCTGCTTTACCCCAGCGGCCGCTCCACCACAACCGGATCCCCGTCGGGCCAGCTGGTTGACCCGGGCGGCCGCTCCACAACCGACCGAGCCCGGCCGGGCCGGCTTCCTGACCCGGGCGGCCGCTCCACCACACCCCCAGCCCGGCCCGGCCGGCTGCTTTACCCCGGCGGCCGCTCCACCACAACCGGAGCCCCGCCAGGCCAGCTGGTTGACCCGGGCGGCCGCTCCACAACCGACCGAGCCCGGCCGGGCCGGCTTCCTGACCCAGGCGGCCGCTCCACCACAACCCCAGCCCTGCCGGGCCGGCTGCTTTACCCCGGCGGCCGCTCCACCACAACCGGAGCCCCGCCGGGCCAGCTGGTTGACCCCGGCGGCCGCTCCACAACCGACCGAGTCCGGCCGGACCGGCTTCCTGACCCGGGCGGCTGCTCCACCACACCCCCAGCCCGGCCGGGCCGGCTGCTTTACCCCGGCGGCAGCTCCACCACAACCGGAGCCCCCCGGGCCAGCTGGTTGACCCGGGAGCCGCTCCACAACCGACCGAGCTCGCCCGGGCCGGCTTCCTGACTCGGGCGGCCGCTCCACCACACCCCGAGCCCGGCCGGGCCGGCTGCTTTACCCCGGCGGCCGCTCCACCACAACCGGAGCCCCGCCGGGCCAGCTGGTTGACCCGGGCGGCCGCTCCACAACCGACCGAGCCCGGCCGGACCGGCTTCCTGACCCGGGCGGCCGCTCCACCACACCCCGAGCCGGGCCGGGCCGGCTGCTTTACCCCGGCGGCCGCTCCACCACAACCGGAGCCCCGCCGGGCCAGCTGGTTGACCCGGGCGGCCGCTCCACAACCGACCGAGCCCGGCCGGGCCGGCTTCCTGACCCGGGCGGCCGCTCCACTACACCCCGAGCCCGGCCGGGCCGGCTGCTTTACCCCGGCGGCCGCTCCACCACAACCGGATCCCCGCCGGGCCAGCTGGTTGACCCGGGCGGCCGCTCCACAACCGACCGAGCCCGGCCGGGCCGGCTTCCTGACCCGGGCGGCCGCTACACCACACCCCGAGCCGGGCCGGGCCGGCCGCTCCACCACAACCGGAGCACCGCCGGGCCAGCTGGTTGACCCGGGAGCCGCTCCACAACCGACCGAGCCCGGCCGGGCCGGCTTTTTGACCCGGGCGGCCGCACCACCACACCCCGAGCCCGGCCGGGCCGGCTGCTTTACCCCGGCGGCCGCTCCACCACAACCGGAGCCCCGCCGGGCAAGCTGGTTGACCCGGGCGGCCGCTCCACAACCCACCGAGCCCGGCCGGGCCGGCTTCCTGACCCGGGCGGCCGCTCCACCACACCCCGAGCCGGGCCGGGCCGCCTGCTTTACCCCGGCGGCCGCTCCACCACAACCGGAGCCCCTCCAGGCCAGCTGGTTGACCCGGGCGGCCGCTCCACAACCGACCGAGCCCGGCCGGGCCGGCTTCCTGACCCCGGCGGCCGCTCCACCACAACCCCAGCCCGGCCGGTCCGGCTGCTTTACCCCGGCGGCCGCTCCACCACAACCGGAGCCCAGCCGGGCCAGCTGGTTGACCCGGGCGGCCGGTCCACAACAGACCGAGCCCGGCCGGGCCGGCTTCCTGACCCGGGCGGCCGTTCCACCACACCCCGAGACGGGCCGGGCCGGCTGCTTTACCCCGGCGGCCGCTCCACCACAACCGGAGCCCCGCCGAGCCAGCTGGTTGACCCGGGCGGCCGCTCCACCACAGACCGAGCCTGGCCGGGCCGGCCTCCTGACCCGGGCGGCCGCTCCACCACACCCCCAGCCCGGTCGGGCCGGCTGCTTTACCCCGGCGGCCGCTCCACCACAACCGGAGCCCCGCCGGGCCAGCTGGTTGACCCTGGCGTCCGCTCCACAATCGACCGAGCCCGGCCGGGCCGGCTTCCTGACCCGGGCGGCCGCTCCACCACACCCCGAGCCCGGCCGGGCCGGCTGCTTTACCCCGGCGGCCGCTCCACCACAACCGGATCCCCGCCGGGCCAGCTGGTTGACCCGGGCGGCCGCTCCACAACCGACCGAGCCCGGGCGGGCCGGGTTCCTGACCCGGGCGGCCGCTCCACCACACCCCGAGCCGGGCCGTGTCGGCTGCTTTACCCCGGCGGCCATTCCACCAGAACCAAAGCTTCGCCGGGCCAGCTGGTTGACCCGGGCGGCCGCTTCACAACCGACCGAGCCCGGCCGGGCCGGCTTCCTTACCCCGGCGGCCGCTCCACCACAACCCCAGCCCGGGCGGGCCGGCTGCTTTACCCCGGCGGCCGCTCCACCACAACCGGAGCCCCGCCGGGCCAGCTGGTTGACCCGGGCGGCCGCTCCACC
The DNA here is from genome assembly GCA_038363175.2 of Artibeus lituratus. Classification (NCBI taxonomy): domain Eukaryota; kingdom Metazoa; phylum Chordata; class Mammalia; order Chiroptera; family Phyllostomidae; genus Artibeus; species Artibeus lituratus. Next base: position 144,119 of record JBAWUR020000053.1, on the reverse strand, counting down.
ACGGACCGAGCCTGGCCGGGCCGGCCTCCTGACCCGGGCGGCCGCTCCACCACACCCCCAGCCCGGCCGGGCCGGCTGCTTTACCCCGGCGGCCGCTCCACCACAACCGGAGCCCCGCCGGGCCATCTGGTTGACCCGGGCGGCCGCTCCACAACCGACCGAGCCCGGCCGGGCCGGCTTCCTGACCCGGGCGGCCGCTCCACCACAACCCCAGCCCGGCCGGTCCGGCTGCTTTACCCCGGCGGCCGCTCCACCACAACCGGAGCCCCGCCGGGCCAGCTGGTTGACCCGGGCGGCCGCTCCACAACCGACCGAGCCCGGCCGGGCCGGCTTCCTGACCCGGGCGGCCGCTCCACCACACCCCGAGCCCGGCCGGGCCGGCTGCTTTACCCCGGCGGCCGCTCCACCACAACCGGATCCCCGCCGGGCCAGCTGGTTGACCCGGGCGGCCGCTCCACAACCGACCGAGCCCGGCCGGACCGGCTTCCTGACCCGGGCGGCCGCTCCACCACACCCCCAGCCCGGCCGGGCCGGCTGCTTTACCCCGGCGGCAGCTCCACCACAACCGGAGCCCCGCCGGGCCAGCTGGTTGACCCGGGAGCCGCTCCACAACCGACCGAGCTCGCCCGGGCCGGCTTCCTGACTCGGGCGGCCGCTCCACCACACCCCGAGCCCGGCCGGGCCGGCTGCTTTACCCCGGCGGCCGCTCCACCACAACCGGAGCCCCGCCGGGCCAGCTGGTTGACCCGGGCGGCCGCTCCACAACCGACCGAGCCCGGCCGGGCCGGCTTCCTGACCCGGGCGGCCGCTCCACCACACCCCGAGCCGGGCCGGGCCGGCTGCTTTACCCCGGCGGCCGCTCCACCACAACCGGAGCCCCGCCGGGCCAGCTGGTTGACCCGGGCGGCCGCTCCACAACCGACCGAGCCCGGCCGGGCCGGCTTCCTGACCCGGGCGGCCGCTCAACCACACCCCGAGCCCGGCCGGGCCGGCTGCTTTACCCCGGCGGCCGCTCCACCACAACCGGATCCCCGCCGGGCCAGCTGGTTGACCCGGGCGGCCGCTCCACAACCGACCGAGCCCGGCCGGGCCGGCTTCCTGACCCGGGCGGCCGCTACACCACACCCCGAGCCGGGCCGGGCCGGCTGCTTTACCCCGGCGGCCGCTCCACCACAACCGGAGCCCCGCCAGGCCAGCTGGTTGACCCGGGCGGCCGCTCCACAACCGACCGAGCCCGGCCGGGCCGGCTTCCTGACCCCGGCGGCCGCTCCACCACAACCCCAGCCCGGCCGGTCCGGCTGCTTTACCCCGGCGGCCGCTCCACCACAACCGGAGCCCAGCCGGGCCAGCTGGTTGACCCGGGCGGCCGGTCCACAACAGACCGAGCCCGGCCGGGCCGGCTTCCTGACCCGGGCGGCCGTTCCACCACACCCCGAGACGGGCCGGGCCGGCTGCTTTACCCCGGCGGCCGCTCCACCACAACCGGAGCCCCGCCGAGCCAGCTGGTTGACCCGGGCGGCCGCTCCACCACAGACCGAGCCTGGCCGGGCCGGCCTCCTGACCCGGGCGGCCGCTCCACCACACCCCCAGCCCGTTCGGGCCGGCTGCTTTACCCCGGCGGCCGCTCCACCACAACCGGAGCCCCGCCGGGCCAGCTGGTTGACCCTGGCGGCCGCTCCACAACCGACCGAGCCCGGCCGGGCCGGCTTCCTGACCCTGGCGGCCGCTCCACCACACCCCGAGCCCGGCCGGGCCGGCTGCCTTACCCCGGCGGCCGCTCCACCACAACCGGATCCCCGCCGGGCCAGCTGGTTGACCCGGGCGGCCGCTCCACAACCGACCGAGCCCGGCCGGGCCGGCTTCCTGACCCGGGCGGCCGCTCCACCACACCCCGAGCCGGGCCGTGTCGGCTGCTTTACCCCGGCGGCCGCTCCACCACAACCAAAGCCCCGCTGGTCCAGCTGGTTGACCCGGGCGGCCGCTTCACAACCGACCGAGCCCGGCCGGGCCGGCTTCCTGACCCCGGCGGCCGGTCCACCACAACCCCAGCCCGGCCGGGCCGGCTGCTTTACCCCGGCGGCCGCTCCACCAAAACCGGAGCCCCGCCGGGCCAGCTGGTTGACCCGGGCGGCCGCTCCACCACAGACCGAGCCTGGCCGGGCCGGCCTCCTGACCCGGGCGGCCGCTCCACCACACCCCCAGCCCGGCCGGGCCGGCTGCTTTACCCCGGCGGCCGCTCCACCACAACCGGAGCCCCGCCGGGCCAGCTGGTTGACCCGGGAGCCGCTCCACAACCGACCGAGCCCGGCCGGGCCGGCTTCCTGACCCGGGCGGCCGCTCCACCACACCCCGAGCCCGGCCGGGCCGGCTGCTTTACCCCGGCGGCCGCTCCACCACAACCGGAGCCCCGCCGGGCCAGCTGGTTGACCCGGGCGGCCGCTCCACAACCCACCGAGCCCGGCCGGGCCGGCTTCCTGACCCGGGCGGCCGCTCCACCACACCCCGAGCCGGGCCGGGCCGGCTGCTTTACCCCGGCGGCCGCTCCACCACAACCGGAGCCCCGTCAGGCCAGCTGGTTGACCCGGGCGGCCGCTCCACAACCGACCGAGCCCGGCCGGGCCGGCTTCCTGACCCCGGCGGCCGCTCCACCACAACCCCAGCCCGCCCGGTCCGGCTGCTTTACCCCGGCGGCCGCTCCACCACAACCGGAGCCCAGCCGGGCCAGCTGGTTGACCCGGGCGGCCGGTCCACAACAGACCGAGCCCGGCCGGGCCGGCTTCCTGACCCGGGCGGCCGTTCCACCACACCCCGAGACGGGCCGGGCCGGCTGCTTTACCCCGGCGGCCGCTCCACCACAACCGGAGCCCCGCCGAGCCAGCTGGTTGACCCGGGCGGCCGCTCCACCACAGACCGAGCCTGGCCGGGCCGGCCTCCTGACCGGGGCGGCCGCTCCACCACACCCCCAGCCCGGTCGGGCCGGCTGCTTTACCCCGGCGGCCGCTCCACCACAACCGGAGCCCCCCGGGCCAGCTGGTTGACCCGGGAGCCGCTCCACAACCGACCGAGCTCGCCCGGGCCGGCTTCCTGACTCGGGCGGCCGCTCCACCACACCCCGAGCCCGGCCGGGCCGGCTGCTTTACCCCGGCGGCCGCTCCACCACAACCGGAGCCCCGCCGGGCCAGCTGGTTGACCCGGGCGGCCGCTCCACAACCGACCGAGCCCGGCCGGACCGGCTTCCTGACCCGGGCGGCCGCTCCACCACACCCCGAGCCGGGCCGGGCCGGCTGCTTTACCCCGGCGGCCGCTCCACCACAACCGGAGCCCCGCCGGGCCAGCTGGTTGACCCGGGCGGCCGCTCCACAACCGACCGAGCCCGGCCGGGCCGGCTTCCTGACCCGGGCGGCCGCTCCACTACACCCCGAGCCCGGCCGGGCCGGCTGCTTTACCCCGGCGGCCGCTCCACCACAACCGGATCCCCGCCGGGCCAGCTGGTTGACCCGGGCGGCCGCTCCACAACCGACCGAGCCCGGCCGGGCCGGCTTCCTGACCCGGGCGGCCGCTACACCACACCCCGAGCCGGGCCGGGCCGGCCGCTCCACCACAACCGGAGCACCGCCGGGCCAGCTGGTTGACCCGGGAGCCGCTCCACAACCGACCGAGCCCGGCCGGGCCGGCTTTTTGACCCGGGCGGCCGCACCACCACACCCCGAGCCCGGCCGGGCCGGCTGCTTTACCCCGGCGGCCGCTCCACCACAACCGGAGCCCCGCCGGGCAAGCTGGTTGACCCGGGCGGCCGCTCCACAACCCACCGAGCCCGGCCGGGCCGGCTTCCTGACCCGGGCGGCCGCTCCACCACACCCCGAGCCGGGCCGGGCCGCCTGCTTTACCCCGGCGGCCGCTCCACCACAACCGGAGCCCCTCCAGGCCAGCTGGTTGACCCGGGCGGCCGCTCCACAACCGACCGAGCCCGGCCGGGCCGGCTTCCTGACCCCGGCGGCCGCTCCACCACAACCCCAGCCCGGCCGGTCCGGCTGCTTTACCCCGGCGGCCGCTCCACCACAACCGGAGCCCAGCCGGGCCAGCTGGTTGACCCGGGCGGCCGGTCCACAACAGACCGAGCCCGGCCGGGCCGGCTTCCTGACCCGGGCGGCCGTTCCACCACACCCCGAGACGGGCCGGGCCGGCTGCTTTACCCCGGCGGCCGCTCCACCACAACCGGAGCCCCGCCGAGCCAGCTGGTTGACCCGGGCGGCCGCTCCACCACAGACCGAGCCTGGCCGGGCCGGCCTCCTGACCCGGGCGGCCGCTCCACCACACCCCCAGCCCGGTCGGGCCGGCTGCTTTACCCCGGCGGCCGCTCCACCACAACCGGAGCCCCGCCGGGCCAGCTGGTTGACCCTGGCGTCCGCTCCACAATCGACCGAGCCCGGCCGGGCCGGCTTCCTGACCCGGGCGGCCGCTCCACCACACCCCGAGCCCGGCCGGGCCGGCTGCTTTACCCCGGCGGCCGCTCCACCACAACCGGATCCCCGCCGGGCCAGCTGGTTGACCCGGGCGGCCGCTCCACAACCGACCGAGCCCGGGCGGGCCGGGTTCCTGACCCGGGCGGCCGCTCCACCACACCCCGAGCCGGGCCGTGTCGGCTGCTTTACCCCGGCGGCCATTCCACCAGAACCAAAGCTTCGCCGGGCCAGCTGGTTGACCCGGGCGGCCGCTTCACAACCGACCGAGCCCGGCCGGGCCGGCTTCCTTACCCCGGCGGCCGCTCCACCACAACCCCAGCCCGGGCGGGCCGGCTGCTTTACCCCGGCGGCCGCTCCACCACAACCGGAGCCCCGCCGGGCCAGCTGGTTGACCCGGGCGGCCGCTCCACCACGGACCGAGCCTGGCCGGGCCGGCCTCCTGACCCGGGCGGCCGCTCCACCACACCCCCAGCCCGGCCGGGCCGGCTGCTTTACCCCGGCGGCCGCTCCACCACAACCGGAGCCCCGCCGGGCCATCTGGTTGACCCGGGCGGCCGCTCCACAACCGACCGAGCCCGGCCGGGCCGGCTTCCTGACCCGGGCGGCCGCTCCACCACAACCCCAGCCCGGCCGGTCCGGCTGCTTTACCCCGGCGGCCGCTCCACCACAACCGGAGCCCCGCCGGGCCAGCTGGTTGACCCGGGCGGCCGCTCCACAACCGACCGAGCCCGGCCGGGCCGGCTTCCTGACCCGGGCGGCCGCTCCACCACACCCCGAGCCCGGCCGGGCCGGCTGCTTTACCCCGGCGGCCGCTCCACCACAACCGGATCCCCGCCGGGCCAGCTGGTTGACCCGGGCGGCCGCTCCACAACCGACCGAGCCCGGCCGGACCGGCTTCCTGACCCGGGCGGCCGCTCCACCACACCCCCAGCCCGGCCGGGCCGGCTGCTTTACCCCGGCGGCAGCTCCACCACAACCGGAGCCCCGCCGGGCCAGCTGGTTGACCCGGGAGCCGCTCCACAACCGACCGAGCTCGCCCGGGCCGGCTTCCTGACTCGGGCGGCCGCTCCACCACACCCCGAGCCCGGCCGGGCCGGCTGCTTTACCCCGGCGGCCGCTCCACCACAACCGGAGCCCCGCCGGGCCAGCTGGTTGACCCGGGCGGCCGCTCCACAACCGACCGAGCCCGGCCGGGCCGGCTTCCTGACCCGGGCGGCCGCTCCACCACACCCCGAGCCGGGCCGGGCCGGCTGCTTTACCCCGGCGGCCGCTCCACCACAACCGGAGCCCCGCCGGGCCAGCTGGTTGACCCGGGCGGCCGCTCCACAACCGACCGAGCCCGGCCGGGCCGGCTTCCTGACCCGGGCGGCCGCTCAACCACACCCCGAGCCCGGCCGGGCCGGCTGCTTTACCCCGGCGGCCGCTCCACCACAACCGGATCCCCGCCGGGCCAGCTGGTTGACCCGGGCGGCCGCTCCACAACCGACCGAGCCCGGCCGGGCCGGCTTCCTGACCCGGGCGGCCGCTACACCACACCCCGAGCCGGGCCGGGCCGGCTGCTTTACCCCGGCGGCCGCTCCACCACAACCGGAGCCCCGCCAGGCCAGCTGGTTGACCCGGGCGGCCGCTCCACAACCGACCGAGCCCGGCCGGGCCGGCTTCCTGACCCCGGCGGCCGCTCCACCACAACCCCAGCCCGGCCGGTCCGGCTGCTTTACCCCGGCGGCCGCTCCACCACAACCGGAGCCCAGCCGGGCCAGCTGGTTGACCCGGGCGGCCGGTCCACAACAGACCGAGCCCGGCCGGGCCGGCTTCCTGACCCGGGCGGCCGTTCCACCACACCCCGAGACGGGCCGGGCCGGCTGCTTTACCCCGGCGGCCGCTCCACCACAACCGGAGCCCCGCCGAGCCAGCTGGTTGACCCGGGCGGCCGCTCCACCACAGACCGAGCCTGGCCGGGCCGGCCTCCTGACCCGGGCGGCCGCTCCACCACACCCCCAGCCCGTTCGGGCCGGCTGCTTTACCCCGGCGGCCGCTCCACCACAACCGGAGCCCCGCCGGGCCAGCTGGTTGACCCTGGCGGCCGCTCCACAACCGACCGAGCCCGGCCGGGCCGGCTTCCTGACCCTGGCGGCCGCTCCACCACACCCCGAGCCCGGCCGGGCCGGCTGCCTTACCCCGGCGGCCGCTCCACCACAACCGGATCCCCGCCGGGCCAGCTGGTTGACCCGGGCGGCCGCTCCACAACCGACCGAGCCCGGCCGGGCCGGCTTCCTGACCCGGGCGGCCGCTCCACCACACCCCGAGCCGGGCCGTGTCGGCTGCTTTACCCCGGCGGCCGCTCCACCACAACCAAAGCCCCGCTGGTCCAGCTGGTTGACCCGGGCGGCCGCTTCACAACCGACCGAGCCCGGCCGGGCCGGCTTCCTGACCCCGGCGGCCGGTCCACCACAACCCCAGCCCGGCCGGGCCGGCTGCTTTACCCCGGCGGCCGCTCCACCAAAACCGGAGCCCCGCCGGGCCAGCTGGTTGACCCGGGCGGCCGCTCCACCACAGACCGAGCCTGGCCGGGCCGGCCTCCTGACCCGGGCGGCCGCTCCACCACACCCCCAGCCCGGCCGGGCCGGCTGCTTTACCCCGGCGGCCGCTCCACCACAACCGGAGCCCCGCCGGGCCAGCTGGTTGACCCGGGAGCCGCTCCACAACCGACCGAGCCCGGCCGGGCCGGCTTCCTGACCCGGGCGGCCGCTCCACCACACCCCGAGCCCGGCCGGGCCGGCTGCTTTACCCCGGCGGCCGCTCCACCACAACCGGAGCCCCGCCGGGCCAGCTGGTTGACCCGGGCGGCCGCTCCACAACCCACCGAGCCCGGCCGGGCCGGCTTCCTGACCCGGGCGGCCGCTCCACCACACCCCGAGCCGGGCCGGGCCGGCTGCTTTACCCCGGCGGCCGCTCCACCACAACCGGAGCCCCGTCAGGCCAGCTGGTTGACCCGGGCGGCCGCTCCACAACCGACCGAGCCCGGCCGGGCCGGCTTCCTGACCCCGGCGGCCGCTCCACCACAACCCCAGCCCGCCCGGTCCGGCTGCTTTACCCCGGCGGCCGCTCCACCACAACCGGAGCCCAGCCGGGCCAGCTGGTTGACCCGGGCGGCCGGTCCACAACAGACCGAGCCCGGCCGGGCCGGCTTCCTGACCCGGGCGGCCGTTCCACCACACCCCGAGACGGGCCGGGCCGGCTGCTTTACCCCGGCGGCCGCTCCACCACAACCGGAGCCCCGCCGAGCCAGCTGGTTGACCCGGGCGGCCGCTCCACCACAGACCGAGCCTGGCCGGGCCGGCCTCCTGACCGGGGCGGCCGCTCCACCACACCCCCAGCCCGGTCGGGCCGGCTGCTTTACCCCGGCGGCCGCTCCACCACAACCGGAGACCCGCCGGGCCAGTTGGTTGACCCTGGCGGCCGCTCCACAACCGACCGAGCCCGGCCGGGCCGGCTGCTTTACCCCGGCGGCCGCTCCACCACAACCGGATCCCCGCCGGGCCAGCTGGTTGACCCGGGCGGCCGCTCCACAACCGACCGAGCCCGGCCGGGCCGGCTTCCTGACCCGGGCGGCCGCTCCACCACACCCCGAGCCGGGCCGGGCCGGCTGCTTTACCCCGGCGGCCGCTCCACCACAACCGGAGCCTCGCCGGGCCAGCTGGTTGACCCGGGCGGCCGCTCCACAACCGACCGAGCCTGGCCGGGCCGGCTTCCTGACCCGGGCGGCCGCTCCACCACACCCCGAGCCCGGCCGGGCCGGCTGCTTTACCCCGGCGGCCGCTCCACCACAACCGGAGCCCCGCCGGGCCAGCTGGTTGACCCGGGCGGCCGCTCCACAACCGACCGAGCCCGGCCGGGCCGGCTTCCTGACCCGGGCGGCCGCTCCACCACACCCCGAGCCGGGCCGGGCCGGCTGCTTTACCCCTGCGGCCGCTCCACCACAACCGGAGCCCCGCCAGGCCAGCTGGTTGACCCGGGCGGCCGCTCCACAACCGACCGAGCCCGGCCGGGCCGGCTTCCTGACCCCGGCGGCCGCTCCACCACAACCCCAGCCCGGCCGGTCCGGCTGCTTTACCCCGGCGGCCGCTCCACCACAACCGGAGCCCAGCCGGGCCAGCTGGTTGACAGGGGCGGCCGGTCCACAACAGACCGAGCCCGGCCGGGCCGGCTTCCTGACCCGGGCGGCCGTTCCACCACACCCCGAGACGGGCCGGGCCGGCTGCTTTACCCCGGCGGCCGCTCCACCACAACCGGAGCCCCGCCGAGCCAGCTGGTTGACCCGGGCGGCCGCTCCACCACAGACCGAGCCTGGCCGGGCCGGCCTCCTGACCCGGGCGGCCGCTCCACCACACCCCCAGCCCGCCCGGTCCGGCTGCTTTACCCCGGCGGCCGCTCCACCACAACCGGAGCCCAGCCGGGCCAGCTGGTTGACCCGGGCGGCCGGTCCACAACAGACCGAGCCCGGCCGGGCCGGCTTCCTGACCCGGGCGGCCGTTCCACCACACCCCGAGACGGGCCGGGCCGGCTGCTTTACCCCGGCGGCCGCTCCACCACAACCGGAGCCCCGCCGAGCCAGCTGGTTGACCCGGGCGGCCGCTCCACCACAGACCGAGCCTGGCCGGGCCGGCCTCCTGACCCGGGCGGCCGCTCCACCACACCCCCAGCCCGGTCGGGCCGGCTGCTTTACCCCGGCGGCCGCTCCACCACAACCGGAGACCCGCCGGGCCAGTTGGTTGACCCTGGCGGCCGCTCCACAACCGACCGAGCCCGGCCGGGCCGGCTTCCTGACCCGGGCGGCCGCTCCACTACACCCCGAGCCCGGCCGGGCCGGCTGCTTTACCCCGGCGGCCGCTCCACCACAACCGGATCCCCGCCGGGCCAGCTGGTTGACCCGGGCGGCCGCTCCACAACCGACCGAGCCCGGCCGGGCCGGCTTCCTGACCCGGGCGGCCGCTCCACCACACCCCGAGCCGGGCCGTGTCGGCTGCTTTACCCCGGCGGCCGCTCCACCACAACCAAAGCCCCGCTGGTCCAGCTGGTTGACCCGGGCGGCCGCTTCACAACCGACCGAGCCCGGCCGGGCCGGCTTCCTGACCCCGGCGGCCGCTCCACCACAACCCCAGCCCGGCCGGGCCGGCTGCTTTACCCCGGCGGCCGCTCCACCAAAACCGGAGCCCCGCCGGGCCAGCTGGTTGACCCGGGCGGCCGCTCCACCACAGACCGAGCCTGGCCGGGCCGGCCTCCTGACCCGGGCGGCCGCTCCACCACACCCCCAGCCCGGCCGGGCCGGCTGCTTTACCCCGGCGGCCGCTCCACCACAACCGGAGCCCCGCCGGGCCAGCTGGTTGACCCGGGAGCCGCTCCACAACCGACCGAGCCCGGCCGGGCCGGCTTCCTGACCCGGGCGGCCGCTCCACCACACCCCGAGCCCGGCCGGGCCGGCTGCTTTACCCCGGCGGCCGCTCCACCACAACCGGAGCCCCGCCGGGCCAGCTGGTTGACCCGGGCGGCCGCTCCACAACCCACCGAGCCCGGCCGGGCCGGCTTCCTGACCCGGGCGGCCGCTCCACCACACCCCGAGCCGGGCCGGGCCGGCTGCTTTACCCCGGCGGCCGCTCCACCACAACCGGAGCCCCGCCAGGCCAGCTGGTTGACCCGGGCGGCCGCTCCACAACCGACCGAGCCCGGCCGGGCCGGCTTCCTGACCCCGGCGGCCGCTCCACCACAACCCCAGCCCGCCGGGTCCGGCTGCTTTACCCCGGCGGCCGCTCCACCACAACCGGAGCCCAGCCGGGCCAGCTGGTTGACCCGGGCGGCCGGTCCACAACAGACCGAGCCCGGCCGGGCCGGCTTCCTGACCCGGGCGGCCGTTCCACCACACCCCGAGACGGGCCGGGCCGGCTGCTTTACCCCGGCGGCCGCTCCACCACAACCGGAGCCCCGCCGAGCCAGCTGGTTGACCCGGGCGGCCGCTCCACCACAGACCGAGCCTGGCCGGGCCGGCCTCCTGACCCGGGCGGCCGCTCCACCACACCCCCAGCCCGGTCGGGCCGGCTGCTTTACCCCGGCGGCCGCTCCACCACAACCGGAGACCCGCCGGGCCAGTTGGTTGACCCTGGCGGCCGCTCCACAACCGACCGAGCCCGGCCGGGCCGGCTTCCTGACCCGGGCGGCCGCTCCACTACACCCCGAGCCCGGCCGGGCCGGCTGCTTTACCCCGGCGGCCGCTCCACCACAACCGGATCCCCGCCGGGCCAGCTGGTTGACCCGGGCGGCCGCTCCACAACCGACCGAGCCCGGCCGGGCCGGCTTCCTGACCCGGGCGGCCGCTCCACCACACCCCGAGCCGGGCCGGGCCGGCTGCTTTACCCCGGCGGCCGCTCCACCACAACCGGAGCCTCGCCGGGCCAGCTGGTTGACCCGGGCGGCCGCTCCACAACCGACCGAGCCTGGCCGGGCCGGCTTCCTGACCCGGGCGGCCGCTCCACCACACCCCGAGCCCGGCCGGGCCGGCTGCTTTACCCCGGCGGCCGCTCCACCACAACCGGAGCCCCGCCGGGCCAGCTGGTTGACCCGGGCGGCCGCTCCACAACCCACCGAGCCCGGCCGGGCCGGCTTCCTGACCCGGGCGGCCGCTCCACCACACCCCGAGCCGGGCCGGGCCGGCTGCTTTACCCCGGCGGCCGCTCCACCACAACCGGAGCCCCGCCAGGCCAGCTGGTTGACCCGGGCGGCCGCTCCACAACCGACCGAGCCCGGCCGGGCCGGCTTCCTGACCCCGGCGGCCGCTCCACCACAACCCCAGCCCGCCGGGTCCGGCTGCTTTACCCCGGCGGCCGCTCCACCACAACCGGAGCCCAGCCGGGCCAGCTGGTTGACCCGGGCGGCCGGTCCACAACAGACCGAGCCCGGCCGGGCCGGCTTCCTGACCCGGGCGGCCGTTCCACCACACCCCGAGACGGGCCGGGCCGGCTGCTTTACCCCGGCGGCCGCTCCACCACAACCGGAGCCCCGCCGAGCCAGCTGGTTGACCCGGGCGGCCGCTCCACCACAGACCGAGCCTGGCCGGGCCGGCCTCCTGACCCGGGCGGCCGCTCGACCACACCCCCAGCCCGGTCGGGCCGGCTGCTTTACCCCGGCGGCCGCTCCACCACAACCGGAGACCCGCCGGGCCAGTTGGTTGACCCTGGCGGCCGCTCCACAACCGACCGAGCCCGGCCGGGCCGGCTTCCTGACCCGGGCGGCCGCTCCACTACACCCCGAGCCCGGCCGGGCCGGCTGCTTTACCCCGGCGGCCGCTCCACCACAACCGGATCCCCGCCGGGCCAGCTGGTTGACCCGGGCGGCCGCTCCACAACCGACCGAGCCCGGCCGGGCCGGCTTCCTGACCCGGGCGGCCGCTCCACCACACCCCGAGCCGGGCCGGGCCGGCTGCTTTACCCCGGCGGCCGCTCCACCACAACCGGAGCCTCGCCGGGCCAGCTGGTTGACCCGGGCGGCCGCTCCACAACCGACCGAGCCTGGCCGGGCCGGCTTCCTGACCCGGGCGGCCGCTCCACCACACCCGGAGCCCGGCCGGGCCGGCTGCTTTACCCCGGCGGCCGCTCCACCACAACCGGAGCCCCGCCGGGCCAGCTGGTTGACCCGGGCGGCCGCTCCACAACCGACCGAGCCCGGCCGGGCCGGCTTCCTGACCCGGGCGGCCGCTCCACCACACCCCGAGCCGGGCCGGGCCGGCTGCTTTACCCCGGCGGCCGCTCCACCACAACCGGAGCCCCGCCAGGCCAGCTGGTTGACCCGGGCGGCCGCTCCACAACCGACCGAGCCCGGCCGGGCCGGCTTCCTGACCCCGGCGGCCGCTCCACCACAACCCCAGCCCGGCCGGTCCGGCTGCTTTACCCCGGCGGCCGCTCCACCACAACCGGAGCCCAGCCGGGCCAGCTGGTTGACAGGGGCGGCCGGTCCACAACAGACCGAGCCCGGCCGGGCCGGCTTCCTGACCCGGGCGGCCGTTCCACCACACCCCGAGACGGGCCGGGCCGGCTGCTTTACCCCGGCGGCCGCTCCACCACAACCGGAGCCCCGCCGAGCCAGCTGGTTGACCCGGGCGGCCGCTCCACCACAGACCGAGCCTGGCCGGGCCGGCCTCCTGACCCGGGCGGCCGCTCCACCACACCCCCAGCCCGTTCGGGCCGGCTGCTTTACCCCGGCGGCCGCTCCACCACAACCGGAGCCCCGCCGGGCCAGCTGGTTGACCCTGGCGGCCGCTCCACAACCGACCGAGCCCGGCCGGGCCGGCTTCCTGACCCGGGCGGCCGCTCCACCACACCCCGAGCCCGGCCGGGCCGGCTGCCTTACCCCGGCGGCCGCTCCACCACAACCGGATCCCCGCCGGGCCAGCTGGTTGACCCGGGCGGCCGCTCCACAACCGACCGAGCCCGGCCGGGCCGGCTTCCTGACCCGGGCGGCCGCTCCACCACACCCCGAGCCGGGCCGTGTCGGCTGCTTTACCCCGGCGGCCGCTCCACCACAACCAAAGCCCCGCTGGGCCAGCTGGTTGACCCGGGCGGCCGCTTCACAACCGACCGAGCCCGGCCGGGCCGGCTTCCTGACCCCGGCGGCCGCTCCACCACAACCCCAGCCCGGCCGGGCGGGCTGCTTTACCCCGGCGGCCGCTCCACCAAAACCGGAGCCCCGCCGGGCCAGCTGGTTGACCCGGGCGGCCGCTCCACCACAGACCGAGCCTGGCCGGGCCGGCCTCCTGACCCGGGCAGCCGCTCCACCACACCCCCAGCCGGGCCGGGCCGGCTGCTTTACCCCGGCGGCCGCTCCACCACAACCGGAGCCCCGCCGGGCCAGCTGGTTGACCCGGGCGGCCGCTCCACAACCGACCGAGCCCGGCCGGGCCGGCTTCCTGACCCGGGCGGCCGCTCCACCACACCCCGAGTTGGGCCGGGCCGGCTGCTTTACCCCGGCGGCCGCTCCACCACAACCGGAGCCCCGCCGGGCCAGCTGGTTGACCCGGGAGCCGCTCCACAACCGACCGAGCCCGGCCGGGCCGGCTTCCTGACCCGGGCGGCCGCTCCACCACACCCCGAGCCCGGCCGGGCCGGCTGCTTTACCCCGGCGGCCGCTCCACCACAACCGGATCCCCGCCGGGCCAGCTGGTTGACCCGGGCGGCCGCTCCACAACCGACCGAGCCCGGCCGGGCCGGCTTCCTGACCCGGGCGGCCGCTCCACCACACCCCGAGCCGGGCCGGGCCGGCTGCATTACCCCGGCGGCCGCTCCACCACAACCGGAGCCCCGCCAGGCCAGCTGGTTGACCCGGGCGGCCGCTCCACAACCGACCGAGCCCGGCCGGGCCGGCTTCCTGACCCCGGCGGCCGCTCCACCACAACCCCAGCCCGGCCGGTCCGGCTGCTTTACCCCGGCGGCCGCTCCACCACAACCGGAGCCCCGCCGGGCCAGCTGGTTGACCCGGGCGGCCGGTCCACAACAGACCGAGCCCGGCCGGGCCGGCTTCCTGACCCGGGCGGCCGTTCCACCACACCCCGAGACGGGCCGGGCCGGCTGCTTTACCCCGGCGGCCGCTCCACCACAACCGGAGCCCCGCCGAGCCAGCTGGTTGACCCGGGCGGCCGCTCCACCACAGACCGAGCCTGGCCGGGCCGGCCTCCTGACCCGGGCGGCCGCTCCACCACACCCCCAGCCCGTTCGGGCCGGCTGCTTTACCCCGGCGGCCGCTCCACCACAACCGGAGCCCCGCCGGGCCAGCTGGTTGACCCGGGCGGCCGCTCCACAACCGACCGAGCCCGGCCGGGCCGGCTTCCTGACCCGGGCGGCCGCTCCACCACACCCCGAGCCCGGCCGGGCCGGCTGCCTTACCCCGGCGGCCGCTCCACCACAACCGGATCCCCGCCGGGCCAGCTGGTTGACCCGGGCGGCCGCTCCACAACCGACCGAGCCCGGCCGGGCCGGCTTCCTGACCCGGGCGGCCGCTCCACCACACCCCGAGCCGGGCCGTGTCGGCTGCTTTACCCCGGCGGCCGCTCCACCACAACCAAAGCCCCGCTGGGCCAGCTGGTTGACCCGGGCGGCCGCTTCACAACCGACCGAGCCCGGCCGGGCCAGCTTCCTGACCCCGGCGGCCGCTCCACCACAACCCCAGCCCGGCCGGGCGGGCTGCTTTACCCCGGCGGCCGCTCCACCAAAACCGGAGCCCCGCCGGGCCAGCTGGTTGACCCGGGCGGCCGCTCCACCACAGACCGAGCCTGGCCGGGCCGGCCTCCTGACCCGGGCGGCCGCTCCACCACACCCCCAGCCAGGCCGGGCCGGCTGCTTTACCCCGGCGGCCGCTCCACCACAACCGGAGCCCCGCCGGGCCAGCTGGTTGACCCGGGCGGCCGCTCCACAACCGACCGAGCCCGGCCGGGCCGGCTTCCTGACCCGGGCGGCCGGTCCACCACACCCCGAGTTGGGCCGGGCCGGCTGCTTTACCCCGGCGGCCGCTCCACCACAACCGGAGCCCCGCCGGGCCAGCTGGTTGACCCGGGCGGCCGCTCCACAACCGACCGAGCCCGGCCGGGCCGGCTTCCTGACCCGGGCGGCCGCTCCACCACACCCCGAGCCCGGCCGGGCCGGCTGCTTTACCCCGGCGGCCGCTCCACCACAACCGGATCCCCGCCGGGCCAGCTGGTTGACCCGGGCGGCCGCTCCACAACCGACCGAGCCCGGCCGGGCCGGCTTCCTGACCCGGGCGGCCGCTCCACCACACCCCGAGCCGGGCCGGGCCGGCTGCTTTACCCCGGCGGCCGCTCCACCACAACCGGAGCCCCGCCAGGCCAGCTGGTTGACCCGGGCGGCCGCTCCACAACCGACCGAGCCCGGCCGGGCCGGCTTCCTGACCCCGGCGGCCGCTCCACCACAACCCCAGCCCGGCCGGTCCGGCTGTTTTACCCCGGCGGCCGCTCCACCACAACCGGAGCCCCGCCGGGCCAGCTGGTTGACCCGGGCGGCCGGTCCACAACAGACCGAGCCCGGCCGGGCCGGCTTCCTGACCCGGGCGGCCGTTCCACCACACCCCGAGACGGGCCGGGCCGGCTGCTTTACCCCGGCGGCCGCTCCACCACAACCGGAGCCCCGCCGAGCCAGCTGGTTGACCCGGGCGGCCGCTCCACCACAGACCGAGCCTGGCCGGGCCGGCATCCTGACCCGGGCGGCCGCTCCACCACACCCCCAGCCCGGCCGGGCCGGCTGCTTTACCCCGGCGGCCGCTCCACCACAACCGGAGCCCCGCCGGGCCAGCTGGTTGACCCTGGCGGCCGCTCCACAACCGACCGAGCCCGGCCGGGCCGTCTTCCCGACCCGGGCGGCCGCTCCACCACACCCCGAGCCTGGCCGGGCCGGCTGCTTTACCCCGGCAGCCGCTCCACCACAACCGGATCCCCGCCGGGCCAGCTGGTTGACCCGGGCGGCCGCTCCGCAACCGACCGAGCCCGGCCGGGCCGGCTTCCTGACCCGGGCGGCCGCTCCACCACACCCCGAGCCGGGCCGTGTCGGCTGCTTTACCCCGGCGGCCGCTCCACCACAACCAAAGCCCCGCCGGGCCAGCTGGTTGACCCGGGCGGCCGCTTCACAACCGACCGAGCCCGGCCGGGCCGGCTTCCTGACCCCGGCGGCCGCTCCACCACAACCCCAGCCCGCCCGGGCCGGCTGCTTTACCCCGGCGGCCGCTCCACCACAACCGGAGCCCCGCCGGGCCAGCTGGTTGACCCGGGCGGCCGCTCCACCACAGACCGAGCCCGGCCGGGCCGGCTTCCTGACCCGGGCGGCCGCTCCACCACACCCCCAGCCCGGCCGGGCCGGCTGCTTTACCCCGGCGGCCGCTCCACCACAACCGGAGCCCCGCCGGGCCAGCTGGTTTACCCGGGAGCCGCTCCACAACCGACCGAGCCAGGCCGGGCCGGCTTCCTGACCCGGGCGGCCGCTCCACCACACCCCGAGCCGGGCCGGGCCGGCTGCTTTACCCCGGCGGCCGCTCCACCACAACCGGAGCCCCGCCGGGCCAGCTGGTTGACCCGGGCGGCCGCTCCACCACGGACCGAGCCTGGCCGGGCCGGCCTCCTGACCCGGGCGGCCGCTTTACCATACCCACAGCCCGGCCGGGCCGGCTGCTTTACCCCGGCGGACGCTCCACCACAACCGGAGCCCTGCCGGGCCAGCTGGTTGACCCGGGAGCCGCTCCACAACCGACCGAGCCCTGGCCGGACCGGCTTCCTGACACGGGCGGCCGCTCCACCACACCCCGAGCCGGGCCGGGCCGGCTGCTTTACCCCGGCGGCCGCTCCACCACAACCGGAGCCCCGCCGGGCCAGCTGGTTGACCCGGGCGGCCGCTCCACCACAAACCCAGCCCCGCCGGGCCGGCCTCCTGACCCGGGCTGCCGCTCCACCACACCCCGAGCCGGGCCGGGCCGGCTGCTTTACCCCGGCGGCCGCTCCACCACAACCGGAGCCCCGCCGGGCCAGCTGGTTGACCCGGGCGGCCGCTCCACAACCGACCGAGCCCGGCCGGGCCGGCTTCCTGACCCCGGCGGCCGCTCCACCACAACCCAAGACCCGCTGGGCCGGCTGCTTGACCCGGGCAGCCGCTCCACCACATCCCGAGCCCGGCCGGGCCGGCTGCTTTACCCCGGCGGGCCCTCCACCACAACCGAAGCCCCGCCGGGCCGGATGCTTGACCCGGGCGGCCGCTCTACCACAGCCCGAGCCCGTCCGGGCCGGCTGCTTTACCCCGACGGCCGCTCCACCACAGCCCGAGCCGAGCCTGGCCGGCTGCTTTACCCCGGCGGCCCCTCCACCACAGCCTGAGCCCGAGCGGGCCAGCTGCTTTACCGTGGCGGCCGCTCCACCACAACCGAAGCCTCGCCGAGCCGGCTGCTTGACCCGGGCGGCCGCTCCACCACACCCCGATCCCGGCCAAGCCAGGTGCTTTACCCCGGCGGGCGCCCCACCACAACCGAAGCCTAGCCGGGCCGGCTTGTTTACCCGGGCGGCCGACGAAGGCAGCCCAAGTCCGGCCGGCCGGCTGCTCGACCCGGGCGGCCGCTCCACCACACCCCGAGCCCGGCCGGGCAGGCTGCTTTACCCCGGCGGCCGCTCCACCACAACCGAAGCCCCGCCGGGCCGGCTGGTTTACACGGGCTGCCGACGAACGGAGTCCAAGTCCGGCCGGGCCGGCTGCTTGACCCGGGCGGCCGCTCCAGCATAGACCGAACCCGGCCGAACCGGCTGCTTTACCCCGACGGCCGCTCCACCACAACCGAAGCCCCGCCGGGCCGGCTGGTTGACCCGGGCGGCCGACGAACGGAGCCCAAGTCCGGCTGGGCCGGCTGCTTGACCCGGGCGGCCGCTCCAGCATAAACCCAGCCCGGCCAGGCCGGCTGCTTTACCCCGGCGGCCGCTCCTCCACAGCCCGAGCGCGGCCCGTCCGGCTGCTATACCTCGGCGGCCGCTCCACCACTACCGAAGCTACGCCAGGGCGGCTGCTTGACCCGGGCGGCCGCTCCACCACAGCCCGAGCCCGGCCGGGCCGGCTGCTTTACCCCGGCGGGCGCTCCACCACAGCCGAAGCCCCGCCGGGCCGGCTGGTTTACCCGGGCGGCCGACGAAGGAAGCCCAAGTCCGACCGGGCCGGCTGCTCGACGCGGGCGGCCGCTCCACCACACACAGAGCCCCGCCAGGCCGGCTGCTTTACCTCGGCAAGCGCTCCACGACAACCGAAGCCACGCCGGGCCGGCTGCTTGACCCGGGTGGCCGCTCCACCACACCCAGAGCCCAGCCGGGCCGGCTGCTTTACCCCGGCGGCCGCTCCACCACAACCGAAGCCAATCCGGGGCGGCTGCTTGACCCGGGCGGCCTCTCCACCACAGCCCGAGCCCGGCCGGGCAGGCTGCTTTACCCCGGCGGCCGCTCCACCACAACCGAAGCCGCGCCGGGCCGGCTGCTTGACCCGGGCGGCCGCTCCACCACAGCTTGAGCCAGGCCAGGCTGGCTGCTTTACCCCGGCGGGCGCTCCACCACAACCGAAGCCCCGCCGGGCCGGCTGGTTTACCCGGGCTGCCGACGAACGGAGCCGAAGTTTGGCCGGGCCGGCTTCTTGACCCGGGCGGCCGCTCCAGCATAGACCGAACCCGGCCGAACCGGCTGCTTTACCCCGGCGGCCGCTCCACCACAACCGAAGCCCCGCCGGGCCGGCTGGTTTACCCGGGCTGCCGACGAACGGAGCCGAAGTCCGGCCGGGCCGGCTGCTTGACCCGGGCGGCCGCTCCAGCATAGACCGAAGCCGGCCGAACCGGCTGCTTCACCCCGGCGGCCCCTGCACCACAGCCGGAGCCCGGCCGGGCCGTCTGCTTTACCCCGGCGGCCGCTCCACCAACACTGAAGCCACCCCGAGCTGGCTGCTTGACCCGGGCGGCCGACGAACGCAGCCCAAGTCCGGCCGGCCGGCTGCTCGATTCGGGCGGCCGCTCCACCCCACCCCGAGCCCGGCCGGGCCGGCTGCTTTACCCCGGCGGCCGCTACACCACAACCGAAGCCACGCCGGGGCGGCTGCTTGACCCGGGCGGCCTCTGCACCACAGCCCGAGCCCGGCCGGGCAGGCTGCTTTACCCCGGCGGCCGCTCCACCACAACCCAAGCCCCGCCGGGCCGGCTGCTTGACCCGGGCAGCCGCTCCACCACATCCCGAGCCCGGCCGGGCCGGCTGCTTTACCCCGGCGGGCCCTCCACCACAACCGAAGCCCCGCCGGGCCGGATGCTTGACCCGGGCGGCCGCTCTACCACAGCCCGTGCCCGGCCTGGCCGGCTGCTTTACCCTGGCGGCCGCTCCACCACAGCCTGAGCCCGAGCGGGCCACCTGCTTTACCGCGGCGGCCGCTCCACCACAACCGAAGCCTCGCCGAGCCGGCTGCTTGACCCGGGCGGCCGCTCCACCACACCCCGATCCCGGCCAAGCCAGGTGCTTTACCCCGGCGGGCGCCCCACCACAACCGAAGCCTAGCCGGGCCGGCTTGTTTACCCGGGCGGCCGACGAAGGCAGCCCAAGTCCGGCCGGCCGGCTGCTCGACGCGGGCGGCCGCTCCACCACACCCCGAGCCCGGCCGGGCAGGCTGCTTTACTTCGGCGGCCGCTCCCCCACAACCGAAGCCGCGCCGGGCCGGCTGCTTGACCCGGGCAGCCGCTCCATCACAGCCCGAGTCCGGCCAGGCCAGCTGCTTTACCCCGGCGGCCGCTCCACCACAACCGAAGCCCCGCCGGGCCGGCTGGTTTACACGGGCTGCCGACGAACGGAGTCCAAGTCCGGCCGGGCCGGCTGCTTGACCCGGGCGGCCGCTCCAGCATAGACCGAACCCGGCCGAACCGGCTGCTTTACCCCGACGGCCGCTCCACCACAACCGAAGCCCCGCCGGGCCGGCTGGTTGACCCGGGCGGCCGACGAACGGAGCCCAAGTCCGGCCGGACCGGCTGCTTGACCCGGGCGGCCGCTCTAGCATAAACCCAGCCCGGCCAGGCCGGCTGCTTTACCCCGGCGGCCGCTCCTCCACAGCCGGAGCGCGGCCCGTGCGGCTGCTATACCTCGGCGGCCGCTCCACCACTACCGAAGCTACGCCGGGGCGGCTGCTTGACCCGGGCGGCCGCTCCACCACAGCCCGAGCCCGGCCGGGCCGGCTGCTTTACCCCGGCGGGCGCTCCACCACAACCGAAGCCCCGCCGGGCCGGCTGGTTTACCCGGGCGGCCGACGAAGGAAGCCCAAGTCCGACCGGGCTGGCTGCTCGACGCGGGCGGCCGCTCCACCACACACAGAGCCCCGCCGGGCCGGCTGCTTTACCTCGGCAAGCGCTCCACGACAACCGAAGCCACGCCGGGCCGGCTGCTTGACCCGGGTGGCCGCTCCACCACACCCAGAGCCCAGCCGGGCCGGCTGCTTTACCCCGGCGGCCGCTCCACCACAACCGAAGCCAATCCGGGGCGGCTGCTTGACCCGGGCGGCCTCTCCACCACAGCCCGAGCCCGGCCGGGCAGGCTGCTTTACCCCGGCGGCCGCTCCACCACAACCGAAGCTGCGCCGGGCCGGCTGCTTGACCCGGGCGGCCGCTCCACCACAGCTTGAGCCCGGCCAGGCCGGCTGCTTTACCCCGGCGGCCGCTCCACCACAACTGAAGCCCAGCCGGGCCGGCTGGTTTACCCCGGCTGCCGACGAACGGAGCCCAAGTCCGGCCGGGCCGGCTGCTTGACCCGGGCGGCCGCTCCAGCATAGACCGAACCCGGCCGAACCGGCTGCTTTACCCCGGCGGCCGCTCCACCACAACCGAAGCTGCGCCGGGCCGGCTGCTTGACCCGGGCGGCCGCTCCACCACAGCTTGAGCCCGGCCAGGCCGGCTGCTTTACCCCGGCGGCCGCTCCACCACAACTGAAGCCCCGCCGGGCCGGCTGGTTTACCCCGGCTGCCGACGAACGGAGCCCAAGTCCGGCCGGGCCGGCTGCTTGACCCGGGCGGCCGCTCCAGCATAGACCGAACCCGGCCGAACCGGCTGCTTTACCCCGGCGGCCGCTCCACCACAACCGAAGCCCCGCCGGGCCGGCTGGTTTACCCGGGCTGCCGACGAACGGAGCCCAAGTCCGGCCGGGCCGGCTGCTTGACCCGGGCGGCCGCTCCAGCATAGACCGAAGCCGGCCGAACCGGCTGCTTCACCCCGGCGGCCGCTCCACCACAACCGAAGCCCCGCCGGGTCGGCTGCTTGACCCGGGCGGCCGCTCCACCACAGCCGGAGCCCGGCCGGGCCGTCTGCTTTACCCCGGCGGCCGCTCCACCAACACTGAAGCCACCCCGAGCTGGCTGCTTGACCCGGGCGGCCGACGAACGCAGCCCAAGTCCGGCCGGCCGGCTGCTCGATTCGGGCGGCCGCTCCACCACACCCCGAGCCCGTCCGGGCCGGCTGCTTTACCCCGGCGGCCGCTACACCACAACCGAAGCCACGCCGGGGCGGCTGCTTGACCCGGGCGGCCTCTGCACCACAGCCCGAGCCCGGCCGGGCAGGCTGCTTTACCCCGGCGGCCGCTCCACCACAACCCAAGCCCCGCCGGGCCGGCTGCTTGACCCGGGCAGCCGCTCCACCACATCCCGAGCCCGGCCGGGCCGGCTGCTTTACCCCGGCGGGCCCTCCACCACAACCGAAGCCCCGCCGGGCCGGATGCTTGACCCGGGCGGCCGCTCTACCACAGCCCGAGCCCGGCCTGGCCGGCTGCTTTACCCCGGCGGCCGCTCCACCACAGCCTGAGCCCGAGCGGGCCAGCTGCTTTACCGCGGCGGCCGCTCCACCACAACCGAAGCCTCGCCGAGCCGGCTGCTTGACCCGGGCGGCCGCTCCACCACACCCCGATCCCGGCCAAGCCAGGTGCTTTACCCCGGCGGGCGCCCCACCACAACCGAAGCCTAGCCGGGCCGGCTTGTTTACCCGGGCGGCCGACGAAGGCAGCCCAAGTCCGGCTGGCCGGCTGCTCGACCCGGGCGGCCGCTCCACCACACCCCGAGCCCGGCCGGGCAGGCTGCTTTACCCCGGCGGCCGCTCCACCACAACCGAAGCCACGCCGGGCCGGCTGGTTTACACGGGCTGCCGACGAACGGAGTCCAAGTCCGGCCGGGCCGGCTGCTTGACCCGGGCGGCCGCTCCAGCATAGACCGAACCCGGCCGAACCGGCTGCTTTACCCCGACGGCCGCTCCACCACAACCGAAGCCCCGCCGGGCCAGCTGGTTGACCCGGGCGGCCGACGAACGGAGCCCAAGTCCGGCCGGGCCGGCTGCTTGACCCGGGCGGCCGCTCCAGCATAAACCCAGCCCGGCCAGGCCGGCTGCTTTACCCCGGCGGCCGCTCCTCCACAGCCCGAGCGCGGCCCGTCCGGCTGCTATACCTCGGCGGCCGCTCCACCACTACCGAAGCTACGCCGGGGCGGCTGCTTGACCCGGGCGGCCGCTCCACCACAGCCCGAGCCCGGCCGGGCCGGCTGCTTTACCCCGGCGGGCGCTCCACCACAACCGAAGCCCCGCCAGGCCGGCTGGTTTACCCGGGCGGCCGACGAAGGAAGCCTAAGTCCGACCGGGCCGGCTGCTCGACGCGGGCGGCCGCTCCACCACACACAGAGCCCCGCCGGGCCGGCTGCTTTACCTCGGCAAGCGCTCCACGACAACCGAAGCCACGCCGGGCCGGCTGCTTGACCCGGGTGGCCGCTCCACCACACCCAGAGCCCAGCCGGGCCGGCTGCTTTACCCCGGCGGCCGCTCCACCACAACCGAAGCCAATCCGGGGCGGCTGCTTGACCCGGGCGGCCTCTACACCACAGCCCGAGCCCGGCCGGGCAGGCTGCTTTACCCCGGCGGCCGCTCCACCACAACCGAAGCTGCGCCGGGCCGGCTGCTTGACCCGGGCGGCCGCTCCACCACAGCTTGAGCCCGGCCAGGCCGGCTGCTTCACCCCGGCGGCCGCTCCACCACAACAGAAGCCCCGCCGGGCCGGCTGGTTTACCCCGGCTGCCGACGAACGGAGCCCAAGTCCGGCCGGGCCGGCTGCTTGACCCGGGCGGCCGCTCCAGCATAGACCGAACCCGGCCGAACCGGCTGCTTTACCCCGGCGGCCGCTCCACCACAACCGAAGCCCCGCCGGGCCCGCTGGTTTACCCGGGCTGCCGACGAACGGAGCCCAAGTCCGGCCGGGCCGGCTGCTTGACCCGGGCGGCCGCTCCAGCATAGACCGAAGCCGGCCGAACCGGCTGCTTCACCCCGGCGGCCGCTCCACCACAACCGAAGCCCCGCCGGGTCGGCTGCTTGACCCGGGCGGCCGCTCCACCACAGCCGGAGCCCGGCCGGGCCGTCTGCTTTACCCCGGCGGCCGCTCCACCAACACTGAAGCCACCCCGAGCTGGCTGCTTGACCCGGGCGGCCGACGAACGCAGCCCAAGTCTGGCCGGGCCGGCTGCTTGACCCGGGCGGCCGCTCCAGCATAGACCGAGCGCGGCCGGGCCGGCTGCTTTACCCCGGGGGCCGCTCCACCACAACCGAAGCCCCCCGGGCCGGTTGGTTTACCCGGGCGGCCGACGAAGGCAACCCATGTCCGGCCGGGCCGGCTGCTTTACCCCGGCGGCCGCTCCACCACAACCGAAGCCCGGCCGGGCCGGCTGCTTTACCCCGGCGGCCGCTCCACCACAACCGAAGCCCCGCCGGGCCGGCTGCTTTACCCCGGCGGCCGCTCCACCACAACCGAAGCCTCGCCGGGCCGGCTGCTTGACCCGGGCGGCCGCTCCACAACACCCCGTGCCCGGCCGGTGCCGGCTGCTTTACCCAGGCGGCCGCTCCACCACAGCCAGAGCCTCGCCGGGCCAGTTGCTTGACCCGGACGGGCGCTCCACCACAACCCGAGCCCGGCCGGGCCTGCTGCTTGACCTGGGCGGCCGCTCCAGCATAGACCGAGCTCGGCCGAACCGGCTGCTTTACCCCGGCGGCCGACGAAGGCAGCCCAAGTTTGGCCGGGCCGGCTGCTCGACCCGGGCGGCCGCTCCAGCATAGACCCAGCCCGGCCGGGCCGGCTGCTTTACCCTGGCGGCCGCTCCACCACAACCGAAGCCCAGCCGGGCCGGCTGGTTGACACGGGCGGCCGACGGAGGCAGCCCAAGTCCGGCCGGCCGGCTGCTCGATTCGGGCGGCCGCTCCACCACACCCCGAGCCCGGCCGGGCCGGCTGCTTTACCCCGGCGGCCGCTACACCACAACCGAAGCCACGCCGGGGCGGCTGCTTGACCCGGGCGGCCTCTGCACCACAGCCCGAGCCCGGCCGGGCAGGCTGCTTTACCCCGGCGGCCGCTCCACCACAACCCAAGCCCCGCCGGGCCGGCTGCTTGACCCGGGCAGCCGCTCCACCACATCCCGAGCCCGGCCGGGCCGGCTGCTTTACCCCGGCGGGCCCTCCACTACAACCGAAGCCCCGCCGGGCCGGATTCTTGACCCGGGCGGCGGCTCTACCACAGCCCGAGCCCGGCCTGGCCGGCTGCTTTACCCCGGCGGCCGCTCCACCACAGCCTGAGCCCGAGCGGGCCAGCTGCTTTACCGCGGCGGCCGCTCCACCACAACCGAAGCCTCGCCGAGCCGGCTGCTTGACCCGGGCGGCCGCTCCACCACACCCCGATCCCGGCCAAGCCAGGTGCTTTACCCCGGCGGGCGCCCCACCACAACCGAAGCCTAGCCGGGCCGGCTTGTTTACCCGGGCGGCCGACGAAGGCAGCCCAAGTCCGGCCGGCCGGCTGCTCGACCCGGGCGGCCGCTCCACCACACCCCGAGCCCGGCCGGGCAGGCTGCTTTACCCCGGCGGCCGCTCCACCACAACCGAAGCCGCGCCGGGCCGGCTGCTTGACCCGGGCAGCCGCTCCATCACAGCCCGAGTCCGGCCAGGCCGGCTGCTTTACCCCGGCGGCCGCTCCACCACAACCGAAGCCCCGCCGGGCCGGCTGGTTTACACGGGCTGCCGACGAACGGAGTCCAAGTCCGGCCGGGCCGGCTGCTTGACCCGGGCGGCCGCTCCAGCATAGACCGAACCCCGCCGAACCGGCTGCTTTACCCCGACGGCCGCTCCACCACAACCGAAGCCCCGCCGGGCCGGCTGGTTGACCCGGGCGGCCGACGAACGGAGCCCAAGTCCGGCCGGGCCGGCTGCTTGACCCGGGCGGCCGCTCCAGCATAAACCCAGCCCGGCCAGGCCGGCTGCTTTACCCCGGCGGCCGCTCCTCCACAGCCCGAGCGCGGCCCGGCCGGCTGCTATACCTCGGCGGCCGCTCCACCACTACCGAAGCTACGCCAGGGCGGCTGCTTGACCCGGGCGGCCGCTCCACCACAGCCCGAGCCCGGCCGGGCCGGCTGCTTTACCCCGGCGGCCGCTCCACCACAAACCAAGCCCCGCCGGGCCGGCTGCTTGACCCGGGCAGCCGCTCCACCACATCCCGAGCCCGGCCGGGCTGGCTGCTTTACCCCGGCGGGCCCTCTACGACAACCGAAGCCCCGCCGGGCCGGGTGCTTGACCCGGGCGGCCGCTCCACCACAACCCGAGCCCGGCCGGGCCGGCTGCTTTACCCCGGCGGGCGCTCCACCACAACCGAAGCCCCGCCGGGCCGGCTGGTTTTCCCGGGCGGCCGACGAAGGCAGCCCAAGTCCGGCCGGGCCGGCTGCTCGACCCGGGCGGCCGCTCCACCACACCCAGAGCCCGGCCGGGCCGGCTGCTTTACCCCGGCGGCCGCTCCACCACAACCGAAGCCACGCCGGGGCGGCTGCTTGACCCGGGCGGCCTCTCCACCACAGCCCGAGCCCGGCCGGGCAGGCTGCTTTACCCCGGCGGCCGCTCCACAACAACCGAAGCCGCGCGGGGCCGGCTGCTTGACCCGGGCGGCCGCTCCACCACAGCCCGAGCCCGGCCAGGCCGGCTGCTTTACCCCGGCGGCCGCTCCACCACAACCGAAGCCCCGCCGGGCCGGCTGGTTTACCCGGGCTGCCGACGAACGGAGCCCAAGTCCGGCCGGGCCGGCTGCTTGACCCGGGCGGCCGCTCCAGCATAGACCGAAGCCGGCCGAACCGGCTGCTTCACCCCGGCGGCCGCTCCACCACAACCGAAGCCCCGCCGGGTCGGCTGCTTGACCCGGGAGGCCGCTCCACCACAGCCGGAGCCCCGCCGGGCCGTCTGCTTTACCCCGGCGGCCGCTCCACCAACACTGAAGCCACCCCGAGCTGGCTGCTTGACCCGGGCGGCCGCTCCACCACAACCCGAGCCCGGCCGGGCCTGCTGCTTGACCTGGGCGGCCGCTCCAGCATAGACCGAGCTCGGCCGGGCCGGCTGCTTTACCCCGGCGGCCGCTAAACCACAACCGAAGCCCCGCCGGGCCGGCTGCTTGACCCGGGCGGCCGACGAACGCAGCCCAAGTCTGGCCGGGCCGGCTGCTTGACCCGGGCGGCCGCTCCAGCATAGACCGAGCGCGGCCGGGCCGGCTGCTTTACCCCGGGGGCCGCTCCACCACAACCGAAGCCCCGCCGGGCCGGTTGGTTTACCCGGGCGGCCGACGAAGGCAACCCATGTCCGGCCGGGCCGGCTGCTTTACTCCGGCGGCCGCTCCACCACAACCGAAGCCCGGCCGGGCCGGCTGCTTTACCCCGGCGGCCGCTCCACCACAACCGAAGCCCCGCCGGGCCGGCTGCTTTACCCCGGCGGCCGCTCCACCACAACCGAAGCCTCGCCGGGCCGGCTGCTTGACCCGGGCGGCCGCTCCACAACAGCCCGTGCCCGGCCGGGCCGGCTGCTTTACCCAGGCGGCCGCTCCACCACAGCCCGAGCCTCGCCGGGCCAGTTGCTTGACCCGGGCGGCCGCTCCACCACAACCCGAGCCCGGCCGGGCCTGCTGCTTGACCTGGGCGGCCGTTCCAGCATAGACCGAGCTCGGCCGAACCGGCTGCTTTACCCCGGCGGCCGCTCAACCACAACCGAAGCCCCGCTGGGCCGGCTGCTTACCCTGGCGGCCGACGAACGCAGCCCAAGTCCGGCCGGGCCGGCTGCTTGACCCGGGCGGCCGCTCCAGCATAGACTTAGCCCGGCCAGGCCGGCTGCTTTACCCCGGCGGCCGCTCCACCACAGCCCGAGCCCGTCCCGGCTGGCTGCTTTACCTCGGCGGCCGCACCACCACTACCGAAGCCACGCCGGGTCGGCTGCTTGACCCGGGCGGCCGCTCCACCACAGCCCGAGCCCGGCCGGGCCGGCTGCTTTACCCCGGCGGCCGCTACACCACAACCGAAGCCACGCCGGGGCGGCTGCTTGACCCGGGCGGCCTCTGCACCACAGCCCGAGCCCGGCCGGGCAGGCTGCTTTACCCCGGCGGCCGCTCCACCACAACCCAAGCCCCGCCGGGCCGGCTGCTTGACCCGGGCAGCCGCTCCACCACATCCCGAGCCCGGCCGGGCCGGCTGCTTTACCCCGGCGGGCCCTCCACTACAACCGAAGCCCCGCCGGGCCGGATTCTTGACCCGGGCGGCGGCTCTACCACAGCCCGAGCCCGGCCTGGCCGGCTGCTTTACCCCGGCGGCCGCTCCACCACAGCCTGAGCCCGAGCGGGCCAGCTGCTTTACCGCGGCGGCCGCTCCACCACAACCGAAGCCTCGCCGAGCCGGCTGCTTGACCCGGGCGGCCGCTCCACCACACCCCGATCCCGGCCAAGCCAGGTGCTTTACCCCGGCGGGCGCCCCACCACAACCGAAGCCTAGCCGGGCCGGCTTGTTTACCCGGGCGGCCGACGAAGGCAGCCCAAGTCCGGCCGGCCGGCTGCTCGACCCGGGCGGCCGCTCCACCACACCCCGAGCCCGGCCGGGCAGGCTGCTTTACCCCGGCGGCCGCTCCACCACAACCGAAGCCGCGCCGGGCCGGCTGCTTGACCCGGGCAGCCGCTCCATCACAGCCCGAGTCCGGCCAGGCCGGCTGCTTTACCCCGGCGGCCGCTCCACCACAACCGAAGCCCCGCCGGGCCGGCTGGTTTACACGGGCTGCCGACGAACGGAGTCCAAGTCCGGCCGGGCCGGCTGCTTGACCCGGGCGGCCGCTCCAGCATAGACCGAACCCCGCCGAACCGGCTGCTTTACCCCGACGGCCGCTCCACCACAACCGAAGCCCCGCCGGGCCGGCTGGTTGACCCGGGCGGCCGACGAACGGAGCCCAAGTCCGGCCGGGCCGGCTGCTTGACCCGGGCGGCCGCTCCAGCATAAACCCAGCCCGGCCAGGCCGGCTGCTTTACCCCGGCGGCCGCTCCTCCACAGCCCGAGCGCGGCCCGGCCGGCTGCTATACCTCGGCGGCCGCTCCACCACTACCGAAGCTACGCCAGGGCGGCTGCTTGACCCGGGCGGCCGCTCCACCACAGCCCGAGCCCGGCCGGGCCGGCTGCTTTACCCCGGCGGCCGCTCCACCACAAACCAAGCCCCGCCGGGCCGGCTGCTTGACCCGGGCAGCCGCTCCACCACATCCCGAGCCCGGCCGGGCTGGCTGCTTTACCCCGGCGGGCCCTCTACGACAACCGAAGCCCCGCCGGGCCGGGTGCTTGACCCGGGCGGCCGCTCCACCACAACCCGAGCCCGGCCGGGCCGGCTGCTTTACCCCGGCGGGCGCTCCACCACAACCGAAGCCCCGCCGGGCCGGCTGGTTTTCCCGGGCGGCCGACGAAGGCAGCCCAAGTCCGGCCGGGCCGGCTGCTCGACCCGGGCGGCCGCTCCACCACACCCAGAGCCCGGCCGGGCCGGCTGCTTTACCCCGGCGGCCGCTCCACCACAACCGAAGCCACGCCGGGGCGGCTGCTTGACCCGGGCGGCCTCTCCACCACAGCCCGAGCCCGGCCGGGCAGGCTGCTTTACCCCGGCGGCCGCTCCACAACAACCGAAGCCGCGCGGGGCCGGCTGCTTGACCCGGGCGGCCGCTCCACCACAGCCCGAGCCCGGCCAGGCCGGCTGCTTTACCCCGGCGGCCGCTCCACCACAACCGAAGCCCCGCCGGGCCGGCTGGTTTACCCGGGCTGCCGACGAACGGAGCCCAAGTCCGGCCGGGCCGGCTGCTTGACCCGGGCGGCCGCTCCAGCATAGACCGAAGCCGGCCGAACCGGCTGCTTCACCCCGGCGGCCGCTCCACCACAACCGAAGCCCCGCCGGGTCGGCTGCTTGACCCGGGAGGCCGCTCCACCACAGCCGGAGCCCCGCCGGGCCGTCTGCTTTACCCCGGCGGCCGCTCCACCAACACTGAAGCCACCCCGAGCTGGCTGCTTGACCCGGGCGGCCGCTCCACCACAACCCGAGCCCGGCCGGGCCTGCTGCTTGACCTGGGCGGCCGCTCCAGCATAGACCGAGCTCGGCCGGGCCGGCTGCTTTACCCCGGCGGCCGCTAAACCACAACCGAAGCCCCGCCGGGCCGGCTGCTTGACCCGGGCGGCCGACGAACGCAGCCCAAGTCTGGCCGGGCCGGCTGCTTGACCCGGGCGGCCGCTCCAGCATAGACCGAGCGCGGCCGGGCCGGCTGCTTTACCCCGGGGGCCGCTCCACCACAACCGAAGCCCCGCCGGGCCGGTTGGTTTACCCGGGCGGCCGACGAAGGCAACCCATGTCCGGCCGGGCCGGCTGCTTTACTCCGGCGGCCGCTCCACCACAACCGAAGCCCGGCCGGGCCGGCTGCTTTACCCCGGCGGCCGCTCCACCACAACCGAAGCCCCGCCGGGCCGGCTGCTTTACCCCGGCGGCCGCTCCACCACAACCGAAGCCTCGCCGGGCCGGCTGCTTGACCCGGGCGGCCGCTCCACAACAGCCCGTGCCCGGCCGGGCCGGCTGCTTTACCCAGGCGGCCGCTCCACCACAGCCCGAGCCTCGCCGGGCCAGTTGCTTGACCCGGGCGGCCGCTCCACCACAACCCGAGCCCGGCCGGGCCTGCTGCTTGACCTGGGCGGCCGTTCCAGCATAGACCGAGCTCGGCCGAACCGGCTGCTTTACCCCGGCGGCCGCTCAACCACAACCGAAGCCCCGCTGGGCCGGCTGCTTACCCTGGCGGCCGACGAACGCAGCCCAAGTCCGGCCGGGCCGGCTGCTTGACCCGGGCGGCCGCTCCAGCATAGACTTAGCCCGGCCAGGCCGGCTGCTTTACCCCGGCGGCCGCTCCACCACAGCCCGAGCCCGTCCCGGCTGGCTGCTTTACCTCGGCGGCCGCACCACCACTACCGAAGCCACGCCGGGTCGGCTGCTTGACCCGGGCGGCCGCTCCACCACAGCCCGAGCCCGGCCGGGCCGGCTGCTTTACCCCGGCGGGCGCTCCACCACAACCGAAGCCCCGCCGGGCCGGCTGGTTTACCCGGGCGGCCGACGAAGGCAGCCCAAGTCCGACCGGGCCGGCTGCTCGACCCGGGCGGGCGCTCCACCACACCCAGAGCCCGGCCGGGCCGGCTGCTTTACCTCGGCAAGCGCTCCACGACAACCGAAGCCATGCCGGGCCGGCTGCTTGACCCGGGCGGCCGCTCCACCATACCCAGAGCCCAGCCGGGCCGGCTGCTTTACCCCGGCGGCCGCTCCACGACAACCGAAGCCGCGCCGGGCCGGCTGCTTGACCCGGGCGGCCGCTCCACCACAGCCCGAGCCCGCCCAGGCCGGCTGCTTTACCCCGGCGGCCGCTCCACCACAACCGAAGCCCCGCCGGGCCGGCTGGTTTACCCCGGCTGCCGACGAACGGAGCCCAAGTCCGGCCGGGCCGGCTGCTTGACCCGGGCAGCCGCTTTACCACAGCCCGAGCCCGGCCCGGCCGGCTGCTTTACCTCGGCGACCGCACCACCACTACCGAAGCCACGCCGGGTCGGCTGCTTGACCCGGGCGGCCGCTCCACCACAGCCCGAGCCCGGCCGGGCCGGCTGCTTTACCCCGGCGGGCGCTCCACCACAACCGAAGCCCCGCCGGGCCGGCTGGTTTACCCGGGCGGCCGACGAAGGCAGCCCAAGTCCGACCGGGCCGGCTGCTCGACCCGGGCGGGCGCTCCACCACACCCAGAGCCCGGCCGGGCCGGCTGCTTTACCTCGGCAAGCGCTCCACGACAACCGAAGCCACGCCGGGCCGGCTGCTTGACCCGGGCGGCCGCTCCACCACACCCAGAGCCCAGCCGGGCCGGCTTCTTTACCCCGGCGGGCGCTCCACCACAACCGAAGCCGCGCCGGGCCGGCTGCTTGACCCGGGCGGCCGCTCCACCACAGCCCGAGCCCGGCCAGGCCGGCTGCTTTACCCCGGCGGCCGCTCCACCACAACCGAAGCCCCGCCGGGCCGGCTGGTTTACCCCGGCTGCCGACGAACGGAGCCCAAGTCCGGCCGGGCCGGCTGCTTGACCCGGGCGGCCGCTCCAGCATAGACCGAACCCGGCCGAACCGGCTGCTTTACCCCGGCGGCCGCTCCACCAAAACCGAAGACCCGCCGGGTCGGCTGCTTGACCCGGGCGGCCGCTCCACCATAGCCCGATCCCGGCCGGGCCGGCTGCTTGACCCGGGCGGCCGCTCCAGCATAGACCGACCCGGCCGAACCGGCTGCTTTACCCCGGCGGCCGCTCCACCACAACCGAAGGCCCGCAGGGTCGGCTGCTTGACCCGGGCGGCCGCTCCACCACAGCCCGAGCCCGGCCGGGCCAGCTGCCTTACCCCGGCGGAAGCTCCACCACAACCGAAGCCCCGCCGGGCCGGCTTCTGTACCCGGGCGGCCGACGAAGGCAGCCCAAGTTTGGGCGGGCCGGCTGCTCGACCCGGGCGGCCGCTCCACCACACCCCGAACCCGGCAGGGCCGGCTGCTTTACCCCGGCGGCCGCTCCACTACAACCGAAGCCCCGCCGGGCCGGCTCGTTGACCCGGGCGGCCGACGAAGGCAGCCGAAGTGTGGCCGGCCGGCTGCTCGACCCGGGCGGCCGCTCCACCACACCCCGAGCCCGGCCAGGCCGGCTGCTTTACCCCGGCAAGCGCTCCACTAAAACCGAAGCCACGCCGGGCCGGCTGCTTGACCCGGGCGGCCGCTGCACCACAGCCCGAGCCCGGCCGGGCCGGCTGCTTTACCCCGGCGGCCGCTCCACCACAACCGAAGCCCCGCCGGGCCGGCTGGTTTACTTGGGCGGCCGACGAAGGCAGCCCAAGTGCGGCCAGGCCGGCTGCTCGACCCGGGCGGCCGCTCCACCACACCCCGAGCCCAGCAGGGCCGGGTGCTTTACCCCGGCGGCCGCTCCACCACAACCGAAGCCCCGTCGGGCCGGCTAGTTGACCCGGGCGGCCGACGAAGGCAGCCCAAGTCCGGCCGGATCGGCTGCTTGACCCGGGCGGCCGCTCCAGCATAGACCGAGCCCGGCCGGGCCGGCTGCTTTACCCCGGCGGCCGCTCCACCACAACCGAAGCCTCGACGGGCGGGCTGCTTGACCCGGGCGGCCGCTCTACCACAGCCCGAGCCCGGCCGGGCCGGCTGCTTTACCCCGACGGCCGCTCCACCACAGCCCGAGCCGAGCCTGGCCGGCTGCTTTACCCCGGCGGCCGCTCCACCACAGCCTGAGCCCGAGCGGGCCAGCTGCTTTACCCCGGCGGACGCCCCACCACAACCGAAGCCTCGCCGGGCCGGCTTGTTTACCCGGGCGGCCGACGAAGGCAGCCCAAGTCCGGCCGGCCAGCTGCTCGACCCGGGCGGCCGCTCCACCACACCCCGAGCCCGGCCGGGCAGGCTGCTTTACCTCGGCGGCCGCTCCACCACAACTGAAGCCGCGCCGGGCCGGCTGCTTGACCCGGGCGGCCGCTCCAGCATAGACCGAACCCGGCCGAACCGGCTGCTTTACCCCGACGGCCGCTCCACCACAACCGAAGCCCCGTCGGGCCGGCTAGTTGACCCGGGCGGCCGACGAAGGCAGCCCAAGTCCGGCCGGATCGGCTGCTTGACCCGGGCGGCCGCTCCAGCATAAACCCAGCCCGGCCAGGCCGGCTGCTTTACCCCGGCGGCCGCTCCTCCACAGCCCGAGCGCGGCCCGGCCGGCTGCTATACCTCGGCGGCCGCTCCACCACTACCGAAGCTACGCCGGGGCGGCTGCTTGACCCGGGCGGCCGCTCCACCACAGCCCGAGCCCGGCCGGGCCAGCTGCTTTACCCCGGCGGGCGCTCCACCACAACCGAAGCCCCGCCGGGTCGGCTGCTTGACAAGGGCGGCCGCTCCACCACAACCCGAGCCCGGCCGGGCCTGCTGCTTGACCTGGGCGGCCGCTCCAGCATAGACCGAGCTCGCCCGGGCCGGCTGCTTTATCCCGGTGGCCGCTCAACCACAACTGAAGCCCCGCCGGGCCGGCTGCTTGACCCGGGCGGCCGACGAACGCAGCCCAAGTCTGGCCGGGCCGGCTGCTTGACCCGGGCGGCCGCTACAGCATAGACCGAGCGCGGCCGGGCCGGCTGCTTTACCCCGGGGGCCGCTCCACCACAACCGAAGCCCCGCCGGGCCGCTTGGTTTACCCGGGCGGCCGACGAAGGCAACCCAGGTCTGGCCGGGCCGGCTGCTTTACCCCGGCGGCCGCTCCACCACAACCGAAGCCCGGCCGGGACGGCTGCTTTACCCCGGCGGCCGCTCCACCACAACCAAAGTCCCGCCGGGCCGGTTGGTTTACCCGGGCGGCCGACGAAGGCAGCCCAAGTCCGGCCAGGCCGGCTGCTTGACCCGGGTGGCCGCTCCACCACACCCCGAGCCCGACCTGGCTGGCTGCTTTACCCCGGCGGCCGCTCCACCACAACCGAAGCCCCGCCGGGCCGGCTGCTTTACCCGGGCGGCCAACGAAGGTAGCCCAAGTCCGGCCCGGCCGGCTGCTTTACCCAGGTGGCCCCTCCACCACAACTGAAGCCCCGCCGGGCCGGCTGCTTGACCCGGGCGGCCGCTCCACCACAGCCCGAGACCCGCCGGGCTGGCTGGTTGACCCGGGCGGCCGCCGACCGCAGCCTGATGCCCAAAGGTCTGAGCATCACTGTCCAGGGCCGTGCGGACTGTCCTCCTCTGCTTGCAGCCACCGAAGTGCAGTGGGTGCAGCAAGTGCAAGGCAGGTGACCGTGAAGCCACAACTAGGAGGCGAGGCGTGACCAACAAGTGGGACAATAAGATTTGTCATCTCAGTGACACATGAGATGGCAGCAGAGAGCCACACTTGGGACAATTTTCCTAAGGACCATCCTGTGCTACGGTAAGTTTTAAATTTTTCAAAGGACTGAAATTATATACACTATGTTTCTTACTGACATTGCTGTTAATATAAAAATCAGGAACAGAAGGTAACTAGTAAGTCCTGCTATTGAAAACTTACTAAACGCACGTCTAAACAACATTGCAATCAACAGTCATATTCTACTGCATTCAACCACTTTTCCTGCTGACCAGTCACTAACATGTTATTCCCAAAAGGACCACGAGATGGCAGCAGAGACACACCTGGGAACATTTTACTATTTGCTTGGCCAACAGGTTCATTTGGTTTTAAGGTAAAGAGACAATGAAAGACGCTTTTCACTTTAACCAATAATTTTCTTAAAGAACATATTCACCATTTTGTTGCACTGCTTCCTGCAATCTTTCAGGCATCTTCATAACTACATCTTCCCAAAAGTTTTTATCTTTTAGCCAAGCCAATAAAAAGCCAGTTTCAACAAGCATCGCAGCATTGAAAGTATATACAATGTTTCTCTAAGTGTTCTCCTTGCACTTAAGCTAGAATGGACAAAAAACTGAGTGACTGGAAGCCCTGGCTGGTGTAGCTCAGTGGATTGAGCACGGGCCTGCGAACCAGACAATCGCGGTTCCATTCCCAGTCAGGGCACATGCCAGGGTTGCAGGCAGGTTTCCTGCAGGCCAGTTCCCAGCAGGGGACGCACGAAAGGCAACCACACATTGATGTTTCTCTCCTTCTCTCCTTCCCTTCCCCTCTAAAGATAAATAAATAAAATCTTAAAAAAAAACTGAGTGACTGGAAAGTCCTTATATTTGGTAGTTATGTAATACACTTCTAAATAACCACAAAAATAGGACTTCCGCCAAGATGGAGGCATAGTTGGAAACACCTTGCGTCCACGCACAACCAAATCTCAGAACAAATTTTTAACAACAATAAACACAACTAAACCACACAGAAAATCGACAATACGGAGTCCAAAAACAACGAAATGCTGGGCTAAACTGGTAAGAGGGGCGAAGCCAGCAGCGGAGCAGGTTGACCGAAAAGATCCCGACCTGGTGGTGCGCAAGCAGCCGAAGGTGCAGATCGCAGGTGCGGGCTAGGTAAGAGGCGTGGCTGGCTGTCGGCGGTAGGTCGCACATTTGCGTGCAGATAAACCAGTGAAGAGGCGAGCATTGAGACCGCACGGTGCAGGGCAGCAGGCTCGCACAATTCCGCTCGGATAAATAAACAGACCGGGGAAAGGGGTGGGACGGACTGGGCTAGTGGAGAAGACCGCCATTGTTCCCCCTCTGACCCCGCCCCCACATACAGCGTCACAAACCAGCGACATGGGTGGCCCCACCCTGGTAAACAACTAAGGCTCCTCTCCTCGTACTTAAGGGTGCGAACAGACCAAAAATGGCTCAAGAACAACTCAGAGCCCCAGAGCCGATCAATCTAAGCGATGAAGAAATAGCCAAACTTTCAGATGCACAGTTCAAAACACTGGCGATCAGGATCCTCACAGAACTGGTTGATATTAGTCACGAATTAGAGAAACATATGAAAGCTAAACTAATAGAAATGAATGGTAATGCAAAGAAAACCAATAGTAAGGGAAAGGAGATTGGGACTCAAATCAATGGAGTGGACCACAAGAAAGAAAAAAAGGATCAAACAGAAAAGCATAAAGAAACCAGAATGCAAAAAAATGAGGAGAGGCTTAGGAACCTCCAGGACATCTTTAAACGTTCTAACATTCGAATTATAGGGGTACCAGAAGGGGAAGAGTCATGAGTGGAAGCCTTATTTGAACAAATAATAAAAGAGAACTTCCCCATTCTGGCAGAGAAAGTAGACTTCCAGGAAATCCAGGAAGCTCAGAGAGTCCCAAAGAAGTTGGACCCAAGAAGGAACACACCAAGGCACATCATCATTACATTAGCCAAGATTCAAATGAAGGAGAGAATCCTAGAAGCAGCAAGAGATAAGGGGACAGTCACCTACAAAGGAGTTCCCATCAGACTGTCAGCGGATTTCTCAAAAGAGACCTTCCAGGCAAGAAGGGGCTGGAAAGAGGTATTCCAAGTCATGAAAACCAAGGACCTACAATCAAGATTGCTCTATCCAGCAAAGTTTTCATTAGAATGGAAGGACAGATAAAGTGCTTCTCAGAGAAGATCAAATTCAAGGAGTCCATCCTCACCAAACGCTTATTATATGAAATGTTAAAGGGACTTACCTAAGAAAAAGAAGATAAAATAGACGAACAGTGAAAGGACAGCAAACTCACAGTTATGAACAACCACACCTAAAACAACAGCAGACTAAGAGGACAGCTAGATCAGGAGCAGAACCATAGAAAGGAAGATCACATGGAGGCTTAGCAACAGGGGAGTGGGAGGAGGAGAAGGGGGGAGAAGGTACAGAAAATAAGTAGCATAGACAGTAGATAGAAAATAGATAGGGGGAGAATAAGAATAGTAGGGGGAATATAGAATCTAAAGAATTTGAGACACGTGTTCATGAACTATAAAGGGGGAAATGGTGGGGGAGGGGTATGCATGGTGGAGGGGAACGGAGGGGGGAATAGAACAAATGGAATGGCATAATCAATAAAAAAGTTCAAAGAGAAAATAAAAAAACAAACACGCACTCCCACCTCAACCCGAGGCTTTCCCGTCTTCTGCTTCAACTCTTTCCCTCAGGCAGTGCTTGCGGTTGGTCTGATGGGGCAGCACGTGTTGCGAATTTCCCCAAGGAGCGCCTCCTACAGGACGCCCTCTGGTATCAGCACACAGGCAACATCACCTCCTTTCGATGAAGACTGCCCTGTATGGAGGGGATGCTGCTGGTGCTTCCTTCATTTGCCTACAATCTTTCCTGTTCCACATTATTCTCAAGTTTCATCCGTTCACACCACCACACAATTTGCTTGCAAGCAGAATGGTTTCTATATATGTCCATAGAAAACCCCATGTGGAAATGAGGTCAAGAAAGTTCCCCCCCCCACACACACACACCCAGCTTAACTTCTGGGGAACCCAAACATCAAAGGGATTCACTGTAATCTTGCAGGTGCATATGATTTTTGACACTGGATCTGGATACTTTGAGTATGTCATCAGTCTCCCACATGGCATGGTGTGGTCTGTCTTCAGTGAACATCTGGACTCTATGGCTCTGAACTGCCAATGGTCTGCCAGACCTGTGGGGCACCTTTGTGTGAGAAATCTTGGGTTGAAACTTTGCAAACCACCTCGGACACATTTCATCACCTACAAGGCCTTCTCCATACACACCACCAATCTTTATTTTGCATTCCAGTTGCGTGTTCACCTTTCTTGAAATGACAGTGTAATGTGCCAAAAGCATTCCTTCTGTTCATCCATCTTCAGTATGAAAATGACCACAAAATCACAGTGGTTTCGATGAGTTTTTTTCTTTCAATGCCCATTTGTATGACATTTGTCACGGTGCAGTCTGACCCGACGCTTTTCCGTAAAATTAGACAAGTCAGCAAACCAGAGTCACAGGACAGGGCAGTGAGGGTGGTGAGGGCCAAACTGACTTTTGGGCCAACTTGATAGAAATGAAGCTTCAACCAGAATCGCATCATTTACAGTATGTTTTTTGTTCGGGCAGCACTTAAGCTAGAATTCACTGAAAATGAGTGACTAGAAGGTTCTGCTTTGTACTTCTGAAGGAGACTCCTACAGACCTTCCAAAATGAACCATCATGTGAGTTACAAAATAATTGGAACTGAATGATGCTAAAGATACTACACACTGAAACTTAAGAACAAAATCTGCACCTTTGAACACGTGGGTTAGTCACAAAACCCCCAATTGTACCAGAGTTGCACCCTTTTAGGAACTGAAAAGTGCAAAGGAAGCCAAGACACACTGGAGGGTACTGTGTCTAGACGCGTCCAGAAGGGCATGTACATAAAATGATAGTGATGTTATTTTATTATGTTTTGTTTTATTTTATTGTATTCTATTTCTGAATGGAGGATTTTGAATACACTTTACTTTCCCCTTGTTTAACGAAGCTGCAACAGACAAAACAAATTACAAACAATTTTCAAACACACTTCGAACTTGTGAAGACTTCACTCTATGACGCTACAAAGCCATTACCAAATAATGTCGCACAACACAGGTTCATCGCTCCCTTTGCCCTTAACTTGCACACCACTCACAAGGTAACTAGACCGTGCTGACATTAGACGCTTTGGAATGCACTTGGGAATATCACTACCGTCAAAAGCCATTGATATTCCACTACAATGAACCACTTTTCCTGCTGAACTGCACTGAGGTGTCATTCCCAAAAATAGCCATAAGATGGCAGCAGAGACCGACACTTGGAATGCCTGTCCCACAAAGGGCTCAGCTGACAGATTCCTTCACTTTTGACTTTGAGGTGCGATGACAGGCGCATTTTTCATTTTTCCTCAAACACGGTGACTGCACAAGGTCGTCGCCGTTCTGTTCCACTACTTTCTGCCACCTTTCAGGTAATTTCCACATTCCATGGTCCCCGAACTTTGTTATTTTTTTGGAGCAGAGAGCTCTTCTAGGTGGCTTCTACAGTGTTCCAGGGAATGGAAATTTCTCTCCAATAAGACAAATTCAGACAGACCGAAGTCATTGGCCATGTGAAGGTGCAAGGTCTGGTGAGCACTGCGGATGAATCGGGACTGCTCAGCCAGGCTGGAACCTTTCATCACTGGTCACCAAAGAGAAACATGCATTCTCACCTTATCATGAAGCTTCTGCTGACAAATTCCAGACTCATTCCCTCAGGCGGTGCTTTCAGTTGTTCTGACCTGGAGCAGTGCTTGTTGCAAGTCACCTGCCAGCTTTGTACAAGGAACTCCTTCTCCAGGACCCCCTCCAGAAACCACCAGAAGGGTAACATCACCTCTTTCAGATGAAGACCAACTTATGCAGGGGCCTGGTGTTGGTTCTTTTGCTGACCCTGAATCTCTCCAATTCCACATTATTCTAACACATCAACCATTCATCACCCCTCACAATTTGTTTTGGAAATGGAATGTTTTTCTTACATTTCCATAGAGAACCACACGTGGATATGTGGTCCAGATGGCTCCGTCCTTCTACCCATATAACTTCTGTGGAAACCAAACATCAGGGAGACTAAGCTAACTGTGCTGGCGCAAATGATTTTCAATGCTTGGTTAGGATACTTTGAGTTTGTTGCCTGTCTCCCACCTGCCATAATGTGGTGTGTTTTCAGTTATCATCTCCCCTGGATGGCTCTCCACTGCGGCTGGCCTGATGGACCAGTGCAGCAACTGTGCACCAGAAATCTCTGGAATGAAACTCGGAAATACACTTGTGACATGTTCCATCACTCACAGCAATGTCACCATACACACCAAAAAATCTTTCTTTGCCTTACACTGGCACTTGTACCTGTCCCGAAATGACAAAGCCTAAAGGACTGAAAATGTTGCTTATGTTCTTTCATTTTCAGTGAGAAAGTGGCACATATTCTCCAGTTGTGATAAGATTTCTTTCATGCAAGCTGGTATGACAGCTGTCACGATGCATTCTAACAAAATGGTTTCCAATGACGTCAAGGCAAGTCTGTGAGACCAGAGCCAGGTGATGGCGTGGGGTGTGGCGGTGGGAGAGGGTGGGGGGCTGAACTGACATTTCTACCAGCCCCATTTAAAGCAAGTTTTAACCAGCACCGCAGCCTCGAAATCCTATACAAAATGTTTTTGCCCTTATAGCACTGAAGCAGCATTCATTGAGAATAGATGACTAGAAAGTGCTGTTCTTTGGGACTTGTGAAATCAACTCCTAAAGAACCTCTGAAATAAACTGCCATTGGCATTACAAAGTAACTGGGCCTGAGTGATGATAAAGATGCTCCGTAACAAAACTTGAGAAAGAAATCTTCACCCTTGAATGCACAGCTTAGACAAAGAAGCTGGAAATGCACATGTTTGCGCCGATAACAGGAACCTAAATTAGTAGACAAAGTCCAGGGAAAGGGAAGAAACAACCGTAGACACGTCCCAAAGGGCAGGTACATACAATGATGGCGCTGGTACTTTACTTTGCTTTTTGTGTATCTCTTGTAGCACCATCATATATAAATTTTACCTCCACATTGTTTTAGGAAGCTGCAACAGACAAAGCAAAGGACAAATGACTTTCACTCACACTTGGCACTTCTAAAAACCTGCCTCTATTATGCTACAAAGCCACTTCCAAAAAACGTCCCATAAAACACACTTATTCCTCCCTTGGCCATTACTCTGGAGACTAGTCAGAAGATAACTGTATAGTCCTGACAATTAGATGTTTTCCAATGCACTTGTAAATACCACTGCCATCAAAAGTCATTGATATTTCACTGGCATCAACCACTTTTCCTGCTGACCTAAACTAACATGTCATTCCCCAAAATGGCCACGAGATGGCAGCATAGACAGACACTGGGAACATATACTGTACTGTGGGGTGGGCCAACTAGGTTCCTTCACGTTTTCCAGGAAAATTCAATGACAGGTACATTTTTTCATTATTCTAAAAAATGTGACTGGTTCAGGGCTTCAACATTTATTTCCAAGGCCCTCTGTTATAATTCGGACAACTTCACCATTCCATCTGCCCACAACATCGTTATCTTTCTGAGCACAGAACGCTTCCCGGCCGGGCCAGTTGGTCGACCAGGGCGGCCGCCGACCTCAGCCCGAGGACGGCCGGCCCGGCTGGTTGACACGGGCCGCCGCCGACCACGGCCCGAGGCCGACCGGGCCGGCTGCTTTACCCCGGCGAACGCTCCACCAAAACCGGAGCCCCGCCGGGCCAGCTGGTTGACCCGGGCGGCCGCTCCACCACAGACCGAGCCCGGCCGGGCCGGCCTCCTGACCCGGGCGGCCTCTCCACCACAACCCCAGCCCGGCCGGGCCGGCTGCTTTACCCCGGCGGCCGCTCCACCACAACCGGAGCCCCGCCGGGCCTGCTGGTTGACCCTGGCGGCCGCTCCACAACCGACCGAGCCCGGCCGGGCCGGCTTCCTGACCCGGGCGGCCGCTCCACCACACCCCGAGCCGGGGCGGGCCGGCTGCTTTACCCGGGCGGCCGCTCCACCACAACCGGAGCCCCGCCGGGCCAGCTGGTTGACCCGGGCGGCCGCTCCACAACCGACCGAGCCCGGCCGGGCCGGCTTCCTGACCCGGGCGGCCGCTCCACCACACCCCGAGCCCGGCCGGGCCGGCTGCTTTACCCCGGCGGCCGCTCCACCACAACCGGATCCCCGTCGGGCCAGCTGGTTGACCCCGGCGGGCGCTCCACAACCGACCGAGCCCGGCCGGGCCGGCTTCCTGACCCGGGCGGCCGCTCCACCACACCCCCACCCCGGCCGGGCCGGCTGCTTTACCCCGGCGGCCGCTCCACCACAACCGGAGCCCCGCCGAGCCAGCTGGTTGACCCGGGCGGCCGCTCCACCACAGACCGAGCCTGGCCGGGCCGACCTCCTGACCCGGGCGGCCGCTCCACCACACCCCCAGCCCGGTCGGGCCAGCTGCTTTACCCCGGAGGCCGCTCCACCACCACTGGAGCCCCGCCGGGCCAGCTGGTTGACCCTGGCGGCCGCTCCACAACCGACCGAGCCCGGCCGGGCCGGCTTCCTGACCCGGGCGGCCGCTCCACCACACCCCGAGCCCGGCCGGGCCGGCTGCTTTACCCCGGCGGCCGCTCCACCACAACCGGATCCCCGCCGGGCCAGCTGGTTGACCCGGGCGGCCGCTCCACAACCGACCGAACCCGGCCGGGCCGGCTTCCTGACCCGGGCGGCCGCTCCACCACACCCCGAGCCGGACCGTGTCGGCTGCTTTACCCCGGCGGCCGCTCCACCACAACCAAAGCCCCGCCGGGCAAGCTGGTTGACCCGGGCGGCCGCTTCACAACCGACCGAGCCCGGCCGGGCCGCCTTCCAGACCCCGGCGGCCGCTCCACCACAACCCCAGCCCGGCCGGGCCGGCTGCTTTACACCGGCGGCCGCTCCACCACAACCGGAGCCCCGCCGGGCCAGCTGGTTGACCCGGGCGGCCGCTCCACCACAGACCGAGCCTGGCCGGGCCGGCCTCCTGACCCGGGCGGCCGCTCCACCACACCCCCAGCCCGGCCGGGCCGGCTGCTTTACCCCGGCGGCCGCTCGACCACAACCGGAGCCCCGCCGGGCCAGCTGGTTGACCCGGGAGCCGCTCCACAACCGACCGAGCCCGGCCGGGCCGGCTTCCTGACCCGGGCGGCCGCTCCACCACACCCCGAGCCCGGCCGGGCCGGCTGCTTTACCCCGGCGGCCGCTCCACCACAACCGGAGCCCCGCCGGGCCAGCTGGTTGACCCTGGCGGCCGCTCCACAACCGACCGAGCCCGGCCGGGCCGGCTTCCTGACCCGGGCGGCCGCTCCACCACACCCCGAGCCCGGCCGGGCCGGCTGCCTTACCCCGGCGGCCGCTCCACCACAACCGGATCCCCGCCGGGCCAGCTGGTTGACCCGGGCGGCCGCTCCACAACCGACCGAGCCCGGCCGGGCCGGCTTCCTGACCCGGGCGGCCGCTCCACCACACCCCGAGCCGGGCCGTGTCGGCTGCTTTACCCCGGCGGCCGCTCCACCACAACCAAAGCCCCGCTGGGCCAGCTGGTTGACCCGGGCGGCCGCTCCACAAACGACCGAGCCCGGCCGGGCCGGCTTTCTGACCCAGGCGGCCGCTCCACCACAACCCCAGCCCGGCCGGGCCGGCTGCTTTACCCCGGCGGCCGCTCCACCACAACCGGAGCCCCGCCGGGCCAGCTGGTTGACCCCGGCGGCCGCTCCACAACCGACCGAGTCCGGCCGGACCGGCTTCCTGACCCGGGCGGCTGCTCCACCACACCCCCAGCCCGGCCGGGCCGGCTGCTTTACCGCGGCGGCAGCTCCACCACAACCGGAGCCCCGCCGGGCCAGCTGGTTTACCCGGGAGCCGCTCCACAATTGACCGAGCTCGCCCGGGCCGGCTTCCTGACTCGGGCGGCCGCTCCACCACACCCCGAGCCCGGCCGGGCCGGCTGCTTTACCCCGGCGGCCGCTCCACCACAACCGGAGCCCCGCCGGGCCAGCTGGTTGACCCGGGCGGCCGCTCCACAACCGACCGAGCCCGGCCGGACCGGCTTCCTGACCCGGGCGGCCGCTCCACCACACCCCGAGCCGGGCCGGGCCGGCTGCTTTACCCCGGCGGCCGCTCCACCACAACCGGAGCCCCGCCGGGCCAGCTGGTTGACCCGGGCGGCCGCTCCACAACCGACCGAGCCCGGCCGGGCCGGCTTCCTGACCCGGGCGGCCGCTCCAACACACCCCGAGCCCGGCCGGGCCGGCTGCTTTACCCCGGCGGCCGCTCCACCACAACCGGATCCCCGCCGGGCCAGCTGGTTGACCCGGGCGGCCGCTCCACAACCGACCGAGCCCGGCCGGGCCGGCTTCCTGACCCGGGCGGCCGCTACACCACACCCCGAGCCGGGCCGGGCCGGCCGCTCCACCACAACCGGAGCCCCGCCAGGCCAGCTGGTTGACCCGGGCGGCCGCTCCACAACCGACCGAGCCCGGCCGGGCCGGCTTCCTGACCCCGGCGGCCGCTCCACCACAACCCCAGCCCGGCCGGTCCGGCTGCTTTACCCCGGCGGCCGCTCCACCACAACCGGAGCCTAGCCGGGCCAGCTGGTTGACCCGAGCGGCCGGTCCACAACAGACCGAGCCCGGCCGGGCCGGCTTCCTGACCCGGGCGGCCGTTCCACCACACCCGGAGACGGGCCGGGCCGGCTGCTTTACCCCGGCGGCCGCTCCACCACAACCGGAGCCCCGCCGAGCCAGCTGGTTGACCCGGGCGGCCGCTCCACCACAGACCGAGCCTGGCCGGGCCGGCCTCCTGACCCGGGCGGCCGCTTCACCACACCCCCAGCCCGTTCAAGCCGGCTGCTTTACCCCGGCGGCCGCTCCACCACAACCGGAGCCCCGCCGGGCCAGCTGGTTGACCCTGGCGGCCGCTCCACAACCGACCGAGCCCGGCCGGGCCGGCTTCCTGACCCGGGCGGCCGCTCCACCACACCCCGAGCCCGGCCGGGCCGGCTGCCTTACCCCGGCGGCCGCTCCACCACAACCGGATCCCCGCCGGGCCAGCTGGTTGACCCGGGCGGCCGCTCCACAACCGACCGAGCCCGGCCGGGCCGGCTTCCTGACCCGGGCGGCCGCTCCACCAC
Source organism: Artibeus lituratus (assembly GCA_038363175.2). Classification (NCBI taxonomy): domain Eukaryota; kingdom Metazoa; phylum Chordata; class Mammalia; order Chiroptera; family Phyllostomidae; genus Artibeus; species Artibeus lituratus. Next base: position 99,552 of record JBAWUR020000053.1, on the reverse strand, counting down.
ACCCCGAGCCGGGCCGTGTCGGCTGCTTTACCCCGGCGGCCGCTCCACCACAACCAAAGCCCCGCTGGGCCAGCTGGTTGACCCGGGCGGCCGCTTCACAACCGACCGAGCCCGGCCGGGCCGGCTTCCTGACCCGGGCGGCCGCTCCACCACACCCCGAGCCGGGCCGGGCCGGCTGCTTTACCCCGGCGGCCGCTCCACCACAACCGGAGCCCCTCCAGGCCAGCTGGTTGACCCGGGCGGCCGCTCCACAACCGACCGAGCCCGGCCGGGCCGGCTTCCTGACCCCGGCGGCCGCTCCACCACAACCACAGCCCGGCCGGTCCGGCTGCTTTACCCCGGCGGCCGCTCCACCACAACCGGAGCCCAGCCGGGCCAGCTGGTTGACCCGGGCGGCCGGTCCACAACAGACCGAGCCCGGCCGGGCCGGCTTCCTGACCCGGGCGGCCGTTCCACCACACCCCGAGACGGGCCGGGCCGGCTGCTTTACCCCGGCGGCCGCTCCACCACAACCGGAGCCCCGCCGAGCCAGCTGGTTGACCCGGGCGGCCGCTCCACCACAGACCGAGCCTGGCCGGGCCGGCCTCCTGACCCGGGCGGCCGCTCCACCACACCCCCAGCCCGGTCGGGCCGGCTGCTTTACCCCGGCGGCCGCTCCACCACAACCGGATCCCCGCCGGGCCAGCTGGTTGACCCTGGCGGCCGCTCCACAACCGACCGAGCCCGGCCGGGCCGGCTTCCTGACCCGGGCGGCCGCTCCACCACACCCCGAGCCCGTCTGGGCCGGCTGCTTTACCCCGGCGGCCGCTCCACCAGAACCGGATCCCCGCCGGGCCAGCTGGTTGACCCGGGCGGCCGCTCCACAACCGACCGAGCCCGGCCGGGCCGGCTTCCTGACCCGGGCGGCCGCTCCACCACACCCCCAGCCCGGCCGGGCCGGCTGCTTTACCCCGGCGGCCGCTCCACCACAACCGGAGCCCCGCCGGGATAGCTGGTTGACCCGGGCGGCCGCTCCACCACGGACCGAGCCTGGCCGGGCCGGCCTCCTGACCCGGGCGGCCGCTTTACCACACCCCCAGCCCGGCCGGGCCGGCTGCTTTACCCCGGCGGACGCTCCACCACAACCGGAGCCCCGCCGGGCCAGCTGGTTGACCCGGGAGCCGCTCCACAACCGACCGAGCCCTGGCCGGACCGGCTTCCTGACACGGGCGGCCGCTCCACCACACCCCGAGCCGGGCCGGGCCGGCTGCTTTACCCCGGCGGCCGCTCCACCCCAACCGGATCCCCGTCGGGCCAGCTGGTTGACCCGGGCGGCCGCTCCACAACCGACCGAGCCCGGCCGGGCCGGCTTCCTGACCCGGGCGGCCGCTCCACCACACCCCCAGCCCGGCCGGGCCGGCTGCTTTACCCCGGCGGCCGCTCCACCATAACCGGAGCCCCGCCGGGCCAGCTGGTTGACCCGGGCGGCCGCTCCACAACCGACCGAGTCCGGCCGGGCCGGCTTCCTGACCCGGGCGGCCGCTACACCACACCCCCAGCCCAGCCGGGCCGGCTGCTTTACCGCGGCGGCAGCTCCACCACAACCGGAGCCCCGCCGGGCCAGCTGGTTGACCCGGGAGCCGCTCCACAACCGACCGAGCTCAGCCGGGCCGGCTTCCTGACCCTGGCGGCCGCTCCACCACACCCCCAGCCCGGCCGGGCCGGCTGCTTTACCCCGGCGGCCGCTCCACCACAACCGGATCCCCGTCGGGCCAGCTGGTTGACCCGGGCGGCAGCTCCACAACCGACCGAGCCCGGCCGGGCCGGCTTCCTGACCCGGGCGGCCGCTCCACCACACCCCCAGCCCGGCCCGGCCGGCTGCTTTACCCCGGCGGCCGCTCCACCACAACCGGAGCCCCGCCAGGCCAGCTGGTTGACCCGGGCGGCCGCTCCACAAACGACCGAGCCCGGCCGGGCCGGCTTTCTGACCCAGGCGGCCGCTCCACCACAACCCCAGCCCGGCCGGGCCGGCTGCTTTACCCCGGCGGCCGCTCCACCACAACCGGAGCCCCGCCGGGCCAGCTGGTTGACCCCGGCGGCCGCTCCACAACCGACCGAGTCCGGCCGGACCGGCTTCCTGACCCGGGCGGCTGCTCCACCACACCCCCAGCCCGGCCGGGCCGGCTGCTTTACCCCGGCGGCAGCTCCACCACAACCGGAGCCCCGCCGGGCCAGCTGGTTTACCCGGGAGCCGCTCCACAATTGACCGAGCTCGCCCGGGCCGGCTTCCTGACTCGGGCGGCCGCTCCACCACACCCCGAGCCCGGCCGGGCCGGCTGCTTTACCCCGGCGGCCGCTCCACCACAACCGGAGCCCCGCCGGGCCAGCTGGTTGACCCGGGCGGCCGCTCCACAACCGACCGAGCCCGGCCGGACCGGCTTCCTGACCCGGGCGGCCGCTCCACCACACCCCGAGCCGGGCCGGGCCGGCTGCTTTACCCCGGCGGCCGCTCCACCACAACCGGAGCCCCGCCGGGCCAGCTGGTTGACCCGGGCGGCCGCTCCACAACCGACCGAGCCCGGCCGGGCCGGCTTCCTGACCCGGGCGGCCGCTCCAACACACCCCGAGCCCGGCCGGGCCGGCTGCTTTACCCCGGCGGCCGCTCCACCACAACCGGATCCCCGCCGGGCCAGCTGGTTGACCCGGGCGGCCGCTCCACAACCGACCGAGCCCGGCCGGGCCGGCTTCCTGACCCGGGCGGCCGCTACACCACACCCCGAGCCGGGCCGGGCCGGCCGCTCCACCACAACCGGAGCCCCGCCAGGCCAGCTGGTTGACCCGGGCGGCCGCTCCACAACCGACCGAGCCCGGCCGGGCCGGCTTCCTGACCCCGGCGGCCGCTCCACCACAACCCCAGCCCGGCCGGTCCGGCTGCTTTACCCCGGCGGCCGCTCCACCACAACCGGAGCCTAGCCGGGCCAGCTGGTTGACCCGAGCGGCCGGTCCACAACAGACCGAGCCCGGCCGGGCCGGCTTCCTGACCCGGGCGGCCGTTCCACCACACCCGGAGACGGGCCGGGCCGGCTGCTTTACCCCGGCCGCCGCTCCACCACAACCGGAGCCCCGCCGAGCCAGCTGGTTGACCCGGGCGGCCGCTCCACCACAGACCGAGCCTGGCCGGGACGGCCTCCTGACCCGGGCGGCCGCTCCACCACACCCCCAGCCCGTTCGGGCCGGCTGCTTTACCCCGGCGGCCGCTCCACCACAACCGGAGCCCCGCCGGGCCAGCTGGTTGACCCTGGCGGCCGCTCCACAACCGACCGAGCCCGGCCGGGCCGGCTTCCTGAACCGGGCGGCCGCTCCACCACACCCCGAGCCCGGCCGGGCCGGCTGCCTTACCCCGGCGGCCGCTCAACCACAACCGGATCCCCGCCGGGCCAGCTGGTTGACCCGGGCGGCCGCTCCACAACCGACCGAGCCCGGCCGGGCCGGCTTCCTGACCCGGGCGGCCGCTCCACCACACCCCGAGCCGGGCCGTGTCGGCTGCTTTACCCCGGCGGCCGCTCCACCACAACCAAAGCCCCGCTGGGCCAGCTGGTTGACCCGAGCGGCCGCTTCACAACCGACCGAGCCCGGCCGGGCCGGCTTCCTGACCCCGGCGGCCGCTCCACCACAACCCCAGCCCGGCCGGGCCGGCTGCTTTACCCCGGCGGCCGCTCCACCAAAACCGGAGCCCCGCCGGGCCAGCTGGTTGACCCGGGCGGCCGCTCCACCACAGACCGAGCCTGGCCGGGCCGGCCTCCTGACCCGGGCGGCCGCTCCACCACACCCCCAGCCCGGCCGGGCCGGCTGCTTTACCCCGGCGGCCGCTCCACCACAACCGGAGCCCCTCCAGGCCAGCTGGTTGACCCGGGCGGCCGCTCCACAACCGACCGAGCCCGGCCGGGCCGGCTTCCTGACCCCGGCGGCCGCTCTACCACAACCCCAGCCCGGCCGGTCCGGCTGCTTTACCCCGGCGGCCGCTCCACCACAACCGGAGCCCAGCCGGGCCAGCTGGTTGACCCGGGCGGCCGGTCCACAACAGACCGAGCCCGGCCGGGCCGGCTTCCTGACCCGGGCGGCCGTTCCACCACACCCCGAGACGGGCCGGGCCGGCTGCTTTACCCCGGCGGCCGCTCCACCACAACCGGAGCCCCGCCGAGCCAGCTGGTTGACCCGGGCGGCCGCTCCACCACAGACCGAGCCTGGCCGGGCCGGCCTCCTGACCCGGGCGGCCGCTCCACCACACCCCCAGCCCGGTCGGGCCGGCTGCTTTACCCCGGCGGCCGCTCCACCACAACCGGAGCCCCGCCGGGCCAGCTGGTTGACCCTGGCGGCCGCTCCACAATCGACCGAGCCCGGCCGGGCCGGCTTCCTGACCCGGGCGGCCGCTCCACCACACCCCGAGCCCGGCCGGGCCGGCTGCTTTACCCCGGCGGCCGCTCCACCACAACCGGATCCCCGCCGGGCCAGCTGGTTGACCCGGGCGGCCGCTCCACAACCGACCGAGCCCGGGCGGGCCGGGTTCCTGACCCGGGCGGCCGCTCCACCACACCCCGAGCCGGGCCGTGTCGGCTGCTTTACCCCGGCGGCCATTCCACCACAACCAAAGCTTCGCCGGGCCAGCTGGTTGACCCGGGCGGCCGCTTCACAACCGACCGAGCCCGGCCGGGCCGGATTCCTGACCCCGGCGGCCGCTCCACCACAACCCCAGCCCGGGCGGGCCGGCTGCTTTACCCCGGCGGCCGCTCCACCACAACCGGAGCCCCCGCCGGGCCAGCTGGTTGACCCGGGCGGCCGCTCCACCACGGACCGAGCCTGGCCGGGCCGGCCTCCTGACCCGGGCGGCCGCTCCACCACACCCCCAGCCCGGCCGGGCCGGCTGCTTTAACCCGGCGGCCGCTCCACCACAACCGGAGCCCCGCCGGGCCAGCTGGTTGACCCGGGCGGCCGCTCCACAACCGACCGAGCCCGGCCGGGCCGGCTTCCTGACCCGGGCGGCCGCTCCACCACAACCCCAGCCCGGCCGGTCCGGCTGCTTTACCCCGGCGGCCGCTCCACCACAACCGGAGCCCCGCCGGGCCAGCTGGTTGACCCGGGCGGCCGCTCCACAACCGACCGAGCCCGGCCGGGCCGGCTTCCTGACCCGGGCGGCCGCTCCACCACACCCCGAGCCCGGCCGGGCCGGCTGCTTTACCCCGGCGGCCGCTCCACCACAACCGGATCCCCCGCCGGGCCAGCTGGTTGACCCGGGCGGCCGCTCCACAAACCGACCGAGCCCGGCCGGACCGGCTTCCTGACCCGGGCGGCCGCTCCACCACACCCCCAGCCCGGCCGGGCCGGCTGCTTTACCCCGGCGGCAGCTCCACCACAACCGGAGCCCCGCCGGGCCAGCTGGTTGACCCGGGAGCCGCTCCACAACCGACCGAGTTCGCCCGGGCCGGCTTCCTGACTCGGGCGGCCGCTCCACCACACCCCGAGCCCGGCCGGGCCGGCTGCTTTACCCCCGGCGGCAGCTCCACCACAACCGGAGCCCCGCCGGGCCAGCTGGTTGACCCGGGCGGCCGCTCCACAACCGACCGAGCCCGGCCGGGCCGGCTTCCTGACCTGGGCGGCCGCTCCACCACACCCCGAGCCGGGCCGGGCCGGCTGCTTTACCCCGGCGGCCGCTCCACCACAACCGGAGCCCCGCCGGGCCAGCTGGTTGACCCGGGCGGCCGCTCCACAACCGACCGAGCCCGGCCGGGCCGGCTTCCTGACCCGGGCGGCCGCTCCACCACACCCCGAGCCCGGCCGGGCCGGCTGCTTTACCCCGGCGGCCGCTCCACCACAACCGGATCCCCGCCGGGCCAGCTGGTTGACCCGGGCGGCCGCTCCACAACCGACCGAGCCCGGCCGGGCCGGCTTCCTGACCCGGGCGGCCGCTACACCACACCCCGAGCCGGGCCGGGCCGGCTGCTTTACCCCGGCGGCCGCTCCACCACAACCGGAGCCCCGCCAGGCCAGCTGGTTGACCCGGGCGGCCGCTCCACAACCGACCGAGCCCGGCCGGGCCGGCTTCCTGACCCCGGCGGCCGCTCCACCACAACCCCAGCCCGGCCGGTCCGGCTGCTTTACCCCGGCGGCCGCTCCACCACAACCGGAGCCCAGCCGGGCCAGCTGGTTGACCCGGGCGGCCGGTCCACAACAGACCGAGCCTGGCCGGGCCGGCTTCCTGACCCGGGCGGCCGTTCCACCACACCCCGAGACGGGCCGGGCCGGCTGCTTTACCCCGGCGGCCGCTCCACCACAACCGGAGCCCCGCCGAGCCAGCTGGTTGACCCGGGCGGCCGCTCCACCACAGACCGAGCCTGGCCGGGCCGGCCTCCTGACCCGGGCGGCCGCTCCACCACACCCCCAGCCCGTTCGGGCCGGCTGCTTTACCCCGGCGGCCGCTCCACCACAACCGGAGCCCCGCCGGGCCAGCTGGTTGACCCTGGCGGCCGCTCCACAACCGACCGAGCCCGGCCGGGCCGGCTTCCTGACCCTGGCGGCCGCTCCACCACACCCCGAGCCCGGCCGGGCCGGCTGCCTTACCCCGGCGGCCGCTCCACCACAACCGGATCCCCGCCGGGCCAGCTGGTTGACCCGGGCGGGCCGCTCCACAACCGACCGAGCCCGGCCGGGCCGGCTTCCTGACCCGGGCGGCCGCTCCACCACACCCCGAGCCGGGCCGTGTCGGCTGCTTTACCCCGGCGGCCGCTCCACCACAACCAAAGCCCCGCTGGGCCAGCTGGTTGACCCGGGCGGCCGCTTCACAACCGACCGAGCCCGGCCGGGCCGGCTTCCTGACCCCGGCGGCCGCTCCACCACAACCCCAGCCCGGCCGGGCCGGCTGCTTTACCCCGGCGGCCGCTCCACCAAAACCGGAGCCCCGCCGGGCCAGCTGGTTGACCCGGGCGGCCGCTCCACCACAGACCGAGCCTGGCCGGGCCGGCCTCCTGACCCGGGCGGCCGCTCCACCACACCCCAGCCCGGCCGGGCCGGCTGCTTTACCCCGGCGGCCGCTCCACCACAACCGGAGCCCCGCCGGGCCAGCTGGTTGACCCGGGAGCCGCTCCACAACCGACGGAGCCCGGCCGGGCCGGCTTCCTGACCCGGGCGGCCGCTCCACCACACCCCGAGCCCGGCCGGGCCGGCTGCTTTACCCCGGCGGCCGCTCCACCACAACCGGAGCCCCGCCGGGCCAGCTGGTTGACCCGGGCGGCCGCTCCACAACCCACCGAGCCCGGCCGGGCCGGCTTCCTGACCCGGGCGGCCGCTCCACCACACCCCGAGCCGGGCCGGGCCGGCTGCTTTACCCCGGCGGCCGCTCCACCACAACCGGAGGCCCGCCAGGCCAGCTGGTTGACCCGGGCTGCCGCTCCACAACCGACCGAGCCCGGCCGGGCCGGCTTCCTGACCCCGGCGGCCGCTCCACCACAACCCCAGCCCGCCCGGTCCGGCTGCTTTACCCCGGCGGCCGCTCCACCACAACCGGAGCCCAGCCGGGCCAGCTGGTTGACCCGGGCGGCCGGTCCACAACAGACCGAGCCCGGCCGGGCCGGCTTCCTGACCCGGGCGGCCGTTCCACCACACCCCGAGACGGGCCGGGCCGGCTGCTTTACCCCGGCGGCCGCTCCACCACAACCGGAGCCCCGCCGAGCCAGCTGGTTGACCCGGGCGGCCGCTCCACCACAGACCGAGCCTGGCCGGGCCGGCCTCCTGACCCGGGCGGCCGCTCCACCACACCCCCAGCCCGGTCGGGCCGGCTGCTTTACCCCGGCGGCCGCTCCACCACAACCGGAGACCCGCCGGGCCAGTTGGTTGACCCTGGCGGCCGCTCCACAACCGACCGAGCCCGGCCGGGCCGGCTTCCTGACCCGGGCGGCCGCTCCACTACACCCCGAGCCCGGCCGGCCGGCTGCTTTACCCCGGCGGCCGCTCCACCACAACCGGATCCCCGCCGGGCCAGCTGGTTGACCCGGGCGGCCCGCTCCACAACCGACCGAGCCCGCCGGGCCGGCTTCCTGACCCCGGGCGGCCGCTCCACCACACCCCGAGCCGGGCCGGGCCGGCTGCTTTACCCCGGCGGCCGCTCCACCACAACCGGAGCCTCGCCGGGCCAGCTGGTTGACCCGGGCGGCGCCGCTCCACAACCGACCGAGCCTGGCCGGGCCGGCTTCCTGACCCGGGCGGCCGCTCCACCACACCCCGAGCCGGCCGGGCCGGCTGCTTTACCCCGGCGGCCGCTCCACCACAACCGGAGCCCCGCCGGGCCAGCTGGTTGACCCGGGCGGGCCGCTCCACAACCGACCGAGCCCGGCCGGGCCGGCTTCCTGACCCGGGCGGCCGCTCCACCACACCCCGAGCCCGGCCGGGCCGGCTGCTTTACCCCGGCGGCCGCTCCACCACAACCGGATTTCCGCCGGGCCAGCTGGTTGACCCGGGCGGCCGCTCCACAACCGACCGAGCCCGGCCGGGCCGGCTTCCTGACCCCGGGCGGCCGCTCCACCACACCCCGAGCCGGGCCGGGCCGGCTGCTTTACCCCCGGCGGCCGCTCCACCACAACCGGAGCCCCGCCAGGCCAGCTGGTTGACCCGGGCGGCCGCTCCACAACCGACCGAGCCCGGCCGGGCCGGCTTCCTGACCCCGGCGGCCGCTCCACCACAACCCCAGCCCGGCCGGTCCGGCTGCTTTACCCCGGCGGCCGCTCCACCACAACCGGAGCCCAGCCGGGCCAGCTGGTTGACAGGGGCGGCCGGTCCACAACAGACCGAGCCCGGCCGGGCCGGCTTCCTGACCCGGGCGGCCGTTCCACCACACCCCCGAGACGGGCCGGGCCGGCTGCTTTACCCCGGCGGCCGCTCCACCACAACCGGAGCCCCGCCCAGCCAGCTGGTTGACCCGGCGGCCGCTCCACCACAGACCGAGCCTGGCCGGGCCGGCCTCCTGACCCGGGCGGCCGCTCCACCACACCCCCCAGCCCATTCGGGCCGGCTGCTTTACCCCGGCGGCCGCTCCACCACAACCGGAGCCCCGCCGGGCCAGCTGGTTGACCCTGGCGGCCGCTCCACAACCGACCGAGCCCGGCCGGGCCGGCTTCCTGACCCCGGGCGGCCGCTCCACCACACCCCGAGCCCGGCCGGGCCGGCTGCCTTACCCCGGCGGCCGCTCCACCACAACCGGATCCCCGCCGGGCCAGCTGGTTGACCCGGGGCGGCCGCTCCACAACCGACCCAGCCCGGCCGGGCCGGCTTCCTGACCCGGGCGGCCGCTCCACCACACCCCGAGCCGGGCCGTGTCGGCTGCTTTACCCCGGCGGCCGCTCCACCACAACCAAAGCCCCGCTGGGCCAGCTGGTTGACCCGGGCGGCCGCTTCACAACCGACCGAGCCCGGCCGGGCCGGCTTCCTGACCCCGGCGGCCGCTCCACCACAACCCCAGCCCGGCCGGGCCGGCTGCTTTACCCCGGCGGCCGCTCCACCACAACCGGATCCCCGCCGGGCCAGCTGGTTGACCCGGGCGGCCGCGCCACCACAGACCGAGCCTGGCCGGGCCGGCCTCCTGACCCGGGCGGCCGCTCCACCACACCCCCAGCCCGGTCGGGCCGGCTGCTTTACCCCGGCGGCCGCTCCACCACAACCGGAGACCCGCCGGGCCAGTTGGTTGACCCTGGCGGCCGCTCCACAACCGACCGAGCCCGGCCGGGCCGGCTTCCTAACCCGGGCGGCCGCTCCACTACACCCCGAGCCCGGCCGGGCCGGCTGCTTTACCCCGGCGGCGGCTCCACCACAACCGGATCCCCGCCGGGCCAGCTGGTTGACCCGGGCGGCCGCTCCACAACCGACCGAGCCCGGCCGGGCCGGCTTCCTGACCCGGGCGGCCGCTCCACCACACCCCGAGCCGGGCCGGGCCGGCTGCTTTACCCCGGCGGCCGCTCCACCACAACCGGAGCCTCGCCGGGCCAGCTGGTTGACCCGGGCGGCCGCTCCACAACCGACCGAGCCTGGCCGGGCCGGCTTCCTGACCCGGGCGGCCGCTCCACCACACCCCGAGCCGGCCGGGCCGGCTGCTTTACCCCGGCGGCCGCTCCACCACAACCGGAGCCCCGCCGGGCCAGCTGGTTGACCCGGGCGGCCGCTCCACAACCGACCGAGCCCGGCCGGGCCGGCTTCCTGACCCGGGCGGCCGCTCCACCACACCCCGAGCCGGGCCGGGCCGGCTGCTTTACCCCGGCGGCCGCTCCACCACAACCGGAGCCCCGCCAGGCCAGCTGGTTGACCCGGGCGGCCGCTCCACAACCGACCGAGCCCGGCCGGGCCGGCTTCCTGACCCCGGCGGCCGCTCCACCACAACCCCAGCCCGGCCGGTCCGGCTGCTTTACCCCGGCGGCCGCTCCACCACAACCGGAGCCCAGCCGGGCCAGCTGGTTGACAGGGGCGGCCGGTCCACAACAGACCGAGCCCGGCCGGGCCGGCTTCCTGACCCGGGCGGCCGTTCCACCACACCCCGAGACGGGCCGGGCCGGCTGCTTTACCCCGGCGGCCGCTCCACCACAACCGGAGCCCCGCCCAGCCAGCTGGTTGACCCGGCGGCCGCTCCACCACAGACCGAGCCTGGCCGGGCCGGCCTCCTGACCCGGGCGGCCGCTCCACCACACCCCCAGCCCGTTCGGGCCGGCTGCTTTACCCCGGCGGCCGCTCCACCACAACCGGAGCCCCGCCGGGCCAGCTGGTTGACCCTGGCGGCCGCTCCACAACCGACCGAGCCCGGCCGGGCCGGCTTCCTGACCCGGGCGGCCGCTCCACCACACCCCGAGCCCGGCCGGGCCGGCTGCCTTACCCCGGCGGCCGCTCCACCACAACCGGATCCCCGCCGGGCCAGCTGGTTGACCCGGGCGGCCGCTCCACAACCGACCCAGCCCGGCCGGGCCGGCTTCCTGACCCGGGCGGCCGCTCCACCACACCCCGAGCCGGGCCGTGTCGGCTGCTTTACCCCGGCGGCCGCTCCACCACAACCAAAGCCCCGCTGGGCCAGCTGGTTGACCCGGGCGGCCGCTTCACAACCGACCGAGCCCGGCCGGGCCGGCTTCCTGACCCCGGCGGCCGCTCCACCACAACCCCAGCCCGGCCGGGCCGGCTGCTTTACCCCGGCGGCCGCTCCACCAAAACCGGAGCCCCGCCGGGCCAGCTGGTTGACCCGGGCGGCCGCGCCACCACAGACCGAGCCTGGCCGGGCCGGCCTCCTGACCCGGGCGGCCGCTCCACCACACCCCCAGCCCGGCCGGGCCGGCTGCTTTACCCCCGGCGGCCGCTCCACCACAACCGGAGCCCCGCCGGGCCAGCTGGTTGACCCGGGCGGCCGCTCCACAACCGACCGAGCCCGGCCGGGCCGGCTTCCTGACCCGGGCGGCCGCTCCACCACACCCCGAGCCGGGCCGGGCCGGCTGCTTTACCCCGGCGGCCGCTCCACCACAACCGGAGCCCCGCCGGGCCAGCTGGTTGACCCGGGCGGCCGCTCCACAACCGACCGAGCCCGGCCGGGCCGGCTTCCTGACCCGGGCGGCCGCTCCACCACACCCCGAGCCGGGCCGTGTCGGCTGCTTTACCCCGGCGGCCGCTCCACCACAACCAAAGCCCCGCTGGGCCAGCTGGTTGACCCGGGCGGCCGCTTCACAACCGACCGAGCCCGGCCGGGCCGGCTTCCTGACCCCGGCGGCCGCTCCACCACAACCCCAGCCCGGCCGGGCCGGCTGCTTTACCCCGGCGGCCGCTCCACCAAAACCGGAGCCCCGCCGGGCCAGCTGGTTGACCCGGGCGGCCGCTCCACCACAGACCGAGCCTGGCCGGGCCGGCCTCCTGACCCGGGCGGCCGCTCCACCACACCCCCAGCCCGGCCGGGCCGGCTGCTTTACCACGGCGGCCGCTCCACCACAACCGGAGCCCCGCCGGGCCAGCTGGTTGACCCGGGAGCCGCTCCACAACCGACCGAGCCCGGCCGGGCCGGCTTCCTTACCCGGGCGGCCGCTCCACCACACCCCGAGCCCGGCCGGGCCGGCTGCTTTACCCCGGCGGCCGCTCCACCACAACCGGAGCCCCGCCGGGCCAGCTGGTTGACCCGGGCGGCCGCTCCACAACCCACCGAGCCCGGCCGGGCCGGCTTCCTGACCCGGGCGGCCGCTCCACCACACCCCGAGCCGGGCCGGGCCGGCTGCTTTACCCCGGCGGCCGCTCCACCACAACCGGAGGCCCGCCAGGACAGCTGGTTGACCCGGGCTGCCGCTCCACAACCGACCGAGCCCGGCCGGGCCGGCTTCCTGACCCCGGCGGCCGCTCCACCACAACCCCAGCCCGGCCGGTCCGGCTGCTTTACCCCCGGCGGCCGCTCCACCACAACCGGAGCCCAGCCGGGCCAGCTGGTTGACCCGGGCGGCCGGTCCACAACAGACCGAGCCCGGCCGGGCCGGCTTCCTGACCCGGGGCGGCCGTTCCACCACACCCCGAGACGGGCCGGGCCGGCTGCTTTACCCCCGGCGGCCGCTCCACCACAACCGGAGCCCCGCCGAGCCAGCTGGTTGACCCGGGCGGCCGCTCCACCACAGACCGAGCCTGGCCGGGCCGGCCTCCTGACCCGGGCGGCCGCTCCACCACACCCCCAGCCCGGTCGGGCCGGCTGCTTTACCCCGGCGGCCGCTCCACCACAACCGGAGACCCGCCGGGCCAGTTGGTTGACCCTGGCGGCCGCTCCACAACCGACCGAGCCCGGCCGGGCCGGCTCCTGACCCGGGCGGCCCGCTCCACTACACCCCGAGCCCGGCCGGGCCGGCTGCTTTACCCCGGCGGCCGCTCCACCACAACCGGATCCCCGCCGGGCCAGCTGGTTGACCCGGGCGGCCGCTCCACAACCGACCGAGCCCGGCCGGGCCGGCTTCCTGACCCGGGCGGGCCGCTCCACCACACCCCGAGCCGGGCCGGGCCGGCTGCTTTACCCCGGCGGGCCGCTCCACCACAACCGGAGCCTCGCCGGGCCAGCTGGTTGACCCGGGCGGGCCGCTCCACAACCGACCGAGCCTGGCCGGGCCGGCTTCCTGACCCGGGCGGCCGCTCTCACCACACCCCGAGCCGGCCGGGCCGGCTGCTTTACCCCGGCGGCCGCTCCACCACAACCGGAGCCCCGCCGGGCCAGCTGGTTGACCCGGGCGGCCGCTCCACAACCGACCGAGCCCGGCCGGGCCGGCTTCCTGACCCGGGCGGCCGCTCCACCACACCCCGAGCCCGGCCGGGCCGGCTGCTTTACCCCGGCGGCCGCTCCACCACAACCGGATCCCCGCCGGGCCAGCTGGTTGACCCGGGCGGCCCGCTCCACAACCGACCGAGCCCGGCCGGGCCGGCTTCCTGACCCGGGGCGGCCGCTCCACCACACCCCGAGCCGGGCCGGGCGGCTGCTTTACCCCGGCGGCCGCTCCACCACAACCGGAGCCCCGCCGGCCAGCTGGTTGACCCGGGCGGCCGCTCCACAACCGACCGAGCCGGCCGGGCCGGCTTCCTGACCCGGGCGGCCGCTCCACCAAACCCCGAGCCCGGCCGGGCCGGCTGCTTTACCCCGGCGGCCGCTCCACCACAACCGGAGCCCCGCCGGGCCAGCTGGTTGACCCGGGCGGCCGCTCCACAACCGACCGAGCCCGGCCGGGCCGGCTTCCTGACCCGGGCGGCCGCTCCACCACACCCCGAGCCGGGCCGGGCCGGCTGCTTTACCCCCGGCGGCCGCTCCACCACAACCGGAGCCCCGCCAGGCCAGCTGGTTGACCCGGGCGGCCGCTCCACAACCGACCGAGCCCGGCCGGGCCGGCTTCCTGACCCCGGCGGCCGCTCCACCACAACCCCAGCCCGGCCGGTCCGGCTGCTTTACCCCGGCGGCCGCTCCACCACAACCGGAGCCCAGCCGGGCCAGCTGGTTGACCCCGGGCGGCCGGTCCACAACAGACCGAGCCCGGCCGGGCCGGCTTCCTGACCCGGGCGGCCGTTCCACCACACCCCGAGACGGGCGGGGCCGGCTGCTTTACCCCGGCGGCCGCTCCACCACAACCGGAGCCCCGCCGAGCCAGCTGGTTGACCCGGGCGGGCCGCTCCACCACAGACCGAGCCTGGCCGGGCCGGCCTCCTGACCCGGGCGGCAGCTCCACCACACCCCCAGCCCCGGTCGGGCCGGCTGCTTTACCCCGGCGGCCGCTCCACCACAACCGGAGACCCGCCGGGCCAGTTGGTTGACCCTGGCGGCCGCTCCACAACCGACCGAGCCCGGCCGGGCCGGCTTCCTGACCCGGGCGGCCGCTCCACTACACCCCGAGCCCGGCCGGGCCGGCTGCTTTACCCCGGCGGCCGCTCCACCACAACCGGATCCCCGCCCGGCCAGCTGGTTGACCCGGGCGGCCGCTCCACAACCGACCGAGCCCGGCCGGGCCGGCTTCCTGACCCGGGCGGCCGCTCCACCACACCCCGAGCCGGGCCGGGCCGGCTGCTTTACCCCCGGCGGCCGCTCCACCACAACCGGAGCCCCGCCGAGCCAGCTGGTTGACCCGGGCGGCCGCTCCACCACAGACCGAGCCTGGCCGGGACGGCCTCCTGACGCGGGCGGCCGCTCCACCACACCCCCAGCCCGTTCGGGCCGGCTGCTTTACCCCGGCGGCCGCTCCACCACAACCGGAGCCCCCGCCGGGCCAGCTGGTTGACCCTGGCGGCCGCTCCACAACCGACCGAGCCCGGCCGGGCCGGCTTCCTGACCCGGGCGGCCGCTCCACCACACCCCGAGCCCGGCCGGGCCGGCTGCTTTACCCCGGCGGCCGCTCCACCACAACCGGGAGCCCCGCCGGGCCAGCTGGTTGACCCGGGCGGCCGCTCCACAACCGACCGAGCCCGGCCGGGCCGGCTTCCTGACCCCGGGCGGCCGTTCCACCACACCCCGAGCCCGGCCGGGCCGGCTGCTTTACCACGGCGGCCGCTCCACCACAACCGGATCCCCGCCGGGCCAGCTGGTTGACCCGGGCGGCCGCTCCACAACCGACCGAGCCCGGCCGGGCCGGCTTCCTGACCCGGGCGGCCGCTCCACCACACCCCGAGCCGGGCCGGGCCGGCTGCTTTACCCCCGGCGGCCGCTCCACCACAACCGGAACCCCCGCCAGGCCAGCTGGTTGACCCGGGCGGCCGCTCCACAACCGACCGAGCCCGGCCGGCCGGCTTCCTGACCCCGGCGGCCGCTCCACCACAACCCCAGCCCGGCCGGTCCGGCTGCTTTACCCCGGCGGCCGCTCCACCACAACCGGAGCCCCAGCCGGGCCAGCTGGTTGACCCGGGCGGCCGGTCCACAACAGACCGAGCCCGGCCGGGCCGGCTTCCTGACCCGGGCGGCCGTTCCACCACACCCCGAGACGGGCCGGGCCGGCTGCCTTACCCCGGCGGCCGCTCCACCACAACCGGATCCCCGCCGGGGCCAGCTGGTTGACCCGGGCGGCCGCTCCACAACCGACCGAGCCCGGCCGGGCCGGCTTCCTGACCCGGGCGGCCGCTCCACCACACCCCGAGCCGGGCCGTGTCGGCTGCTTTACCCCGGCGGCCGCTCCACCACAACCAAAGCCCCGCTGGGCCAGCTGGTTGACCCGGGCGGCCGCTTCACAACCGACCGAGCCCGGCCGGGCCGGCTTCCTGACCCCGGCGGCCGCTCCACCACAACCCCAGCCCGGCCGGGCCGGCTGCTTTACCCCGGCGGCCGCTCCACCAAAACCGGAGCCCCGCCGGGCCAGCTGGTTGACCCGGGCGGCCGCTCCACCACAGACCGAGCCTGGCCGGGCCGGCCTCCTGACCCGGGCGGCCGCTCCACCACACCCCCAGCCCGGCCGGCCGGCTGCTTTACCCCGGCGGCCGCTCCACCACAACCGGAGCCCCGCCGGGCCAGCTGGTTGACCCGGGCGGCCGCTCCACCACAGACCGAGCCTGGCCGGGCCGGCCTCCTGACCCGGGCGGCCGCCCACACCCCCAGCCCGGCCGGGGCCGGCTGCTTTACCCCGGCGGCCGCTCCACCACAACCGGAGCCCCGCCGGGCCAGCTGGTTGACCCGGGAGCCGCTCCACAACCGACCGAGCCCGGCCGGGCCGGCTTCCTGACCCGGGCGGCCGCTCCACCACACCCCGAGCCCGGCCGGGCCGGCTGCTTTACCCCGGCGGCCGCTCCACCACAACCGGAGCCCCGCCGGGCCAGCTGGTTGACCCGGGCGGGCCGCTCCACAACCCACCGAGCCCGGCCGGGCCGGCTTCCTGACCCGGGCGGCCGCTCCCACCACACCCCGAGCCGGGCCGGGCCGGCTGCTTTACCCCGGCGGCCGCTCCACACAACCGGAGCCCCGCCAGGCCAGCTGGTTGACCCGGGCGGCCGCTCCACAACCGACCGAGCCCGGCCGGGCCGGCTTCCTGACCCCGGCGGCCGCTCCACCACAACCCCAGCCCGGCCGGTCCGGCTGCTTTACCCCCGGCGGCCGCTCCACCACAACCGGAGCCCAGCCGGGCCAGCTGGTTGACCCGGGCGGCCGGTCCACAACAGACCGAGCCCGGCCGGGCCGGCTTCCTGACCCGGGCGGCCGTTCCACCACACCCCGAGACGGGCGGGGCCGGCTGCTTTAACCCCCGGCGGCCGCTCCACCACAACCGGAGCCCCGCCGAGCCAGCTGGTTGACCCCGGGCGGCCGCTCCACCACAGACCGAGCCTGGCCGGGCCGGCCTCCTGACCCGGGCGGCCGCTCCACCACACCCCCAGCCCGGTCGGGCCGGCTGCTTTACCCCGGCGGCCGCTCCACCACAACCGGAGACCCGCCGGGCCAGTTGGTTGACCCTGGCGGCCGCTCCACAACCGACCGAGCCCGGCCGGGCCGGCTTCCTGACCCGGGCGGGCCGCTCCACTACACCCCGAGCCCGGCCGGGCCGGCTGCTTTACCCCGGCGGCCGCTCCACCACAACCGGATCCCCGCCCGGCCAGCTGGTTGACCCGGGCGGCCGCTCCACAACCGACCGAGCCCGGCCGGCCCGGCTTCCTGACCCGGGCGGCCGCTCCACCACACCCCGAGCCGGGCCGGGCCGGCTGCTTTACCCCGGCGGCCGCTCCACCACAACCGGAGCCCCGCCGAGCCAGCTGGTTGACCCGGGCGGCCGCTCCACCACAGACCGAGCCTGGCCGGGACGGCCTCCTGACCCCGGGCGGCCGCTCCACCACACCCCCAGCCCGTTCGGGCCGGCTGCTTTACCCCGGCGGCCGCTCCACCACAACCGGAGCCCCGCCGGGCCAGCTGGTTGACCCTGGCGGCCGCTCCACAACCGACCCGAGCCCGGCCGGGCCGGCTTCCTGACCCCGGGCGGCCGCTCCACCACACCCCGAGCCCGGCCGGGCCGGCTGCTTTACCCCCGGCGGCCGCTCCACCACAACCGGAGCCCCGCCGGGCCAGCTGGTTGACCCGGGCGGCCGCTCCACAACCGACCGAGCCCGGCCGGGCCGGCTTCCTGGACCCGGGCGGGGCCGTTCCACCACACCCCGAGCCCGGCCGGGCCGGCTGCTTTACCACGGCGGCCGCTCCACCACAACCGGATCCCCGCCGGGCCAGCTGGTTGACCCGGGCGGCCGCTCCACAACCGACCGAGCCCGGCCGGGCCGGCTTCCTGACCCGGGCGGCCGCTCCACCACACCCCGAGCCGGGCCGGGCCGGCTGCTTTACCCCGGCGGCCGCTCCACCACAACCGGAGCCCCGCCAGGCCAGCTGGTTGACCCGGGCGGCCGCTCCACAACCGACCGAGCCCGGCCGGGCCGGCTTCCTGACCCCGGCGGCCGCTCCACCACAACCCCAGCCCGGCCGGTCCGGCTGCTTTACCCCGGCGGCCGCTCCACCACAACCGGAGCCCAGCCGGGCCAGCTGGTTGACCCGGGCGGGCCGGTCCACAACAGACCGAGCCCGGCCGGGCCGGCTTCCTGACCCGGGCGGCCATTCCACCACACCCGAGACGGGCCGGGCCGGCTGCCTTACCCCGGCGGCCGCTCCACCACAACCGGATCCCCGCCGAGCCAGCTGGTTGACCCGGGCGGCCGCTCCACCACAGACCGAGCCTGGCCCGGGGCCGGCCTCCTGACCCGGGCGGCCGCTCCACCACACCCCCAGCCCGGTCGGGCCGGCTGCTTTACCCCGGCGGCCGCTCCACCACAACCGGAGACCCGCCGGGCCAGTTGGTTGACCCTGGCGGCCGCTCCACAACCGACCGAGCCCGGCCGGGCCGGCTTCCTGACCCGGGCGGCCGCTCCACTACACCCCGAGCCCGGCCGGGCCGGCTGCTTTACCCCGGCGGCCGCTCCACCACAACCGGATCCCCGCCGGGCCAGCTGGTTGACCCGGGCGGCCGCTCCACAACCGACCGAGCCCGGCCGGGCCGGCTTCCTGACCCGGGCGGCCGCTCCACCACACCCCGAGCCGGCCGGGCCGGCTGCTTTACCCCGGCGGCCGCTCCACCACAACCGGAGCCTCGCCGGGCCAGCTGGTTGACCCGGGCGGCCGCTCCACAACCGACCGAGCCTGGCCGGGCCGGCTTCCTGACCCGGGCGGCCGCTCCACCACACCCCGAGCCGGCCGGGCCGGCTGCTTTACCCCGGCGGCCGCTCCACCACAACCGGAGCCCCGCCGGGCCAGCTGGTTGACCCGGGCGGCCGCTCCACAACCGACCGAGCCCGGCCGGGCCGGCTTCCTGACCCGGGCGGCCGCTCCACCACACCCCGAGCCCGGCCGGGCCGGCTGCTTTACCCCGGCGGCCGCTCCACCACAACCGGATCCCCGCCGGGCCAGCTGGTTGACCCGGGCGGCCGCTCCACAACCGACCGAGCCCGGCCGGGCCGGCTTCCTGACCCGGGCGGCCGCTCCACCACACCCCGAGCCGGGCCGGGCCGGCTGCTTTACCCCGGCGGCCGGTCCACCACAACCGGAGCCCCGCCAGGCCAGCTGGTTGACCCGGGCGGCCGCTCCACAACCGACCGAGCCCGGCCGGGCCGGCTTCCTGACCCCGGCGGCCGCTCCACCACAACCCCAGCCCGGCCGGTCCGGCTGCTTTACCCCGGCGGCCGCTCCACCACAACCGGAGCCCAGCCGGGCCAGCTGGTTGACAGGGGCGGCCGGTCCACAACAGACCGAGCCCGGCCGGGCCGGCTTCCTGACCCGGGCGGCCGTTCCACCACACCCCGAGACGGGCCGGGCCGGCTGCTTTACCCCGGCGGCCGCTCCACCACAACCGGAGCCCCGCCCAGCCAGCTGGTTGACCCGGCGGCCGCTCCACCACAGACCGAGCCTGGCCGGGCCGGCCTCCCTGACCCGGGCGGCCGCTCCACCACACCCCCAGCCCGTTCGGGCCGGCTGCTTTACCCCGGCGGCCGCTCCACCACAACCGGAGCCCCGCCGGGCCAGCTGGTTGACCCTGGCGGCCGCTCCACAACCGACCGAGCCCGGCCGGGCCGGCTTCCTGACCCGGGCGGCCGCTCCACCACACCCCGAGCCCGGCCGGGCCGGCTGCCTTACCCCGGCGGCCGCTCCACCACAACCGGATCCCCGCCGGGCCAGCTGGTTGACCCGGGCGGCCGCTCCACAACCGACCCAGCCCGGCCGGGCCGGCTTCCTGCCCCGAGCCGGGCCGTGTCGGCTGCTTTACCCCGGCGGCCGCTCCACCACAACCAAAGCCCCGCTGGGCCAGCTGGTTGACCCGGGCGGCCGCTTCACAACCGACCGAGCCCGGCCGGGCCGGCTTCCTGACCCCGGCGGCCGCTCCACCACAACCCCAGCCCGGCCGGCCCGGCTGCTTTACCCCGGCGGCCGCTCCACCAAAACCGGAGCCCCGCCGGGCCAGCTGGTTGACCCGGGCGGCCGCGCCACCACAGACCGAGCCTGGCCGGGCCGGCCTCCTTACCCGGGCGGCCGCTCCACCACACCCCCAGCCCGGCCGGGCCGGCTGCTTTACCCCGGCGGCCGCTCCACCACAACCGGAGCCCCGCCGGGCCAGCTGGTTGACCCGGGCGGCCGCTCCACAACCGACCGAGCCCGGCCGGGCCGGCTTCCTGACCCGGGCGGCCGCTCCACCACACCCCGAGCCGGGCCGGGCCGGCTGCTTTACCCCGGCGGCCGCTCCACCACAACCGGAGCCCCGCCGGGCCAGCTGGTTGACCCGGGCGGCCGCTCCACAACCGACCGAGCCCGGCCGGGCCGGCTTCCTGACCCGGGCGGCCGCTCCACCACACCCCGAGCCGGGCCGTGTCGGCTGCTTTACCCCGGCGGCCGCTCCACCACAACCAAAGCCCCGCTGGGCCAGCTGGTTGACCCGGGCGGCCGCTTCACAACCGACCGAGCCCGGCCGGGCCGGCTTCCTGACCCCGGCGGCCGCTCCACCACAACCCCAGCCCGGCCGGGCCGGCTGCTTTACCCCGGCGGCCGCTCCACCAAAACCAGAGCCCCGCTGGGCCAGCTGGTTGACCCGGGCGGCCGCTCCACCACAGACCGAGCCCGGCCGGGCCGGCTTCCTGACCCGGGCGGCCGCTCCACCACACCCCGAGCCCGGCCGGGCCGGCTGCTTTACCCCGGCGGCCGCTCCACCACAACCGGAGCCCCGCCGGGCCAGCTGGTTGACCCGGGCGGCCGCTCCACAACCCACCGAGCCCGGCCGGGCCGGCTTCCTGACCCGGGCGGCCGCTCCACCACACCCCGAGCCGGGCCGGGCCGGCTGCTTTACCCCGGCGGCCGCTCCACCACAACCGGAGGCCCGCCAGGACAGCTGGTTGACCCGGGCTGCCGCTCCACAACCGACCGAGCCCGGCCGGGCCGGCTTCCTGACCCCGGCGGCCGCTCCACCACAACCCCAGCCCGCCCGGTCCGGCTGCTTTACCCCGGCGGCCGCTCCACCACAACCGGAGCCCAGCCGGGCCAGCTGGTTGACCCGGGCGGCCGGTCCACAACAGACCGAGCCCGGCCGGGCCGGCTTCCTGACCCGGGCGGCCGTTCCACCACACCCCGAGACGGGCCGGGCCGGCTGCTTTACCCCGGCGGCCGCTCCACCACAACCGGAGCCCCGCCGAGCCAGCTGGTTGACCCGGGCGGCCGCTCCACCACAGACCGAGCCTGGCCGGGCCGGCCTCCTGACCCGGGCGGCCGCTCCACCACACCCCCAGCCCGGTCGGGCCGGCTGCTTTACCCCGGCGGCCGCTCCACCACAACCGGAGACCCGCCGGGCCAGTTGGTTGACCCTGGCGGCCGCTCCACAACCGACCGAGCCCGGCCGGGCCGGCTTCCTGACCCGGGCGGCCGCTCCACTACACCCCGAGCCCGGCCGGGCCGGCTGCTTTACCCCGGCGGCCGCTCCACCACAACCGGATCCCCGCCGGGCCAGCTGGTTGACCCGGGCGGCCGCTCCACAACCGACCGAGCCCGGCCGGGCCGGCTTCCTGACCCGGGCGGCCGCTCCACCACACCCCGAGCCGGGCCGGGCCGGCTGCTTTACCCCGGCGGCCGCTCCACCACAACCGGAGCCTCGCCGGGCCAGCTGGTTGACCCGGGCGGCCGCTCCACAACCGACCGAGCCTGGCCGGGCCGGCTTCCTGACCCGGGCGGCCGCTCCACCACACCCCGAGCCGGCCGGGCCGGCTGCTTTACCCCGGCGGCCGCTCCACCACAACCGGAGCCCCGCCGGGCCAGCTGGTTGACCCGGGCGGCCGCTCCACAACCGACCGAGCCCGGCCGGGCCGGCTTCCTGACCCGGGCGGCCGCTCCACCACACCCCGAGCCCGGCCGGGCCGGCTGCTTTACCCCGGCGGCCACTCCACCACAACCGGATCCCCGCCGGGCCAGCTGGTTGACCCGGGCGGCCGCTCCACAACCGACCGAGCCCGGCCGGGCCGGCTTCCTGACCCGGGCGGCCGCTCCACCACACCCCGAGCCGGGCCGGGCCGGCTGCTTTACCCCGGCGGCCGCTCCACCACAACCGGAGCCCCGCCAGGCCAGCTGGTTGACCCGGGCGGCCGCTCCACAACCGACCGAGCCCGGCCGGGCCGGCTTTCTGACCCCGGCGGCCGCTCCACCACAACCCCAGCCCGGCCGGTCCGGCTGCTTTACCCCGGCGGCCGCTCCACCACAACCGGAGCCCAGCCGGGCCAGCTGGTTGACAGGGGCGGCCGGTCCACAACAGACCGAGCCCGGCCGGGCCGGCTTCCTGACCTGGGCGGCCGTTCCACCACACCCCGAGACGGGCCGGGCCGGCTGCTTTACCCCGGCGGCCGCTCCACCAAAACCGGAGCCCCGCCCAGCCAGCTGGTTGACCCGGGCGGCCGCTCCACCACAGACCGAGCCTGGCCGGGCCGGCCTCCTGACCCGGGCGGCCGCTCCACCACACCCCCAGCCCGTTCGGGCCGGCTGCTTTACCCCGGCGGCCGCTCCACCACAACCGGAGCCCCGCCGGGCCAGCTGGTTGACCCTGGCGGCCGCTCCACAACCGACCGAGCCCGGCCGGGCCGGCTTCCTGACCCGGGCGGCCGCTCCACCACACCCCGAGCCCGGCCGGGCCGGCTGCCTTACCCCGGCGGCCGCTCCACCACAACCGGATCCCCGCCGGGCCAGCTGGTTGACCCGGGCGGCCGCTCCACAACCGACCCAGCCCGGCCGGGCCGGCTTCCTGACCCGGGCGGCCGCTCCACCACACCCCGAGCCGGGCCGTGTCGGCTGCTTTACCCCGGCGGCCGCTCCACCACAACCAAAGCCCCGCTGGGCCAGCTGGTTGACCCGGGCGGCCGCTTCACAACCGACCGAGCCCGGCCGGGCCGGCTTCCTGACCCCGGCGGCCGCTCCACCACAACCCCAGCCCGGCCGGGCCGGCTGCTTTACCCCGGCGGCCGCTCCACCAAAACCGGAGCCCCGCCGGGCCAGCTGGTTGACCCGGGCGGCCGCGCCACCACAGACCGAGCCTGGCCGGGCCGGCCTCCTGACCCGGGCGGCCGCTCCACCACACCCCCAGCCCGGCCGGGCCGGCTGCTTTACCCCGGCGGCCGCTCCACCACAACCGGAGCCCCGCCGGGCCAGCTGGTTGACCCGGGCGGCCGCTCCACAACCGACCGAGCCCGGCCGGGCCGGCTTCCTGACCCGGGCGGCCGCTCCACCACACCCCGAGCCGGGCCGGGCCGGCTGCTTTACCCCGGCGGCCGCTCCACCACAACCGGAGCCCCGCCGGGCCAGCTGGTTGACCCGGGCGGCCGCTCCACAACCGACCGAGCCCGGCCGGGCCGGCTTCCTGACCCGGGCGGCCGCTCCACCAAACCCCGAGCCCGGCCGGGCCGGCTGCTTTACCCCGGCGGCCGCTCCACCACAACCGGATCCCCGCCGGGCCAGCTGGTTGACCCGGGCGGCCGCTCCACAACCGACCGAGCCCGGCCGGGCCGGCTTCCTGACCCGGGCGGCCGCTCCACCACACCCCGAGCCGGGCCGGGCCGGCTGCTTTACCCCGGCGGCCGCTCCACCACAACCGGAGCCCCGCCAGGCCAGCTGGTTGACCCGGGCGGCCGCTCCACAACCGACCGAGCCCGGCCGGGCCGGCTTCCTGACCCCGGCGGCCGCTCCACCACAACCCCAGCCCGGCCGGTCCGGCTGCTTTACCCCGGCGGCCGCTCCACCACAACCGGAGCCCAGCCGGGCCAGCTGGTTGACCCGGGCGGCCGCGCCACCACAGACCGAGCCTGGCCGGGCCGGCCTCCTGACCCGGGCGGCCGCTCCACCACACCCCCAGCCCGGCCGGGCCGGCTGCTTTACCCCGGCGGCCGCTCCACCACAACCGGAGCCCCGCCGGGCCAGCTGGTTGACCCGGGCGGCCGCTCCACAACCGACCGAGCCCGGCCGGGCCGGCTTCCTGACCCGGGCGGCCGCTCCACCACACCCCGAGCCGGGCCGGGCCGGCTGCTTTACCCCGGCGGCCGCTCCACCACAACCGGAGCCCCGCCGGGCCAGCTGGTTGACCCGGGCGGCCGCTCCACAACCGACCGAGCCCGGCCGGGCCGGCTTCCTGACCCGGGCGGCCGCTCCACCAAACCCCGAGCCCGGCCGGGCCGGCTGCTTTACCCCGGCGGCCGCTCCACCACAACCGGATCCCCGCCGGGCCAGCTGGTTGACCCGGGCGGCCGCTCCACAACCGACCGAGCCCGGCCGGGCCGGCTTCCTGACCCGGGCGGCCGCTCCACCACACCCCGAGCCGGGCCGGGCCGGCTGCATTACCCCGGCGGCCGCTCCACCACAACCGGAGCCCCGCCAGGCCAGCTGGTTGACCCGGGCGGCCGCTCCACAACCGACCGAGCCCGGCCGGGCCGGCTTCCTGACCCCGGCGGCCGCTCCACCACAACCCCAGCCCGGCCGGTCCGGCTGCTTTACCCCGGCGGCCGCTCCACCACAACCGGAGCCCAGCCGGGCCAGCTGGTTGACCCGGGCGGCCGGTCCACAACAGACCGAGCCCGGCCGGGCCGGCTTCCTGACCCGGGCGGCCGTTCCACCACACCCCGAGACGGGCCGGGCCGGCTGCCTTACCCCGGCGGCCGCTCCACCACAACCGGATCCCCGCCGGGCCAGCTGGTTGACCCGGGCGGCCGCTCCACAACCGACCGAGCCCGGCCGGGCCGGCTTCCTGACCCGGGCGGCCGCTCCACCACACCCCGAGCCGGGCCGTGTCGGCTGCTTTACCCCGGCGGCCGCTCCACCACAACCAAAGCCCCGCTGGGCCAGCTGGTTGACCCGGGCGGCCGCTTCACAACCGACCGAGCCCGGCCGGGCCGGCTTCCTGACCCCGGCGGCCGCTCCACCACAACCCCAGCCCGGCCGGGCCGGCTGCTTTACCCCGGCGGCCGCTCCACCAAAACCGGAGCCCCGCCGGGCCAGCTGGTTGACCCGGGCGGCCGCTCCACCACAGACCGAGCCTGGCCGGGCCGGCCTCCTGACCCGGGCGGCCGCTCCACCACACCCCCAGCCCGGCCGGGCCGGCTGCTTTACCCCGGCGGCCGCTCCACCACAACCGGAGCCCCGCCGGGCCAGCTGGTTGACCCGGGCGGCCGCTCCACAACCGACCGAGCCCGGCCGGGCCGGCTTCCTGACCCGGGCGGCCGCTCCACCACACCCCGAGCCGGGCCGGGCCGGCTGCTTTACCCCGGCGGCCGCTCCACCACAACCGGAGCCCCGCCGGGCCAGCTGGTTGACCCGGGCGGCCGCTCCACAACCGACCGAGCCCGGCCGGGCCGGCTTCCTGACCCGGGCGGCCGCTCCACCACACCCCGAGCCCGGCCGGGCCGGCTGCTTTACCCCGGCGGCCGCTCCACCACAACCGGATCCCCGCCGGGCCAGCTGGTTGACCCGGGCGGCCGCTCCACAACCGACCGAGCCCGGCCGGGCCGGCTTCCTGACCCCGGCGGCCGCTCCACCACAACCCCAGCCCGGCCGGTCCGGCTGCTTTACCCCGGCGGCCGCTCCACCACAACCGGAGCCCAGCCGGGCCAGCTGGTTGACCCGGGCGGCCGGTCCACAACAGACCGAGCCCGGCCGGGCCGGCTTCCTGACCCGGGCGGCCGTTCCACCACACCCCGAGACGGGCCGGGCCGGCTGCTTTACCCCGGCGGCCGCTCCACCACAACCGGAGCCCCGCCGAGCCAGCTGGTTGACCCGGGCGGCCGCTCCACCACAGACCGAGCCTGGCCGGGCCGGCCTCCTGACCCGGGCGGCCGCTCCACCACACCCCCAGCCCGCCCGGTCCGGCTGCTTTACCCCGGCGGCCGCTCCACCACAACCGGAGCCCAGCCGGGCCAGCTGGTTGACCCGGGCGGCCGGTCCACAACAGACCGAGCCCGGCCGGGCCGGCTTCCTGACCCGGGCGGCCGTTCCACCACACCCCGAGACGGGCCGGGCCGGCTGCTTTACCCCGGCGGCCGCTCCACCACAACCGGAGCCCCGCCGAGCCAGCTGGTTGACCCGGGCGGCCGCTCCACCACAGACCGAGCCTGGCCGGGCCGGCCTCCTGACCCGGGCGGCCGCTCCACCACACCCCCAGCCCGGTCGGGCCGGCTGCTTTACCCCGGCGGCCGCTCCACCACAACCGGAGACCCGCCGGGCCAGTTGGTTGACCCTGGCGGCCGCTCCACAACCGACCGAGCCCGGCCGGGCCGGCTTCCTGACCCGGGCGGCCGCTCCACTACACCCCGAGCCCGGCCGGGCCGGCTGCTTTACCCCGGCGGCCGCTCCACCACAACCGGATCCCCGCCGGGCCAGCTGGTTGACCCGGGCGGCCGCTCCACAACCGACCGAGCCCGGCCGGGCCTTCTTCCTGACCCGGGCGGCCGCTCCACCACACCCCGAGCCGGGCCGGGCCGGCTGCTTTACCCCGGCGGCCGCTCCACCACAACCGGAGCCTCGCCGGGCCAGCTGGTTGACCCGGGCGGCCGCTCCACAACCGACCGAGCCCGGCCGGGCCGGCTTCCTGACCCGGGCGGCCGCTCCACCACACCCCGAGCCGGCCGGGCCGGCTGCTTTACCCCGGCGGCCGCTCCACCACAACCGGAGCCCCGCCGGGCCAGCTGGTTGACCCGGGCGGCCGCTCCACAACCGACCGAGCCCGGCCGGGCCGGCTTCCTGACCCGGGCGGCCGCTCCACCACACCCCGAGCCCGGCCGGGCCGGCTGCTTTACCCCGGCGGCCGCTCCACCACAACCGGATCCCCGCCGGGCCAGCTGGTTGACCCGGGCGGCCGCTCCACAACCGACCGAGCCCGGCCGGGCCGGCTTCTTGACCCGGGCGGCCGCTCCACCACACCCCGAGCCGGGCCGGGCCGGCTGCTTTACCCCGGCGGCCGCTCCACCACAACCGGAGCCCCGCCAGGCCAGCTGGTTGACCCGGGCGGCCGCTCCACAACCGACCGAGCCCGGCCGGGCCGGCTTCCTGACCCCGGCGGCCGCTCCACCACAACCCCAGCCCGGCCGGTCCGTCTGCTTTACCCCGGCGGCCGCTCCACCACAACCGGAGCCCAGCCGGGCCAGCTGGTTGACAGGGGCGGCCGGTCCACAACAGACCGAGCCCGGCCGGGCCGGCTTCCTGACCCGGGCGGCCGTTCCACCACACCCCGAGACGGGCCGGGCCGGCTGCTTTACCCCGGCGGCCGCTCCACCACAACCGGAGCCCCGCCCAGCCAGCTGGTTGACCCGGGCGGCCGCTCCACAACCGACCGAGCCCGGCCGGGCCGGCTTCCTGACCCGGGCGGCCGCTCCACCACACCCCGAGCCCGGCCGGGCCGGCTGCCTTACCCCGGCGGCCGCTCCACCACAACCGGATCCCCGCCGGGCCAGCTGGTTGACCCGGGCGGCCGCTCCACAACCGACCCAGCCCGGCCGGGCCGGCTTCCTGACCCGGGCGGCCGCTCCACCACACCCCGAGCCGGGCCGTGTCGGCTGCTTTACCCCGGCGGCCGCTCCACCACAACCAAAGCCCCGCTGGGCCAGCTGGTTGACCCGGGCGGCCGCTTCACAACCGACCGAGCCCGGCCGGGCCGGCTTCCTGACCCCGGCGGCCGCTCCACCACAACCCCAGCCCGGCCGGGCCGGCTGCTTTACCCCGGCGGCCGCTCCACCAAAACCGGAGCCCCGCCGGGCCAGCTGGTTGACCCGGGCGGCCGCGCCACCACAGACCGAGCCTGGCCGGGCCGGCCTCCTGACCCGGGCGGCCGCTCCACCACACCCCCAGCCCGGCCGTGCCGGCTGCTTTACCCCGGCGGCCGCTCCACCACAACCGGAGCCCCGCCGGGCCAGCTGGTTGACCCGGGCGGCCGCTCCACAACCGACCGAGCCCGGCCGGGCCGGCTTCCTGACCCGGGCGGCCGCTCCACCACACCCCGAGCCGGGCCGGGCCGGCTGCTTTACCCCGGCGGCCGCTCCACCACAACCGGAGCCCCGCCGGGCCAGCTGGTTGACCCGGGCGGCCGCTCCACAACCGACCGAGCCCGGCCGGGCCGGCTTCCTGACCCGGGCGGCCGCTCCACCAAACCCCGAGCCCGGCCGGGCCGGCTGCTTTACCCCGGCGGCCGCTCCACCACAACCGGATCCCCGCCGGGCCAGCTGGTTGACCCGGGCGGCCGCTCCACAACCGACCGAGCCCGGCCGGGCCGGCTTCCTGACCCGGGCGGCCGCTCCACCACACCCCGAGCCGGGCCGGGCCGGCTGCTTTACCCCGGCGGCCGCTCCACCACAACCGGAGCCCCGCCAGGCCAGCTGGTTGACCCGGGCGGCCGCTCCACAACCGACCGAGCCCGGTTGGGCCGGCTTCCTGACCCCGGCGGCCGCTCCACCACAACCCCAGCCCGGCCGGTCCGGCTGCTTTACCCCGGCGGCCGCTCCACCACAACCGGAGCCCAGCCGGGCCAGCTGGTTGACCCGGGCGGCCGCGCCACCACAGACCGAGCCTGGCCGGGCCGGCCTCCTGACCCGGGCGGCCGCTCCACCACACCCCCAGCCCGGCCGGGCCGGCTGCTTTACCCCGGCGGCCGCTCCACCACAACCGGAGCCCCGCCGGGCCAGCTGGTTGACCCGGGCGGCCGCTCCACAACCGACCGAGCCCGGCCGGGCCGGCTTCCTGACCCGGGCGGCCGCTCCATCAAACCCCGAGCCCGGCCGGGCCGGCTGCTTTACCCCGGCGGCCGCTCCACCACAACCGGATCCCCGCCGGGCCAGCTGGTTGACCCGGGCGGCCGCTCCACAACCGACCGAGCCCGGCCGGGCCGGCTTCCTGACCCGGGCGGCCGCTCCACCACACCCCGAGCCGGGCCGGGCCGGCTGCTTTACCCCGGCGGCCGCTCCACCACAACCGGAGCCCCGCCAGGCCAGCTGGTTGACCCGGGCGGCCGCTCCACAACCGACCGAGCCCGGCCGGGCCGGCTTCCTGACCCCGGCGGCCGCTCCACCACAACCCCAGCCCGGCCGGTCCGGCTGCTTTACCCCGGCGGCCGCTCCACCACAACCGGAGCCCAGCCGGGCCAGCTGGTTGACCCGGGCGGCCGCGCCACCACAGACCGAGCCTGGCCGGGCCGGCCTCCTGACCCGGGCGGCCGCTCCACCACACCCCCAGCCCGGCCGGGCCGGCTGCTTTACCCCGGCGGCCGCTCCACCACAACCGGAGCCCCGCCGGGCCAGCTGGTTGACCCGGGCGGCCGCTCCACAACCGACCGAGCCCGGCCGGGCCGGCTTCCTGACCCGGGCGGCCGCTCCACCACACCCCGAGCCGGGCCGGGCCGGCTGCTTTACCCCGGCGGCCGCTCCACCACAACCGGAGCCCCGCCGGGCCAGCTGGTTGACCCGGGCGGCCGCTCCACAACCGACCGAGCCCGGCCGGGCCGGCTTCCTGACCCGGGCGGCCGCTCCACCAAACCCCGAGCCCGCCCGGGCCGGCTGCTTTACCCCGGCGGCCGCTCCACCACAACCGGATCCCCGCCGGGCCAGCTGGTTGACCCGGGCGGCCGCTCCACAACCGACCGAGCCCGGCCGGGCCGGCTTCCTGACCCGGGCGGCCGCTCCACCACACCCCGAGCCGGGCCGGGCCGGCTGCTTTACCCCGGCGGCCGCTCCACCACAACCGGAGCCCCGCCAGGCCAGCTGGTTGACCCGGGCGGCCGCTCCACAACCGACCGAGCCCGGCCGGGCCGGCTTCCTGACCCCGGCGGCCGCTCCACCACAACCCCAGCCCGGCCGGTCCGGCTGCTTTACCCCGGCGGCCGCTCCACCACAACCGGAGCCCAGCCGGGCCAGCTGGTTGACCCGGGCGGCCGGTCCACAACAGACCGAGCCCGGCCGGGCCGGCTTCCTGACCCGGGCGGCCGTTCCACCACACCCCGAGACGGGCCGGGCCGGCTGCCTTACCCCGGCGGCCGCTCCACCACAACCGGATCCCCGCCGGGCCAGCTGGTTGACCCGGGCGGCCGCTCCACAACCGACCGAGCCCGGCCGGGCCGGCTTCCTGACCCGGGCGGCCGCTCCACCACACCCCGAGCCGGGCCGTGTCGGCTGCTTTACCCCGGCGGCCGCTCCACCACAACCAAAGCCCCGCTGGGCCAGCTGGTTGACCCGGGCGGCCGCTTCACAACCGACCGAGCCCGGCCGGGCCGGCTTCCTGACCCCGGCGGCCGCTCCACCACAACCCCAGCCCGGCCGGGCCGGCTGCTTTACCCCGGCGGCCGCTCCACCAAAACCGGAGCCCCGCCGGGCCAGCTGGTTGACCCGGGCGGCCGCTCCACCACAGACCGAGCCTGGCCGGGCCGGCCTCCTGACCCGGGCGGCCGCTCCACCACACCCCCAGCCCGGCCGGGCCGGCTGCTTTACCCCGGCGGCCGCTCCACCACAACCGGAGCCCCCGCCGGGCCAGCTGGTTGACCCGGGCGGCCGCTCCACAACCGACCGAGCCCGGCCGGGCCGGCTTCCTGACCCGGGCGGCCGCTCCACCACACCCCGAGCCGGGCCGGGCCGGCTGCTTTACCCCGGCGGCCGCTCCACCACAACCGGAGCCCCGCCGGGCCAGCTGGTTGACCCGGGCGGCCGCTCCACAACCGACCGAGCCCGGCCGGGCCGGCTTCCTGACCCGGGCGGCCGCTCCACCACACCCCGAGCCCGGCCGGGCCGGCTGCTTTACCCCGGCGGCCGCTCCACCACAACCGGATCCCCGCCGGGCCAGCTGGTTGACCCGGGCGGCCGCTCCACAACCGACCGAGCCCGGCCGGGCCGGCTTCCGGACCCCGGCGGCCGCTCCACCACAACCCCAGCCCGGCCGGTCCGGCTGCTTTACCCCGGCGGCCGCTCCACCACAACCGGAGCCCAGCCGGGCCAGCTGGTTGACCCGGGCGGCCGGTCCACAACAGACCGAGCCCGGCCGGGCCGGCTTCCTGACCCGGGCGGCCGTTCCACCACACCCCGAGACGGGCCGGGCCGGCTGCTTTACCCCGGCGGCCGCTCCACCACAACCGGAGCCCCGCCGAGCCAGCTGGTTGACCCGGGCGGCCGCTCCACCACAGACCGAGCCTGGCCGGGCCGGCCTCCTGACCCGGGCGGCCGCTCCACCACACCCCCAGCCCGCCCGGTCCGGCTGCTTTACCCCGACGGCCGCTCCACCACAACCGGAGCCCAGCCGGGCCAGCTGGTTGACCCGGGCGGCCGGTCCACAACAGACCGAGCCCGGCCGGGCCGGCTTCCTGACCCGGGCGGCCGTTCCACCACACCCCGAGACGGGCCGGGCCGGCTGCTTTACCCCGGCGGCCGCTCCACCACAACCGGAGCCCCGCCGAGCCAGCTGGTTGACCCGGGCGGCCGCTCCACCACAGACCGAGCCTGGCCGGGCCGGCCTCCTGACCCGGGCGGCCGCTCCACCACACCTCCAGCCCGGTCGGGGCCGGCTGCTTTACCCCGGCGGCCGCTCCACCACAACCGGAGACCCGCCGGGCCAGTTGGTTGACCCTGGCGGCCGCTCCACAACCGACCGAGCCCGGCCGGGCCGGCTTCCTGACCCGGGCGGCCGCTCCACTACACCCCGAGCCCGGCCGGGCCGGCTGCTTTACCCCGGCGGCCGCTCCACCACAACCGGATCCCCGCCGGGCCAGCTGGTTGACCCGGGCGGCCGCTCCACAACCGACCGAGCCCGGCCGGGCCGGCTTCCTGACCCGGGCGGCCGCTCCACCACACCCCGAGCCGGGCCGGGCCGGCTGCTTTACCCCGGCGGCCGCTCCACCACAACCGGAGCCTCGCCGGGCCAGCTGGTTGACCCGGGCGGCCGCTCCACAACCGACCGAGCCTGGCCGGGCCGGCTTCCTGACCCGGGCGGCCGCTCCACCACACCCCGAGCCGGCCGGGCCGGCTGCTTTACCCCGGCGGCCGCTCCACCACAACCGGAGCCCCGCCGGGCCAGCTGGTTGACCCGGGCGGCCGCTCCACAACCGACCGAGCCCGGCCGGGCCGGCTTCCTGACCCGGGCGGCCGCTCCACCACACCCCGAGCCCGGCCGGGCCGGCTGCTTTACCCCGGCGGCCGCTCCACCACAACCGGATCCCCGCCGGGCCAGCTGGTTGACCCGGGCGGCCGCTCCACAACCGACCGAGCCCGGCCGGGCCGGCTTCTTGACCCGGGCGGCCGCTCCACCACACCCCGAGCCGGGCCGGGCCGGCTGCTTTACCCCGGCGGCCGCTCCACCACAACCGGAGCCCCGCCAGGCCAGCTGGTTGACCCGGGCGGCCGCTCCACAACCGACCGAGCCCGGCCGGGCCGGCTTCCTGACCCCGGCGGCCGCTCCACCACAACCCCAGCCCGGCCGGTCCGGCTGCTTTACCCCGGCGGCCGCTCCACCACAACCGGAGCCCAGCCGGGCCAGCTGGTTGACAGGGGCGGCCGGTCCACAACAGACCGAGCCCGGCCGGGCCGGCTTCCTGACCCGGGCGGCCGTTCCACCACACCCCGAGACGGGCCGGGCCGGCTGCTTTACCCCGGCGGCCGCTCCACCACAACCGGAGCCCCGCCCAGCCAGCTGGTTGACCCGGGCGGCCGCTCCACCACAGACCGAGCCTGGCCGGGCCGGCCTCCTGACCCGGGCGGCCGCTCCACCACACCCCCAGCCCGTTCGGGCCGGCTGCTTTACCCCGGCGGCCGCTCCACCACAACCGGAGCCCCGCCGGGCCAGCTGGTTGACCCTGGCGGCCGCTCCACAACCGACCGAGCCCGGCCGGGCCGGCTTCCTGACCCGGGCGGCCGCTCCACCACACCCCGAGCCCGGCCGGGCCGGCTGCCTTACCCCGGCGGCCGCTCCACCACAACCGGATCCCCGCCGGGCCAGCTGGTTGACCCGGGCGGCCGCTCCACAACCGACCCAGCCCGGCCGGGCCGGCTTCCTGACCCGGGCGGCCGCTCCACCACACCCCGAGCCGGGCCGTGTCGGCTGCTTTACCCCGGCGGCCGCTCCACCACAACCAAAGCCCCGCTGGGCCAGCTGGTTGACCCGGGCGGCCGCTTCACAAACCGACCGAGCCCGGCCGGGCCGGCTTCCTGACCCCGGCGGCCGCTCCACCACAACCCCAGCCCGGCCGGGCCGGCTGCTTTACCCCGGCGGCCGCTCCACCAAAACCGGAGCCCCGCCGGGCCAGCTGGTTGACCCGGGCGGCCGCGCCACCACAGACCGAGCCTGGCCGGGCCGGCCTCCTGACCCGGGCGGCCGCTCCACCACACCCCCAGCCCGGCCGTGCCGGCTGCTTTACCCCGGCGGCCGCTCCACCACAACCGGAGCCCCGCCGGGCCAGCTGGTTGACCCGGGCGGCCGCTCCACAACCGACCGAGCCCGGCCGGGCCGGCTTCCTGACCCGGGCGGCCGCTCCACCACACCCCGAGCCGGGCCGGGCCGGCTGCTTTACCCCGGCGGCCGCTCCACCACAACCGGAGCCCCGCCGGGCCAGCTGGTTGACCCGGGCGGCCGCTCCACAACCGACCGAGCCCGGCCGGGCCGGCTTCCTGACCCGGGCGGCCGCTCCACCAAACCCCGAGCCCGGCCGGGCCGGCTGCTTTACCCCGGCGGCCGCTCCACCACAACCGGATCCCCGCCGGGCCAGCTGGTTGACCCGGGCGGCCGCTCCACAACCGACCGAGCCCGGCCGGGCCGGCTTCCTGACCCGGGCGGCCGCTCCACCACACCCCGAGCCGGGCCGGGCCGGCTGCTTTACCCCGGCGGCCGCTCCACCACAACCGGAGCCCCGCCAGGCCAGCTGGTTGACCCGGGCGGCCGCTCCACAACCGACCGAGCCCGGTTGGGCCGGCTTCCTGACCCCGGCGGCCGCTCCACCACAACCCCAGCCCGGCCGGTCCGGCTGCTTTACCCCGGCGGCCGCTCCACCACAACCGGAGCCCAGCCGGGCCAGCTGGTTGACCCGGGCGGCCGCTCCACAACCGACCGAGCCCGGCCGGGCCGGCTTCCTGACCCGGGCGGCCGCTCCACCACACCCCGAGCCGGGCCGGGCCGGCTGCTTTACCCCGGCGGCCGCTCCACCACAACCGGAGCCCCGCCGGGCCAGCTGGTTGACCCGGGCGGCCGCTCCACAACCGACCGAGCCCGGCCGGGCCGGCTTCCTGACCCGGGCGGCCGCTCCACCAAACCCCGAGCCCGGCCGGGCCGGCTGCTTTACCCCGGCGGCCGCTCCACCACAACCGGATCCCCGCCGGGCCAGCTGGTTGACCCGGGCGGCCGCTCCACAACCGACCGAGCCCGGCCGGGCCGGCTTCCTGACCCGGGCGGCCGCTCCACCACACCCCGAGCCGGGCCGGGCCGGCTGCTTTACCCCGGCGGCCGCTCCACCACAACCGGAGCCCCGCCAGGCCAGCTGGTTGACCCGGGCGGCCGCTCCACAACCGACCGAGCCCGGTTGGGCCGGCTTCCTGACCCCGGCGGCCGCTCCACCACAACCCCAGCCCGGCCGGTCCGGCTGCTTTACCCCGGCGGCCGCTCCACCACAACCGGAGCCCAGCCGGGCCAGCTGGTTGACCCGGGCGGCCGCTCCACAACCGACCGAGCCCGGCCGGGCCGGCTTCCTGACCCCGGCGGCCGCTCCACCACAACCCCAGCCCGGCCGGGCCGGCTGCTTTACCCCGGCGGCCGCTCCACCAAAACCGGAGCCCCGCCGGGCCAGCTGGTTGACCCGGGCGGCCGCGCCACCACAGACCGAGCCTGGCCGGGCCGGCCTCCTGACCCGGGCGGCCGCTCCACCACACCCCCAGCCCGGCCGTGCCGGCTGCTTTACCCCGGCGGCCGCTCCACCACAACCGGAGCCCCGCCGGGCCAGCTGGTTGACCCGGGCGGCCGCTCCACAACCGACCGAGCCCGGCCGGGCCGGCTTCCTGACCCGGGCGGCCGCTCCACCACACCCCGAGCCGGGCCGGGCCGGCTGCTTTACCCCGGCGGCCGCTCCACCACAACCGGAGCCCCGCCGGGCCAGCTGGTTGACCCGGGCGGCCGCTCCACAACCGACCGAGCCCGGCCGGGCCGGCTTCCTGACCCGGGCGGCCGCTCCACCAAACCCCGAGCCCGGCCGGGCCGGCTGCTTTACCCCGGCGGCCGCTCCACCACAACCGGATCCCCGCCGGGCCAGCTGGTTGACCCGGGCGGCCGCTCCACAACCGACCGAGCCCGGCCGGGCCGGCTTCCTGACCCGGGCGGCCGCTCCACCACACCCCGAGCCGGGCCGGGCCGGCTGCTTTACCCCCGGCGGCCGCTCCACCACAA
The DNA here is from genome assembly GCA_038363175.2 of Artibeus lituratus. Classification (NCBI taxonomy): domain Eukaryota; kingdom Metazoa; phylum Chordata; class Mammalia; order Chiroptera; family Phyllostomidae; genus Artibeus; species Artibeus lituratus. The sequence goes on along the minus strand of JBAWUR020000053.1, from coordinate 64,166 downwards.
CCGGAGCCCCGCCAGGCCAGCTGGTTGACCCGGGCGGCCGCTCCACAACCGACCGAGCCCGGTTGGGCCGGCTTCCTGACCCCGGCGGCCGCTCCACCACAACCCCAGCCCGGCCGGTCCGGCTGCTTTACCCCGGCGGCCGCTCCACCACAACCGGAGCCCAGCCGGGCCAGCTGGTTGACCCGGGCGGCCGCGCCACCACAGACCGAGCCTGGCCGGGCCGGCCTCCTGACCCGGGCGGCCGCTCCACCACACCCCCAGCCCGGCCGGGCCGGCTGCTTTACCCCGGCGGCCGCTCCACCACAACCGGAGCCCCGCCAGGCCAGCTGGTTGACCCGGGCGGCCGCTCCACAACCGACCGAGCCCGGCCGGGCCGGCTTCCTGACCCCGGCGGCCGCTCCACCACAACCCCAGCCCGGCCGGTCCGGCTGCTTTACCCCGGCGGCCGCTCCACCACAACCGGAGCCCAGCCGGGCCAGCTGGTTGACCCGGGCGGCCGGTCCACAACAGACCGAGCCCGGCCGGGCCGGCTTCCTGACCCGGGCGGCCGTTCCACCACACCCCGAGACGGGCCGGGCCGGCTGCCTTACCCCGGCGGCCGCTCCACCACAACCGGATCCCCGCCGGGCCAGCTGGTTGACCCGGGCGGCCGCTCCACAACCGACCGAGCCCGGCCGGGCCGGCTTCCTGACCCGGGCGGCCGCTCCACCACACCCCGAGCCGGGCCGTGTCGGCTGCTTTACCCCGGCGGCCGCTCCACCACAACCAAAGCCCCGCTGGGCCAGCTGGTTGACCCGGGCGGCCGCTTCACAACCGACCGAGCCCGGCCGGGCCGGCTTCCTGACCCCGGCGGCCGCTCCACCACAACCCCAGCCCGGCCGGGCCGGCTGCTTTACCCCGGCGGCCGCTCCACCAAAACCGGAGCCCCGCCGGGCCAGCTGGTTGACCCGGGCGGCCGCTCCACCACAGACCGAGCCTGGCCGGGCCGGCCTCCTGACCCGGGCGGCCGCTCCACCACACCCCCAGCCCGGCCGGGCCGGCTGCTTTACCCCGGCGGCCGCTCCACCACAACCGGAGCCCCGCCGGGCCAGCTGGTTGACCCGGGCGGCCGCTCCACAACCGACCGAGCCCGGCCGGGCCGGCTTCCTGACCCGGGCGGCCGCTCCACCACACCCCGAGCCGGGCCGGGCCGGCTGCTTTACCCCGGCGGCCGCTCCACCACAACCGGAGCCCCGCCGGGCCAGCTGGTTGACCCGGGCGGCCGCTCCACAACCGACCGAGCCCGGCCGGGCCGGCTTCCTGACCCGGGCGGCCGCTCCACCACACCCCGAGCCCGGCCGGGCCGGCTGCTTTACCCCGGCGGCCGCTCCACCACAACCGGATCCCCGCCGGGCCAGCTGGTTGACCCGGGCGGCCGCTCCACAACCGACCGAGCCCGGCCGGGCCGGCTTCCTGACCCCGGCGGCCGCTCCACCACAACCCCAGCCCGGCCGGTCCGGCTGCTTTACCCCGGCGGCCGCTCCACCACAACCGGAGCCCAGCCGGGCCAGCTGGTTGACCCGGGCGGCCGGTCCACAACAGACCGAGCCCGGCCGGGCCGGCTTCCTGACCCGGGCGGCCGTTCCACCACACCCCGAGACGGGCCGGGCCGGCTGCTTTACCCCGGCGGCCGCTCCACCACAACCGGAGCCCCGCCGAGCCAGCTGGTTGACCCGGGCGGCCGCTCCACCACAGACCGAGCCTGGCCGGGCCGGCCTCCTGACCCGGGCGGCCGCTCCACCACACCCCCAGCCTGGCCGGGCCGGCTGCTTTACCCCGGCGGCCGCTCCACCACAACCGGAGCCCCGCCGGGCCAGCTGGTTGACCCTGGCGGCCGCTCCACAACCGACCGAGCCCGGCCGGGCCGGCTTCCTGACCCGGGCGGCCGCTCCACCACACCCCGAGCCCGGCCGGGCCGGCTGCTTTACCCCGGCAGCCGCTCCACCACAACCGGATCCCCGCCGGGCCAGCTGGTTGACCCGGGCGGCCGCTCCGCAACCGACCGAGCCCGGCCGGGCCGGCTTCCTGACCCGGGCGGCCGCTCCACCACACCCCGAGCCGGGCCGTGTCGGCTGCTTTACCCCGGCGGCCGCTCCACCACAACCAAAGCCCCGCCGGGCCAGCTGGTTGACCCGGGCGGCCGCTTCACAACCGACCGAGCCCGGCCGGGCCTGCTTCCTGACCCCGGCGGCCGCTCCACCACAACCCCAGCCCGGCCGGTCCGGCTGCTTTACCCCGGCGGCCGCTCCACCACAACCGGAGCCCAGCCGGGCCAGCTGGTTGACCCGGGCGGCCGGTCCACAACAGACCGAGCCCGGCCGGGCCGGCTTCCTGACCCGGGCGGCCGTTCCACCACACCCCGAGACTGGCCGGGCCGGCTGCTTTACCCCGGCGGCCGCTCCACCACAACCGGAGCCCCGCCGAGCCAGCTGGTTGACCCGGGCGGCCGCTCCACCACAGACCGAGCCTGGCCGGGCCGGCCTCCTGACCCGGGCGGCCGCTCCACCACACCCCCAGCCCGGTCGGGCCGGCTGCTTTACCCTGGCGGCCGCTCCACCACAACCGGAGCCCCGCCGGGCCAGCTGGTTGACCCGGGCGGCCGCACCACAACCGACCGAGCCCGGCCGGGCCGGCTTCCTGACCCCGGCGGCCGCTCCACCACAACCCCAGCCCGGCCGGGCCGGCTGCTTTACCCCGGCGGCCGCTCCACCACAACCGGAGCCCCGCCGGGCCAGCTGGTTGACCCGGGCGGCCGCTCCACCACGGACCGAGCCTGGCCGGGCCGGCCTCCTGACCCGGGCGGCCGCATTACCACACCCACAGCCCGGCCGGGCCGGCTGCTTTACCCCGGCGGACGCTCCACCACAACCGGAGCCCCGCCGGGCCAGCTGGTTGACCCGGGAGCCGCTCCACAACCGACCGAGCCCTGGCCGGACCGGCTTCCTGACCCCGGCGGCCGCTCCACCACAACCCCAGCCCGGCCGGGCCGGCTGCTTTACCCCGGCGGCCGCTCCACCAAAACCGGAGCCCCGCCGGGCCAGCTGGTTGACCCGGGCGGCCGCTCCACCACAGACCGAGCCTGGCCGGGCCGGCCTCCTGTCCCGGGCGGCCGCTCCACCACACCCCCAGCCCGGCCGGGCCGGCTGCTTTACCCCGGCGGCCGCTCCACCACAACCAGAGCCCCGCCGGGCCAGCTGGTTGACCCGGGAGCCGCTCCACAACCGACCGAGCCCGGCCGGGCCTGCTTCCTGACCCGGGCGGCCGCTCCACCACACCCCGAGCCCGGCCGGGCCGGCTGCTTTACCCCGGCGGCCGCTCCACCACAACCGGAGCCCCGCCGGGCCAGCTGGTTGACCCGGGCGGCCGCTCCACAACCCACCGAGCCCGGCCGGGCCGGCTTCCTGACCCGGGCGGCCGCTCCACCACACCCCGAGCCGGGCCGGGCCGGCTGCTTTACCCCGGCGGCCGCTCCACCACAACCGGAGCCCCGCCAGGCCAGCTGGTTGACCCGGGCGGCCGCTCCACAACCGACCGAGCCCGGCCGGGCCGGCTTCCTGACCCCGGCGGCCGCTCCACCACAACCCCAGCCCGGCCGGTCCGGCTGCTTTACCCCGGCGGCCGCTCCACCACAACCGGAGCCCAGCCGGGCCAGCTGGTTGACCCGGGCGGCCGGTCCACAACAGACCGAGCCCGGCCGGGCCGGCTTCCTGACCCGGGCGGCCGTTCCACCACACCCCGAGACGGGCGGGGCCGGCTGCTTTACCCCGGCGGCCGCTCCACCACAACCGGAGCCCCGCCGAGCCAGCTGGTTGACCCGGGCGGCCGCTCCACCACAGACCGAGCCTGGCCGGGCCGGCCTCCTGACCCGGGCGGCAGCTCCACCACACCCCCAGCCCGGTCGGGCCGGCTGCTTTACCCCGGCGGCCGCTCCACCACAACCGGAGACCCGCCGGGCCAGTTGGTTGACCCTGGCGGCCGCTCCACAACCGACCGAGCCCGGCCGGGCCGGCTTCCTGACCCGGGCGGCCGCTCCACTACACCCCGAGCCCGGCCGGGCCGGCTGCTTTACCCCGGCGGCCGCTCCACCACAACCGGATCCCCGCCCGGCCAGCTGGTTGACCCGGGCGGCCGCTCCACAACCGACCGAGCCCGGCCGGGCCGGCTTCCTGACCCGGGCGGCCGCTCCACCACACCCCGAGCCGGGCCGGGCCGGCTGCTTTACCCCGGCGGCCGCTCCACCACAACCGGAGCCCCGCCGAGCCAGCTGGTTGACCCGGGCGGCCGCTCCACCACAGACCGAGCCTGGCCGGGCCGGCCTCCTGACCCGGGCGGCCGCTCCACCACACCCCCAGCCCGTTCGGGCCGGCTGCTTTACCCCGGCGGCCGCTCCACCACAACCGGAGCCCCGCCGGGCCAGCTGGTTGACCCTGGCGGCCGCTCCACAACCGACCGAGCCCGGCCGGGCCGGCTTCCTGACCCGGGCGGCCGCTCCACCACACCCCGAGCCCGGCCGGGCCGGCTGCTTTACCCCGGCGGCCGCTCCACCACAACCGGAGCCCCGCCGGGCCAGCTGGTTGACCCGGGCGGCCGCTCCACAACCGACCGAGCCCGGCCGGGCCGGCTTCCTGACCCGGGCGGCCGTTCCACCACACCCCGAGCCCGGCCGGGCCGGCTGCTTTACCACGGCGGCCGCTCCACCACAACCGGATCCCCGCCGGGCCAGCTGGTTGACCCGGGCGGCCGCTCCACAACCGACCGAGCCCGGCCGGGCCGGCTTCCTGACCCGGGCGGCCGCTCCACCACACCCCGAGCCGGGCCGGGCCGGCTGCTTTACCCCGGCGGCCGCTCCACCACAACCGGAGCCCCGCCAGGCCAGCTGGTTGACCCGGGCGGCCGCTCCACAACCGACCGAGCCCGGCCGGGCCGGCTTCCTGACCCCGGCGGCCGCTCCACCACAACCCCAGCCCGGCCGGTCCGGCTGCTTTACCCCGGCGGCCGCTCCACCACAACCGGAGCCCAGCCGGGCCAGCTGGTTGACCCGGGCGGCCGGTCCACAACAGACCGAGCTTGGCCGGGCCGGCTTCCTGACCCGGGCGGCCGTTCCACCACACCCCGAGACGGGCCGGGCCGGCTGCCTTACCCCGGCGGCCGCTCCACCACAACCGGATCCCCGCCGGGCCAGCTGGTTGACCCGGGCGGCCGCTCCACAACCGACCGAGCCCGGCCGGGCCGGCTTCCTGACCCGGGCGGCCGCTCCACCACACCCCGAGCCGGGCCGTGTCGGCTGCTTTACCCCGGCGGCCGCTCCACCACAACCAAAGCCCCGCTGGGCCAGCTGGTTGACCCGGGCGGCCGCTTCACAACCGACCGAGCCCGGCCGGGCCGGCTTCCTGACCCCGGCGGCCGCTCCACCACAACCCCAGCCCGGCCGGGCCGGCTGCTTTACCCCGGCGGCCGCTCCACCAAAACCGGAGCCCCGCCGGGCCAGCTGGTTGACCCGGGCGGCCGCTCCACCACAGACCGAGCCTGGCCGGGCCGGCCTCCTGACCCGGGCGGCCGCTCCACCACACCCCCAGCCCGGCCGGGCCGGCTGCTTTACCCCGGCGGCCGCTCCACCACAACCGGAGCCCCCGCCGGGCCAGCTGGTTGACCCGGGCGGCCGCTCCACCACAGACCGAGCCTGGCCGGGCCGGCCTCCTGACCCGGGCGGCCGCTCCACCACACCCCCAGCCCGGCCGGGCCGGCTGCTTTACCCCGGCGGCCGCTCCACCACAACCGGAGCCCCGCCGGGCCAGCTGGTTGACCCGGGAGCCGCTCCACAACCGACCGAGCCCGGCCGGGCCGGCTTCCTGACCCGGGCGGCCGCTCCACCACACCCCGAGCCCGGCCGGGCCGGCTGCTTTACCCCGGCGGCCGCTCCACCACAACCGGAGCCCCGCCGGGCCAGCTGGTTGACCCGGGCGGCCGCTCCACAACCCACCGAGCCCGGCCGGGCCGGCTTCCTGACCCGGGCGGCCGCTCCACCACACCCCGAGCCGGGCCGGGCCGGCTGCTTTACCCCGGCGGCCGCTCCACCACAACCGGAGGCCCGCCAGGACAGCTGGTTGACCCGGGCTGCCGCTCCACAACCGACCGAGCCCGGCCGGGCCGGCTTCCTGACCCCGGCGGCCGCTCCACCACAACCCCAGCCCGCCCGGTCCGGCTGCTTTACCCCGGCGGCCGCTCCACCACAACCGGAGCCCAGCCGGGCCAGCTGGTTGACCCGGGCGGCCGGTCCACAACAGACCGAGCCCGGCCGGGCCGGCTTCCTGACCCGGGCGGCCGTTCCACCACACCCCGAGACGGGCCGGGCCGGCTGCTTTACCCCGGCGGCCGCTCCACCACAACCGGAGCCCCGCCGAGCCAGCTGGTTGACCCGGGCGGCCGCTCCACCACAGACCGAGCCTGGCCGGGCCGGCCTCCTGACCCGGGCGGCCGCTCCACCACACCCCCAGCCCGGTCGGGCCGGCTGCTTTACCCCGGCGGCCGCTCCACCACAACCGGAGACCCGCCGGGCCAGTTGGTTGACCCTGGCGGCCGCTCCACAACCGACCGAGCCCGGCCGGGCCGGCTTCCTGACCCGGGCGGCCGCTCCACTACACCCCGAGCCCGGCCGGGCCGGCTGCTTTACCCCGGCGGCCGCTCCACCACAACCGGATCCCCGCCGGGCCAGCTGGTTGACCCGGGCGGCCGCTCCACAACCGACCGAGCCCGGCCGGGCCGGCTTCCTGACCCGGGCGGCCGCTCCACCACACCCCGAGCCGGGCCGGGCCGGCTGCTTTACCCCGGCGGCCGCTCCACCACAACCGGAGCCTCGCCGGGCCAGCTGGTTGACCCGGGCGGCCGCTCCACAACCGACCGAGCCTGGCCGGGCCGGCTTCCTGACCCGGGCGGCCGCTCCACCACACCCCGAGCCGGCCGGGCCGGCTGCTTTACCCCGGCGGCCGCTCCACCACAACCGGAGCCCCGCCGGGCCAGCTGGTTGACCCGGGCGGCCGCTCCACAACCGACCGAGCCCGGCCGGGCCGGCTTCCTGACCCGGGCGGCCGCTCCACCACACCCCGAGCCCGGCCGGGCCGGCTGCTTTACCCCGGCGGCCGCTCCACCACAACCGGATCCCCGCCGGGCCAGCTGGTTGACCCGGGCGGCCGCTCCACAACCGACCGAGCCCGGCCGGGCCGGCTTCCTGACCCGGGCGGCCGCTCCACCACACCCCGAGCCGGGCCGGGCCGGCTGCTTTACCCCGGCGGCCGCTCCACCACAACCGGAGCCCCGCCAGGCCAGCTGGTTGACCCGGGCGGCCGCTCCACAACCGACCGAGCCCGGCCGGGCCGGCTTCCTGACCCCGGCGGCCGCTCCACCACAACCCCAGCCCGGCCGGTCCGGCTGCTTTACCCCGGCGGCCGCTCCACCACAACCGGAGCCCAGCCGGGCCAGCTGGTTGACAGGGGCGGCCGGTCCACAACAGACCGAGCCCGGCCGGGCCGGCTTCCTGACCCGGGCGGCCGTTCCACCACACCCCGAGACGGGCCGGGCCGGCTGCTTTACCCCGGCGGCCGCTCCACCACAACCGGAGCCCCGCCCAGCCAGCTGGTTGACCCGGCGGCCGCTCCACCACAGACCGAGCCTGGCCGGGCCGGCCTCCTGACCCGGGCGGCCGCTCCACCACACCCCCAGCCCGTTCGGGCCGGCTGCTTTACCCCGGCGGCCGCTCCACCACAACCGGAGCCCCGCCGGGCCAGCTGGTTGACCCTGGCGGCCGCTCCACAACCGACCGAGCCCGGCCGGGCCGGCTTCCTGACCCGGGCGGCCGCTCCACCACACCCCGAGCCCGGCCGGGCCGGCTGCCTTACCCCGGCGGCCGCTCCACCACAACCGGATCCCCGCCGGGCCAGCTGGTTGACCCGGGCGGCCGCTCCACAACCGACCCAGCCCGGCCGGGCCGGCTTCCTGACCCGGGCGGCCGCTCCACCACACCCCGAGCCGGGCCGTGTCGGCTGCTTTACCCCGGCGGCCGCTCCACCACAACCAAAGCCCCGCTGGGCCAGCTGGTTGACCCGGGCGGCCGCTTCACAACCGACCGAGCCCGGCCGGGCCGGCTTCCTGACCCCGGCGGCCGCTCCACCACAACCCCAGCCCGGCCGGGCCGGCTGCTTTACCCCGGCGGCCGCTCCACCAAAACCGGAGCCCCGCCGGGCCAGCTGGTTGACCCGGGCGGCCGCTCCACCACAGACCGAGCCTGGCCGGGCCGGCCTCCTGACCCGGGCGGCCGCTCCACCACACCCCCAGCCCGGCCGGGCCGGCTGCTTTACCCCGACGGCCGCTCCACCACAACCGGAGCCCCGCCGGGCCAGCTGGTTGACCCGGGAGCCGCTCCACAACCGACCGAGCCCGGCCGGGCCGGCTTCCTGACCCGGGCGGCCGCTCCACCACACCCCGAGCCCGGCCGGGCCGGCTGCTTTACCCCGGCGGCCGCTCCACCACAACCGGAGCCCCGCCGGGCCAGCTGGTTGACCCGGGCGGCCGCTCCACAACCCACCGAGCCCGGCCGGGCCGGCTTCCTGACCCGGGCGGCCGCTCCACCACACCCCGAGCCGGGCCGGGCCGGCTGCTTTACCCCGGCGGCCGCTCCACCACAACCGGAGGCCCGCCAGGACAGCTGGTTGACCCGGGCTGCCGCTCCACAACCGACCGAGCCCGGCCGGGCCGGCTTCCTGACCCCGGCGGCCGCTCCACCACAACCCCAGCCCGCCCGGTCCGGCTGCTTTACCCCGGCGGCCGCTCCACCACAACCGGAGCCCAGCCGGGCCAGCTGGTTGACCCGGGCGGCCGGTCCACAACAGACCGAGCCCGGCCGGGCCGGCTTCCTGACCCGGGCGGCCGTTCCACCACACCCCGAGACGGGCCGGGCCGGCTGCTTTACCCCGGCGGCCGCTCCACCACAACCGGAGCCCCGCCGAGCCAGCTGGTTGACCCGGGCGGCCGCTCCACCACAGACCGAGCCTGGCCGGGCCGGCCTCCTGACCCGGGCGGCCGCTCCACCACACCCCCAGCCCGGTCGGGCCGGCTGCTTTACCCCGGCGGCCGCTCCACCAAAACCGGAGACCCGCCGGGCCAGTTGGTTGACCCTGGCGGCCGCTCCACAACCGACCGAGCCCGGCCGGGCCGGCTTCCTGACCCGGGCGGCCGCTCCACTACACCCCGAGCCCGGCCGGGCCGGCTGCTTTACCCCGGCGGCCGCTCCACCACAACCGGATCCCCGCCGGGCCAGCTGGTTGACCCGGGCGGCCGCTCCACAACCGACCGAGCCCGGCCGGGCCGGCTTCCTGACCCGGGCGGCCGCTCCACCACACCCCGAGCCGGGCCGGGCCGGCTGCTTTACCCCGGCGGCCGCTCCACCACAACCGGAGCCTCGCCGGGCCAGCTGGTTGACCCGGGCGGCCGCTCCACAACCGACCGAGCCTGGCCGGGCCGGCTTCCTGACCCGGGCGGCCGCTCCACCACACCCCGAGCCGGCCGGGCCGGCTGCTTTACCCCGGCGGCCGCTCCACCACAACCGGAGCCCCGCCGGGCCAGCTGGTTGACCCGGGCGGCCGCTCCACAACCGACCGAGCCCGGCCGGGCCGGCTTCCTGACCCGGGCGGCCGCTCCACCACACCCCGAGCCCGGCCGGGCCGGCTGCTTTACCCCGGCGGCCACTCCACCACAACCGGATCCCCGCCGGGCCAGCTGGTTGACCCGGGCGGCCGCTCCACAACCGACCGAGCCCGGCCGGGCCGGCTTCCTGACCCGGGCGGCCGCTCCACCACACCCCGAGCCGGGCCGGGCCGGCTGCTTTACCCCGGCGGCCGCTCCACCACAACCGGAGCCCCGCCAGGCCAGCTGGTTGACCCGGGCGGCCGCTCCACAACCGACCGAGCCCGGCCGGGCCGGCTTCCTGACCCCGGCGGCCGCTCCACCACAACCCCAGCCCGGCCGGTCCGGCTGCTTTACCCCGGCGGCCGCTCCACCACAACCGGAGCCCAGCCGGGCCAGCTGGTTGACAGGGGCGGCCGGTCCACAACAGACCGAGCCCGGCCGGGCCGGCTTCCTGACCCGGGCGGCCGTTCCACCACACCCCGAGACGGGCCGGGCCGGCTGCTTTACCCCGGCGGCCGCTCCACCAAAACCGGAGCCCCGCCCAGCCAGCTGGTTGACCCGGGCGGCCGCTCCACCACAGACCGAGCCTGGCCGGGCCGGCCTCCTGACCCGGGCGGCCGCTCCACCACACCCCCAGCCCGTTCGGGCCGGCTGCTTTACCCCGGCGGCCGCTCCACCACAACCGGAGCCCCGCCGGGCCAGCTGGTTGACCCTGGCGGCCGCTCCACAACCGACCGAGCCCGGCCGGGCCGGCTTCCTGACCCGGGCGGCCGCTCCACCACACCCCGAGCCCGGCCGGGCCGGCTGCCTTACCCCGGCGGCCGCTCCACCACAACCGGATCCCCGCCGGGCCAGCTGGTTGACCCGGGCGGCCGCTCCACAACCGACCCAGCCCGGCCGGGCCGGCTTCCTGACCCGGGCGGCCGCTCCACCACACCCCGAGCCGGGCCGTGTCGGCTGCTTTACCCCGGCGGCCGCTCCACCACAACCAAAGCCCCGCTGGGCCAGCTGGTTGACCCGGGCGGCCGCTTCACAACCGACCGAGCCCGGCCGGGCCGGCTTCCTGACCCCGGCGGCCGCTCCACCACAACCCCAGCCCGGCCGGGCCGGCTGCTTTACCCCGGCGGCCGCTCCACCAAAACCGGAGCCCCGCCGGGCCAGCTGGTTGACCCGGGCGGCCGCGCCACCACAGACCGAGCCTGGCCGGGCCGGCCTCCTGACCCGGGCGGCCGCTCCACCACACCCCCAGCCCGGTCGGGCCGGCTGCTTTACCCCGGCGGCCGCTCCACCACAACCGGAGCCCCGCCGGGCCAGCTGGTTGACCCGGGCGGCCGCTCCACAACCGACCGAGCCCGGCCGGGCCGGCTTCCTGACCCGGGCGGCCGCTCCACCACACCCCGAGCCGGGCCGGGCCGGCTGCTTTACCCCGGCGGCCGCTCCACCACAACCGGAGCCCCGCCGGGCCAGCTGGTTGACCCGGGCGGCCGCTCCACAACCGACCGAGCCCGGCCGGGCCGGCTTCCTGACCCGGGCGGCCGCTCCACCAAACCCCGAGCCCGGCCGGGCCGGCTGCTTTACCCCGGCGGCCGCTCCACCACAACCGGATCCCCGCCGGGCCAGCTGGTTGACCCGGGCGGCCGCTCCACAACCGACCGAGCCCGGCCGGGCCGGCTTCCTGACCCGGGCGGCCGCTCCACCACACCCCGAGCCGGGCCGGGCCGGCTGCTTTACCCCGGCGGCCGCTCCACCACAACCGGAGCCCCGCCAGGCCAGCTGGTTGACCCGGGCGGCCGCTCCACAACCGACCGAGCCCGGCCGGGCCGGCTTCCTGACCCCGGCGGCCGCTCCACCACAACCCCAGCCCGGCCGGTCCGGCTGCTTTACCCCGGCGGCCGCTCCACCACAACCGGAGCCCAGCCGGGCCAGCTGGTTGACCCGGGCGGCCGCGCCACCACAGACCGAGCCTGGCCGGGCCGGCCTCCTGACCCGGGCGGCCGCTCCACCACACCCCCAGCCCGGCCGGGCCGGCTGCTTTACCCCGGCGGCCGCTCCACCACAACCGGAGCCCCGCCGGGCCAGCTGGTTGACCCGGGCGGCCGCTCCACAACCGACCGAGCCCGGCCGGGCCGGCTTCCTGACCCGGGCGGCCGCTCCACCACACCCCGAGCCGGGCCGGGCCGGCTGCTTTACCCCGGCGGCCGCTCCACCACAACCGGAGCCCCGCCGGGCCAGCTGGTTGACCCGGGCGGCCGCTCCACAACCGACCGAGCCCGGCCGGGCCGGCTTCCTGACCCGGGCGGCCGCTCCACCAAACCCCGAGCCCGGCCGGGCCGGCTGCTTTACCCCGGCGGCCGCTCCACCACAACCGGATCCCCGCCGGGCCAGCTGGTTGACCCGGGCGGCCGCTCCACAACCGACCGAGCCCGGCCGGGCCGGCTTCCTGACCCGGGCGGCCGCTCCACCACACCCCGAGCCGGGCCGGGCCGGCTGCTTTACCCCGGCGGCCGCTCCACCACAACCTGAGCCCCGCCAGGCCAGCTGGTTGACCCGGGCGGCCGCTCCACAACCGACCGAGCCCGGCCGGGCCGGCTTCCTGACCCCGGCGGCCGCTCCACCACAACCCCAGCCCGGCCGGTCCGGCTGCTTTACCCCGGCGGCCGCTCCACCACAACCGGAGCCCAGCCGGGCCAGCTGGTTGACCCGGGCGGCCGGTCCACAACAGACCGAGCCCGGCCGGGCCGGCTTCCTGACCCGGGCGGCCGTTCCACCACACCCCGAGACGGGCCGGGCCGGCTGCCTTACCCCGGCGGCCGCTCCACCACAACCGGATCCCCGCCGGGCCAGCTGGTTGACCCGGGCGGCCGCTCCACAACCGACCGAGCCCGGCCGGGCCGGCTTCCTGACCCGGGCGGCCGCTCCACCACACCCCGAGCCGGGCCGTGTCGGCTGCTTTACCCCGGCGGCCGCTCCACCACAACCAAAGCCCCGCTGGGCCAGCTGGTTGACCCGGGCGGCCGCTTCACAACCGACCGAGCCCGGCCGGGCCGGCTTCCTGACCCCGGCGGCCGCTCCACCACAACCCCAGCCCGGCCGGGCCGGCTGCTTTACCCCGGCGGCCGCTCCACCAAAACCGGAGCCCCGCCGGGCCAGCTGGTAGACCCGGGCGGCCGCTCCACCACAGACCGAGCCTGGCCGGGCCGGCCTCCTGACCCGGGCGGCCGCTCCACCACACCCCCAGCCCGGCCGGGCCGGCTGCTTTACCCCGGCGGCCGCTCCACCACAACCGGAGCCCCGCCGGGCCAGCTGGTTGACCCGGGCGGCCGCTCCACAACCGACCGAGCCCGGCCGGGCCGGCTTCCTGACCCGGGCGGCCGCTCCACCACACCCCGAGCCGGGCCGGGCCGGCTGCTTTACCCCGGCGGCCGCTCCACCACAACCGGAGCCCCGCCGGGCCAGCTGGTTGACCCGGGCGGCCGCTCCACAACCGACCGAGCCCGGCCGGGCCGGCTTCCTGACCCGGGCGGCCGCTCCACCACACCCCGAGCCCGGCCGGGCCGGCTGCTTTACCCCGGCGGCCGCTCCACCACAACCGGATCCCCGCCGGGCCAGCTGGTTGACCCGGGCGGCCGCTCCACAACCGACCGAGCCCGGCCGGGCCGGCTTCCTGACCCCGGCGGCCGCTCCACCACAACCCCAGCCCGGCCGGTCCGGCTGCTTTACCCCGGCGGCCGCTCCACCACAACCGGAGCCCAGCCGGGCCAGCTGGTTGACCCGGGCGGCCGGTCCACAACAGACCGAGCCCGGCCGGGCCGGCTTCCTGACCCGGGCGGCCGTTCCACCACACCCCGAGACGGGCCGGGCCGGCTGCTTTACCCCGGCGGCCGCTCCACCACAACCGGAGCCCCGCCGAGCCAGCTGGTTGACCCGGGCGGCCGCTCCACCACAGACCGAGCCTGGCCGGGCCGGCCTCCTGACCCGGGCGGCCGCTCCACCACACCCCCAGCCCGGCCGGGCCGGCTGCTTTACCCCGGCGGCCGCTCCACCACAACCGGAGCCCCGCCGGGCCAGCTGGTTGACCCTGGCGGCCGCTCCACAACCGACCGAGCCCGGCCGGGCCGGCTTCCTGACCCGGGCGGCCGCTCCACCACACCCCGAGCCCGGCCGGGCCGGCTGCTTTACCCCGGCAGCCGCTCCACCACAACCGGATCCCCGCCGGGCCAGCTGGTTGACCCGGGCGGCCGCTCCGCAACCGACCGAGCCCGGCCGGGCCGGCTTCCTGACCCGGGCGGCCGCTCCACCACACCCCGAGCCGGGCCGTGTCGGCTGCTTTACCCCGGCGGCCGCTCCACCACAACCAAAGCCCCGCCGGGCCAGCTGGTTGACCCGGGCGGCCGCTTCACAACCGACCGAGCCCGGCCGGGCCTGCTTCCTGACCCCGGCGGCCGCTCCACCACAACCCCAGCCCGGCCGGTCCGGCTGCTTTACCCCGGCGGCCGCTCCACCACAACCGGAGCCCAGCCGGGCCAGCTGGTTGACCCGGGCGGCCGGTCCACAACAGACCGAGCCCGGCCGGGCCGGCTTCCTGACCCGGGCGGCCGTTCCACCACACCCCGAGACTGGCCGGGCCGGCTGCTTTACCCCGGCGACCGCTCCACCACAACCGGAGCCCCGCCGAGCCAGCTGGTTGACCCGGGCGGCCGCTCCACCACAGACCGAGCCTGGCCGGGCCGGCCTCCTGACCCGGGCGGCCGCTCCACCACACCCCCAGCCCGGTCGGGCCGGCTGCTTTACCCTGGCGGCCGCTCCACCACAACCGGAGCCCCGCCGGGCCAGCTGGTTGACCCGGGCGGCCGCTCCACAACCGACCGAGCCCGGCCGGGCCGGCTTCCTGACCCCGGCGGCCGCTCCACCACAACCCCAGCCCGGCCGGGCCGGCTGCTTTACCCCGGCGGCCGCTCCACCACAACCGGAGCCCCGCCGGGCCAGCTGGTTGACCCGGGCGGCCGCTCCACCACGGACCGAGCCTGGCCGGGCCGGCCTCCTGACCCGGGCGGCCGCTTTACCACACCCACAGCCCGGCCGGGCCGGCTGCTTTACCCCGGCGGACGCTCCACCACAACCGGAGCCCCGCCGGGCCAGCTGGTTGACCCGGGAGCCGCTCCACAACCGACCGAGCCCTGGCCGGACCGGCTTCCTGACCCCGGCGGCCGCTCCACCACAACCCCAGCCCGGCCGGGCCGGCTGCTTTACCCCGGCGGCCGCTCCACCAAAACCGGAGCCCCGCCGGGCCAGCTGGTTGACCCGGGCGGCCGCTCCACCACAGACCGAGCCTGGCCGGGCCGGCCTCCTGTCCCGGGCGGCCGCTCCACCACACCCCCAGCCCGGCCGGGCCGGCTGCTTTACCCCGGCGGCCGCTCCACCACAACCGGAGCCCCGCCGGGCCAGCTGGTTGACCCGGGAGCCGCTCCACAACCGACCGAGCCCGGCCGGGCCGGCTTCCTGACCCGGGCGGCCGCTCCACCACACCCCGAGCCCGGCCGGGCCGGCTGCTTTACCCCGGCGGCCGCTCCACCACAACCGGAGCCCCGCCGGGCCAGCTGGTTGACCCGGGCGGCCGCTCCACAACCCACCGAGCCCGGCCGGGCCGGCTTCCTGACCCGGGCGGCCGCTCCACCACACCCCGAGCCGGGCCGGGCCGGCTGCTTTACCCCGGCGGCCGCTCCACCACAACCGGAGCCCCGCCAGGCCAGCTGGTTGACCCGGGCGGCCGCTCCACAACCGACCGAGCCCGGCCGGGCCGGCTTCCTGACCCCGGCGGCCGCTCCACCACAACCCCAGCCCGGCCGGTCCGGCTGCTTTACCCCGGCGGCCGCTCCACCACAACCGGAGCCCAGCCGGGCCAGCTGGTTGACCCGGGCGGCCGGTCCACAACAGACCGAGCCCGGCCGGGCCGGCTTCCTGACCCGGGCGGCCGTTCCACCACACCCCGAGACGGGCGGGGCCGGCTGCTTTACCCCGGCGGCCCCTCCACCACAACCGGAGCCCCGCCGAGCCAGCTGGTTGACCCGGGCGGCCGCTCCACCACAGACCGAGCCTGGCCGGGCCGGCCTCCTGACCCGGGCGGCAGCTCCACCACACCCCCAGCCCGGTCGGGCCGGCTGCTTTACCCCGGCGGCCGCTCCACCACAACCGGAGACCCGCCGGGCCAGTTGGTTGACCCTGGCGGCCGCTCCACAACCGACCGAGCCCGGCCGGGCCGGCTTCCTGACCCGGGCGGCCGCTCCACTACACCCCGAGCCCGGCCGGGCCGGCTGATTTACCCCGGCGGCCGCTCCACCACAACCGGATCCCCGCCCGGCCAGCTGGTTGACCCGGGCGGCCGCTCCACAACCGACCGAGCCCGGCCGGGCCGGCTTCCTGACCCGGGCGGCCGCTCCACCACACCCCGAGCCGGGCCGGGCCGGCTGCTTTACCCCGGCGGCCGCTCCACCACAACCGGAGCCCCGCCGAGCCAGCTGGTTGACCCGGGCGGCCGCTCCACCACAGACCGAGCCTGGCCGGGCCGGCCTCCTGACCCGGGCGGCCGCTCCACCACACCCCCAGCCCGTTCGGGCCGGCTGCTTTACCCCGGCGGCCGCTCCACCACAACCGGAGCCCCGCCGGGCCAGCTGGTTGACCCTGGCGGCCGCTCCACAACCGACCGAGCCCGGCCGGGCCGGCTTCCTGACCCGGGCGGCCGCTCCACCACACCCCGAGCCCGGCCGGGCCGGCTGCTTTACCCCGGCGGCCGCTCCACCACAACCGGAGCCCCGCCGGGCCAGCTGGTTGACCCGGGCGGCCGCTCCACAACCGACCGAGCCCGGCCGGGCCGGCTTCCTGACCCGGGCGGCCGTTCCACCACACCCCGAGCCCGGCCGGGCCGGCTGCTTTACCCCGGCGGCCGCTCCACCACAACCGGATCCCCGCCGGGCCAGCTGGTTGACCCGGGCGGCCGCTCCACAACCGACCGAGCCCGGCCGGGCCGGCTTCCTGACCCGGGCGGCCGCTCCACCACAACCCCAGCCCGGCCGGTCCGGCTGCTTTACCCCGGCGGCCGCTCCACCACAACCGGAGCCCAGCCGGGCCAGCTGGTTGACCCGGGCGGCCGGTCCACAACAGACCGAGCCCGGCCGGGCCGGCTTCCTGACCCGGGCGGCCGTTCCACCACACCCCGAGACGGGCCGGGCCGGCTGCCTTACCCCGGCGGCCGCTCCACCACAACCGGATCCCCGCCGGGCCAGCTGGTTGACCCGGGCGGCCGCTCCACAACCGACCGAGCCCGGCCGGGCCGGCTTCCTGACCCGGGCGGCCGCTCCACCACACCCCGAGCCGGGCCGTGTCGGCTGCTTTACCCCGGCGGCCGCTCCACCACAACCAAAGCCCCGCTGGGCCAGCTGGTTGACCCGGGCGGCCGCTTCACAACCGACCGAGCCCGGCCGGGCCGGCTTCCTGACCCCGGCGGCCGCTCCACCACAACCCCAGCCCGGCCGGGCCGGCTGCTTTACCCCGGCGGCCGCTCCACCAAAACCGGAGCCCCGCCGGGCCAGCTGGTTGACCCGGGCGGCCGCTCCACCACAGACCGAGCCTGGCCGGGCCGGCCTCCTGACCCGGGCGGCCGCTCCACCACACCCCGAGCCGGGCCGGGCCGGCTGCTTTACCCCGGCGGCCGCTCCACCACAACCGGAGCCCCGCCGGGCCAGCTGGTTGACCCGGGCGGCCGCTCCACAACCGACTGAGCCCGGCCGGGCCGGCTTCCTGACCCGGGCGGCCGCTCCACCACACCCCGAGCCGGGCCGGGCCGGCTGCTTTACCCCGGCGGCCGCTCCACCACAACCGGAGCCCCGCCGGGCCAGCTGGTTGACCCGGGCGGCCGCTCCACAACCGACCGAGCCCGGCCGGGCCGGCTTCCTGACCCGGGCGGCCGCTCCACCACACCCCGAGCCCGGCCGGGCCGGCTGCTTTACCCCGGCGGCCGCTCCACCACAACCGGATCCCCGCCGGGCCAGCTGGTTGACCCGGGCGGCCGCTCCACAACCGACCGAGCCCGGCCGGGCCGGCTTCCTGACCCCGGCGGCCGCTCCACCACAACCCCAGCCCGGCCGGTCCGGCTGCTTTACCCCGGCGGCCGCTCCACCACAACCGGAGCCCAGCCGGGCCAGCTGGTTGACCCGGGCGGCCGGTCCACAACAGACCGAGCCCGGCCGGGCCGGCTTCCTGACCCGGGCGGCCGTTCCACCACACCCCGAGACGGGCCGGGCCGGCTGCTTTACCCCGGCGGCCGCTCCACCACAACCGGAGCCCCGCCGAGCCAGCTGGTTGACCCGGGCGGCCGCTCCACCACAGACCGAGCCTGGCCGGGCCGGCCTCCTGACCCGGGCGGCCGCTCCACCACACCCCCAGCCCGGCCGGGCCGGCTGCTTTACCCCGGCGGCCGCTCCACCACAACCGGAGCCCCGCCGGGCCAGCTGGTTGACCCGGGAGCCGCTCCACAACCGACCGAGCCAGGCCGGGCCGGCTTCCTGACGCGGGCGGGCGCTCCACCACACCCCGAGCCGGGCCGGGCCGGCTGCTTTACCCCGGCGGCCGCTCCACCACAACCGGAGCCCCGCCGGGCCAGCTGGTTGACCCGGGCGGCCGCTCCACCACGGACCGAGCCTGGCCGGGCCGGCCTCCTGACCCGGGCGGCCGCTTTACCACACCCACAGCCCGGCCGGGCCGGCTGCTTTACCCCGGCGGCCGCTCCACCACAACCGGAGCCCCGCCGGGCCAGCTGGTTGACCCGGGAGCCGCTCCACAACCGACCGAGCCCTGGCCGGACCGGCTTCCTGACACGGGCGGCCGCTCCACCACACCCCGAGCCGGGCCGGGCCGGCTGCTTTACCCCGGCGGCCGCTCCACCACAACCGGAACCCCGCCGGGCCAGCTGGTTGACCCGGGCGGCCGCTCCACCACAAACCCAGCCCCGCCCGGCCGGCCTCCTGACCCGGGCTGCCGCTCCACCACACCCCGAGCCGGGCCGGGCCGGCTGCTTTACCCCGGCGGCCGCTCCACCACAACCGGAGCCCCGCCGGGCCAGCTGGTTGACCCGGGCGGCCGCTCCACAACCGACCGAGCCCGGCCGGGCCGGCTTCCTGACCCGGGCGGCCGCTCCACCACACCCCTAGCCCGGCCGGGTCGGCTGCTTTACCCCGGCGGCCGCTCCACCACAACCGGATCCCCGCCGGGCCAGCTGGTTGACCCGGGCTGCCACTCCACAACCGACCGAGCCCGGCCGGGCCGGCTTCCTGACCCGGGCGGCCGCTCCACCACACCCCGAGCCGGGCCGGGCCGGCTGCTTTACCCCGGCGGCCGCTCCACCACAACCGGAGCCCCGCCAGGCCAGCTGGTTGACTCGGGCGGCCGCTCCACAACCGACCGAGCCCGGCCGGCCCGGCTTCCTGACCCCGGCGGGCGCTCCACCACAACCCCAGCCCGGCCGGTCCGGCTGCTTTACCCCGGCGGCCGCTCCACCACAACCGGAGCCCAGCCGGGCCAGCTGGTTGACCCGGGCGGCCGGTCCACAACAGACCGAGCCCGGCCGGGCCGGCTTCCTGACCCGGGCGGCCGTTCCACCACACCCCGAGACTGGCCGGGCCGGCTGCTTTACCCCGGCGGCCGCTCCACCACAACCGGAGCCCCGCCGAGCCAGCTGGTTGACCCGGGCGGCCGCTCCACCACAGACCGAGCCTGGCCGGGCCGGCCTCCTGACCCGGGCGGCCGCTCCACCACACCCCCAGCCCGGTCGGGCCGGCTGCTTTACCCCGGCGGCCGCTCCACCACAACCGGAGCCCCGCCGGGCCAGCTGGTTGACCCTGGCGGCCGCTCCACAACCGACCGAGCCCGGCCGGGCCGGCTTCCTGACCCGGGCGGCCGCTCCACCACACCCCGAGCCCGGCCGGGCCGGCTGCCTTACCCCGGCGGCCGCTCCACCACAACCGGATCCCCGCCGGGCCAGCTGGTTGACCCGGGCGGCCGCTCCACAACCGACCGAGCCCGGCCGGGCCGGCTTCCTGACCCGGGCGGCCGCTCCACCACACCCCGAGCCGGGCCGTGTCGGCTGCTTTACCCCGGCGGCCGCTCCACCACAACCAAAGCCCCGCGGGGCCAGCTGGTTGACCCGGGCGGCCGCTTCACAACCGACCGAGTCCGGCCGGGCCGGCTTCCTGACCCCGGCGGCCGCTCCACCACAACCCCAGCCCGGCCGGGCCGGCTGCTTTACCCCGGCGGCCGCTCCACCACAACCGGAGCCCCGCCGGGCCAGCTGGTTGACCCGGGCGGGCGCTCCACCACGGACCGAGCCTGGCCGGGCCGGCCTCCTGACCCGGGCGGCCGCTCCACCAGAACCCCAGCCCGGCCGGGCCGGCTGCTTTACCCCGGCGGCCGCTCCACCACAACCGGATCCCCGCCGGGCCAGCTGGTTGACCCGGGCGGCCGCTCCACAACCGACCGAGCCCGGCCGGGCCGGCTTCCTGACCCGGGCGGCCGCTCCACCACACCCCGAGCCGGGCCGTGTCGGCTGCTTTACCCCGGCGGCCGCTCCACCACAACCAAAGCCCCGCCGGGCCAGCTGGTTGACCCGGGCGGCCGCTTCACAACCGACCGAGCCCGGCCGGGCCGGCTTCCTGACCCCGGCGGCCGCTCCACCACAACCCCAGCCCGGCCGGGCCGGCTGCTTTACCCCGGCGGCCGCTCCACCACAACCGGAGCCCCGCCGGGCCAGCTGGTTGACCCGGGCGGCCGCTCCACCACACACCGAGCTTGGCCGGGCCGGCCTCCTGACCCGGGCGACCGCTCCACCACACCCCCAGCCCGGCCGGGCCGGCTGCTTTACCCCGGCGGCCGCTCCACCACAACCGGTGCCCCGCCGGGCCAGCTGGTTGACCCGGGAGCCGCTCCACAACCGACCGAGCCCGGCCGGGCCGGCTTCCTGACCCGGGCGGCCGCTCCACCACACCCCGAGCCGGGCCGTGTCGGCTGCTTTACCCCGGCGGCCATTCCACCACAACCAAAGCCCCGCCGGGCCAGCTGGTTGACCCGGGCGGCCGCTTCACAACCGACCGAGCCCGGCCGGGCCGGCTTCCTGACCCCGGCGGCCGCTCCACCACAACCCCAGCCCGGCCGGGCCGGCTGCTTTACCCCGGCGGCCGCTCCACCACAACCGGAGCCCCGCCGGGCCAGCTGGTTGACCCGGGCGGCCGCTCCACCACGGACCGAGCCTGGCCGGGCCGGCCTCCTGACCCGGGCGGCCGCTCCACCACACCCCGAGCCCGGCCGGGCCGGCTGCCTTACCCCGGCGGCCGCTCCACCACAACCGGATCCCCGCCGGGCCAGCTGGTTGACCCGGGCGGCCGCTCCACAACCGACCGAGCCCGGCCGGGCCGGCTTCCTGACCCGGGCGGCCGCTCCACCACACCCCGAGCCGGGCCGTGCCGGCTGCTTTACCCCGGCGGCCGCTCCACCACAACCAAAGCCCCGCTGGGCCAGCTGGTTGACCCGGGCGGCCGCTTCACAACCGACCGAGCCCGGCCGGGCCGGCTTCCTGACCCCGGCGGCCGCTCCACCACAACCCCAGCCCGGCCGGGCCGGCTGCTTTACCCCGGCGGCCGCTCCACCAAAACCGGAGCCCCGCCGGGCCAGCTGGTTGACCCGGGCGGCCGCTCCACCACAGACCGAGCCTGGCCGGGCCGGCCTCCTGACCCGGGCGGCCGCTCCACCACACCCCCAGCCCGGCCGGGCCGGCTGCTTTACCCCGGCGGCCGCTCCACCACAACCGGAGCCCCGCCGGGCCAGCTGGTTGACCCGGGAGCCGCTCCACAACCGACCGAGCCCGGCCGGGCCGGCTTCCTGACCCGGGCGGCCGCTCCACCACACCCCGAGCCCGGCCGGGCCGGCTGCTTTACCCCGGCGGCCGCTCAACCACAACCGGAGCCCCTCCAGGCCAGCTGGTTGACCCGGGCGGCCGCTCCACAACCGACCGAGCCCGGCCGGGCCGGCTTCCTGACCCCGGCGGCCGCTCCACCACAGCCCGAGTCCGGCCGGGCCGGCTGCTTGACCCGGGCGGCCGCTCCAGCACAGACCGAGCTAGGCCGGGCGGGCTGCTTTACCCCGGCGGCCGCTCCAGCACAACCGAAGCCCCGCCGGGCCGGCTGCTTTACCCCGGCGGCCGCTCCACCACATCCCGAGCCCGGCCGGGCCGGCTTCTTTACCGCGGCGGCCGCTCCACCACAACTGAAGCCTCGCCGAGCCGGCTGCTTGACCTGGGCGGCCGCTCCACCACAGCCGGAGCCCGGCCGGGCCGGCTGCTTTACCCCGGCGGCCGCTCCACCACAGACCGAGCCCGGCCGGGCCGGCTGCTTTACCGCGGCGGCCGCTCCACCACAACCGAAGCCCCGCCGGGCTGGCTGCTTTACCCGGGCGGCCAACGAAGGCAGCCCAAGTTCGGCCGGGCCGGCTGCTCGACCCGGGCGGCCGCTCCACCACACCCCGAGCCCGGCATGGTCGGCTGCTTTACCCCGGCGGCCGCTCCACCACAGCCCGAGCCCGGCCGGGCCGGCTGCTTGACCCGGGCGGCCGCTCCAGCACAGACCGAGCTAGGCCGGGAGGGCTGCTTTACCCCGGCGGCCGCTCCAGCACAACCAAAGCCTTGCCGGGCCGGGTGCTTGACCTGGGCGGCCGCTCCAACACAGCCCGAGCCCGGCCGGGCCGGCTGCTTGACCCGGGCGGCCGCTCCACCACAGCCGGAGCCCGGCCGGCCCGGCTGCTTTACCCCGGCGGCCGCTCCACCACAGCCCGAGACCGGCCCGGCCGGCTGCTTTACCCCGGCGGCCGCTCCACCACAACCGAAGCCCCGCCGGGCCGGCTGGTTTACCGTGGCTGCCGACGAACGGAGCCCAAGTCCGGCCGGGCCGGCTGCTTGACCCGGACGGCCGCTCCAGCATAGACCGAACCCGGCCGAACCGGCTGCTTTACCCCGACGGCCGCTCTACCACAACCGAAGCCCCGCCGGGCCGGCTGGTTGACTCGGGCGGCCGACGAACGGAGCCCAAGTCCGGCCGGGCCGGCTGCTTGACCCGGGCGGCCGCTCCAGCATAGACCCAGCCCGGCCAGGCCGGCTGCTTTACCCCGGCGGCCGCTCCACCACAGCCCGAGCCCGGCCCGGCCGGCTGCTTTACCTCGGCGGCCGCTCCACCACTACCGAAGCCACGCCGGGTCGGCTGCTTGACCTGGGCGGCCGCTCCACCACAGCCCGAGCCCGGCCGGGCCCGCCTCTTTACCCCCGCGGGCGCTCCACCACAACCGAAGCCCCGCCTGGCCGGCTGGTTTACCCGGGCGGCCGACGAAGGCAGCCCAAGTCCGGCCGGGCCGGCTGCTCGACCCGGGCGGCCGCTCCACCACACCCAGAGCCCGGCCGGTCCGGCTGCTTTACCCCGGCGGCCGCTCCACCACAATCGAAGCCAATCCGGGGCGGCTGCTTGACTCGGGCGGCCTCTCCACCACAGCCCGAGCCCGGCCGGGCAGGCTGCTTTACCCTGGCGGCCGCTCCACCACAACCGAAGCCGCGCCGGGCCGGCTGCTTGACCCGGGCGGCCGCTCCACCACAACCCGAGCCCGGCCAGGCTGGCTGCTTTACCCCGGCGGCTGCTCCACCACAACCGAAGCCCCGCCGGGCCGGCTGGTTTACCCCGGCTGCCGACGAACGGAGCCCAAGTCCGGCCGGGCCGGCTTCTTGACGCGGGCGGCCGCTCCAGCATAGACCGAACCCGGCCGAACCGGCTGCTTTACCCCGGCGGCCGCTCCACCACAACCGAAGCCCCGCCGGGTCGGCTGCTTGACCCGGGCGGCCGCTCCACCACAGCCCAAGCCCGGCCGGGCCGGCTGCTTTACCCCGGCGGCCGCTCCACCACAACCGAAGCCTCGCCGAGCCGGCTGCTGACCCGGGCGGCCGCTCCACCACACCCCGAGCCCTGCTAGGCCAGCTGCTTTACCTCGGCGGCCGCTCCACCACAACCGAAGCTCCGCCGGGCCGGCTGCTTTACCCGGGCGGCCGACGAAGGCAGCCCAAGTCCGGCCGGGCCGGCTGCTCGACCCGGGCGGCCGCTCCACCAACCCCGAGCCCAGCAGGGCCGGGTGCTTTACCCCGGCGGACGCTCCACCACAACTGAAGCCCCGCCGGGCCGGCTAATTGACCCGGGCGGCCGACGAAAGCAGCCCAAGTCCGGCCGGATCGGCTGCTTGACCCGGGCGGCCGCTCCAGCATAGACCGAACCCGGCCGAACCGGCTGCTTTACCCCGGCGGCCCCTCCACCACAACCGAAGCCTCGACGGGCGGGCTGCTTGACCCGGGCGGCCGCTCCACCAAACCCCGAGCCTGGCCGGGCCGGCTGCTTTACCCCGGCGGCTGCTCAACCACAACCGAAGCCTCGCCGGGCCGGCTGCTTGACCCGGGCGGCCGCTCCACAACACCCCGTGCCCGGCCGGGCCGGCTGCTTTACCCCGGCGGCCGCTCCACCAAACCCCGAGCCTGGCCGGGCCGGCTGCTTTACCCCGGCGGCCGCTCCACCACAACCGAAGCCTCGCCGGGCCGGCTGCTTGACCCGGGCGGCCGCTCCACAACACCCCGTGCCCGCCCGGGCCGGCTGCTTTACCCCGGCGGCCGCTCCACCACAGCCCGAGCCTCGCCGGGCCGGTTGCTTGACCCGGGCGGCCGCTCCACCACAACCCGAGCCCGGCCGGGCCTGCTGCTTGACCTGGGCGGCCGCTCCAGCATAGACCGAGCTCGGCCGAACCGGCTGCTTTACCCCGGCGGCCGCTCAACCACAACCGAAGTCCCGCCGGGCCGGCTGCTTACCCTGGCGGCCGACGAACGCAGCCCAAGTCCGGCCGGGCCGGCTGCTTGACCCGGGCGGCCGCTCCAGCATAGACTTAGCCCGGCCAGGCCGGCTCCTTTACCCCGGCGGCCGCTCCACCACAGCCCGAGCCCGGCCCGGCCGGCTGCTTTACCTCGGCGGCCGCTCCACCACTACCGAAGCCACGCCGGGTCGGCTGCTTGACATGGGCGGCCGCTCCACCACAGCCTGAGCCCGGCCGGGCCGGCTGCTTTACCCCCGCGGGCGCTCCACCACAACCGAAGCCCCGCCGGGCCGGCTGGTTGACCCGGGCGGCCGACGAAGGCAGCCCAAGTCCGACCGGGCCGGCTGCTCCACCCGGGCGGCCGCTCCACCACACCCAGAGCCCGGCCGGGCCGGCTGCTTTACCTCGGCAAGCGCTCCACGACAACCGAAGCCACGCCGGGCCGGCTGTTTGACCCGGGCGGCCGCTCCACCACACCCAGAGCCCAGCCAGGCCGGCTGCTTTACCCCGGCGGCCGCTCCACCACAACCGAAGCCAATCCGGGGCGGCTGCTTGACCCGGGCGGCCTCTCCACCACAGCCCGAGCCTGGCCAGGCCAGCTGCTTTACCCCGGCGGAAGCTCCACCACAACCGAAGCCCCGCCGGGCCGGCTCCTTTACCCGGGCTGCCGACGAAGGCAGCCCAAGTCCGGCAGGGCCGGCTGCTCGACCCGGGCGGCCGCTCCACCACACCCCGAGCCCGGCAGGGCTGGCTGCTTTACCCCGGCGGCCGCTCCAGCACAACCGAAGCCCCTCCGGGCCGGCTGGTTGACCCGGGCGGCCGACGGACGCAGCCCAAGTCCGGCCGGCCGGCTGCTCAACCCGGGCGGCCGCTCCACCACACCCCGAGCCCAGCCGGGCCGGCTGCTTTACCCCGGCAAGCGCTGCACCACAACCGAAGCCAGGTCGGGCCTGCTGCTTGACCCGGGCAGCCGCTCCACCACAGCCCGAGCCCGACCTGGCTGGCTGCTTTACCCCGGCGGCCGCTCCACCACAACCGAAGCCCCGCCGGGCCGGCTGCTTTACCCGGGCGGCCAACGAAGGTAGCCCAAGTCCGGCCCGGCTGGCTGCTTTACCCAGGTGGCCCCTCCACCACAACTGAAGCCCCGCCGGGCCGGCTGCTTGACCCGGGCGGCCGCTCCACCACAGCCCGAGACCCGCCGGGCTGGCTGGTTGACCCGGGCGGCCGCCGACCGCAGCCTGATGCCCAAAGGTCTGAGCATCACTGTCCAGGGCCGTGCGGACTGTCCTCCTCTGCTTGCAGCCACCGAAGTGCAGTGGGTGCAGCAAGTGCAAGGCAGGTGACCGTGAAGCCACAACTAGGAGGCGAGGCGTGACCAACAAGTGGGACAATAAGATTTGTCATCTCAGTGACACATGAGATGGCAGCAGAGAGCCACACTTGGGACAATTTTCCTAAGGACCATCCTGTGCTAGGGTAAGTTTTAAATTTTTCAAAG
Organism: Artibeus lituratus; assembly: GCA_038363175.2. Classification (NCBI taxonomy): domain Eukaryota; kingdom Metazoa; phylum Chordata; class Mammalia; order Chiroptera; family Phyllostomidae; genus Artibeus; species Artibeus lituratus. The sequence continues at coordinate 38,023 of JBAWUR020000053.1, read as the reverse complement.
GACTGAAATTATATACACTATGTTTCTTACTGACATTGCTGTTAATATAAAAATCAGGAACAGAAGGTAACTAGTAAGTCCTGCTATTGAAAACTTACTAAACGCACGTCTAAACAACATTGCAATCAACAGTCATATTCTACTGCATTCAACCACTTTTCCTGCTGACCAGTCACTAACATGTTATTCCCAAAAGGACCACGAGATGGCAGCAGAGACACACCTGGGAACATTTTACTATTTGCTTGGCCAACAGGTTCATTTGGTTTTAAGGTAAAGAGACAATGAAAGACGCTTTTCACTTTAACCAATAATTTTCTTAAAGAACATATTCACCATTTTGTTGCACTGCTTCCTGCAATCTTTCAGGCATCTTCATAACTACATCTTCCCAAAAGTTTTTATCTTTTAGCCAAGCCAATAAAAAGCCAGTTTCAACAAGCATCGCAGCATTGAAAGTATATACAATGTTTCTCTAAGTGTTCTCCTTGCACTTAAGCTAGAATGGACAAAAAACTGAGTGACTGGAAGCCCTGGCTGGTGTAGCTCAGTGGATTGAGCACGGGCCTGCGAACCAGACAATCGCGGTTCCATTCCCAGTCAGGGCACATGCCAGGGTTGCAGGCAGGTTTCCTGCAGGCCAGTTCCCAGCAGGGGACGCACGAAAGGCAACCACACATTGATGTTTCTCTCCTTCTCTCCTTCCCTTCCCCTCTAAAGATAAATAAATAAAATCTTAAAAAAAAACTGAGTGACTGGAAAGTCCTTATATTTGGTAGTTATGTAATACACTTCTAAATAACCACAAAAATAGGACTTCCGCCAAGATGGAGGCATAGTTGGAAACACCTTGCGTCCACGCACAACCAAATCTCAGAACAAATTTTTAACAACAATAAACACAACTAAACCACACAGAAAATCGACAATACGGAGTCCAAAAACAACGAAATGCTGGGCTAAACTGGTAAGAGGGGCGAAGCCAGCAGCGGAGCAGGTTGACCGAAAAGATCCCGACCTGGTGGTGCGCAAACAGCCGAAGGTGCAGATCGCAGGTGCGGGCTAGGTAAGAGGCGTGGCTGGCTGTCGGCGGTAGGTCGCACATTTGCGTGCAGATAAACCAGTGAAGAGGCGAGCATTGAGACCGCACGGTGCAGGGCAGCAGGCTCGCACAATTCCGCTCGGATAAATAAACAGACCGGGGAAAGGGGTGGGACGGACTGGGCTAGTGGAGAAGACCGCCATTGTTCCCCCTCTGACCCCGCCCCCACATACAGCGTCACAAACCAGCGACATGGGTGGCCCCACCCTGGTAAACAACTAAGGCTCCTCTCCTCGTACTTAAGGGTGCGAACAGACCAAAAATGGCTCAAGAACAACTCAGAGCCCCAGAGCCGATCAATCTAAGCGATGAAGAAATAGCCAAACTTTCAGATGCACAGTTCAAAACACTGGCGATCAGGATCCTCACAGAACTGGTTGATATTAGTCACGAATTAGAGAAACATATGAAAGCTAAACTAATAGAAATGAATGGTAATGCAAAGAAAACCAATAGTAAGGGAAAGGAGATTGGGACTCAAATCAATGGAGTGGACCACAAGAAAGAAAAAAAGGATCAAACAGAAAAGCATAAAGAAACCAGAATGCAAAAAAAATGAGGAGAGGCTTAGGAACCTCCAGGACATCTTTAAACGTTCTAACATTCGAATTATAGGGGTACCAGAAGGGGAAGAGTCATGAGTGGAAGCCTTATTTGAACAAATAATAAAAGAGAACTTCCCCATTCTGGCAGAGAAAGTAGACTTCCAGGAAATCCAGGAAGCTCAGAGAGTCCCAAAGAAGTTGGACCCAAGAAGGAACACACCAAGGCACATCATCATTACATTAGCCAAGATTCAAATGAAGGAGAGAATCCTAGAAGCAGCAAGAGATAAGGGGACAGTCACCTACAAAGGAGTTCCCATCAGACTGTCAGCGGATTTCTCAAAAGAGACCTTCCAGGCAAGAAGGGGCTGGAAAGAGGTATTCCAAGTCATGAAAACCAAGGACCTACAATCAAGATTGCTCTATCCAGCAAAGTTTTCATTAGAATGGAAGGACAGATAAAGTGCTTCTCAGAGAAGATCAAATTCAAGGAGTCCATCCTCACCAAACGCTTATTATATGAAATGTTAAAGGGACTTACCTAAGAAAAAGAAGATAAAATAGACGAACAGTGAAAGGACAGCAAACTCACAGTTATGAACAACCACACCTAAAACAACAGCAGACTAAGAGGACAGCTAGATCAGGAGCAGAACCATAGAAAGGAAGATCACATGGAGGCTTAGCAACAGGGGAGTGGGAGGAGGAGAAGGGGGGAGAAGGTACAGAAAATAAGTAGCATAGACAGTAGATAGAAAATAGATAGGGGGAGAATAAGAATAGTAGGGGGAATATAGAATCTAAAGAATTTGAGACACGTGTTCATGAACTAAAGGGGGAAATGGTGGGGGAGGGGTATGCATGGTGGAGGGGAACGGAGGGGGGAATAGAACAAATGGAATGGCATAATCAATAAAAAAGTTCAAAGAGAAAATAAAAAAACAAACACGCACTCCCACCTCAACCCGAGGCTTTCCCGTCTTCTGCTTCAACTCTTTCCCTCAGGCAGTGCTTGCGGTTGGTCTGATGGGGCAGCACGTGTTGCGAATTTCCCCAAGGAGCGCCTCCTACAGGACGCCCTCTGGTATCAGCACACAGGCAACATCACCTCCTTTCGATGAAGACTGCCCTGTATGGAGGGGATGCTGCTGGTGCTTCCTTCATTTGCCTACAATCTTTCCTGTTCCACATTATTCTCAAGTTTCATCCGTTCACACCACCACACAATTTGCTTGCAAGCAGAATGGTTTCTATATATGTCCATAGAAAACCCCATGTGGAAATGAGGTCAAGAAAGTTCCCCCCCCCCACACACACACACCCAGCTTAACTTCTGGGGAACCCAAACATCAAAGGGATTCACTGTAATCTTGCAGGTGCATATGATTTTTGACACTGGATCTGGATACTTTGAGTATGTCATCAGTCTCCCACATGGCATGGTGTGGTCTGTCTTCAGTGAACATCTGGACTCTATGGCTCTGAACTGCCAATGGTCTGCCAGACCTGTGGGGCACCTTTGTGTGAGAAATCTTGGGTTGAAACTTTGCAAACCACCTCGGACACATTTCATCACCTACAAGGCCTTCTCCATACACACCACCAATCTTTATTTTGCATTCCAGTTGCGTGTTCACCTTTCTTGAAATGACAGTGTAATGTGCCAAAAGCATTCCTTCTGTTCATCCCTCTTCAGTATGAAAATGACCACAAAATCACAGTGGTTTCGATGAGTTTTTTTCTTTCAATGCCCATTTGTATGACATTTGTCACGGTGCAGTCTGACCCGACGCTTTTCCGTAAAATTAGACAAGTCAGCAAACCAGAGTCACAGGACAGGGCAGTGAGGGTGGTGAGGGCCAAACTGACTTTTGGGCCAACTTGATAGAAATGAAGCTTCAACCAGAATCGCATCATTTACAGTATGTTTTTTGTTCGGGCAGCACTTAAGCTAGAATTCACTGAAAATGAGTGACTAGAAGGTTCTGCTTTGTACTTCTGAAGTAGACTCCTACAGACCTTCCAAAATGAACCATCATGTGAGTTACAAAATAATTGGAACTGAATGATGCTAAAGATACTACACACTGAAACTTAAGAACAAAATCTGCACCTTTGAACACGTGGGTTAGTCACAAAACCCCCAATTGTACCAGAGTTGCACCCTTTTAGGAACTGAAAAGTGCAAAGGAAGCCAAGACACACTGGAGGGTACTGTGTCTAGACGCGTCCAGAAGGGCATGTACATAAAATGATAGTGATGTTATTTTATTATGTTTTGTTTTATTTTATTGTATTCTATTTCTGAATGGAGGATTTTGAATACACTTTACTTTCCCCTTGTTTAACGAAGCTGCAACAGACAAAACAAATTACAAACAATTTTCAAACACACTTCGAACTTGTGAAGACTTCACTCTATGACGCTACAAAGCCATTACCAAATAATGTCGCACAACACAGGTTCATCGCTCCCTTTGCCCTTAACTTGCACACCACTCACAAGGTAACTAGACCGTGCTGACATTAGACGCTTTGGAATGCACTTGGGAATATCACTACCGTCAAAAGCCATTGATATTCCACTACAATGAACCACTTTTCCTGCTGAACTGCACTGAGGTGTCATTCCCAAAAATAGCCATAAGATGGCAGCAGAGACCGACACTTGGAATGCCTGTCCCACAAAGGGCTCAGCTGACAGATTCCTTCACTTTTGACTTTGAGGTGCGATGACAGGCGCATTTTTCATTTTTCCTCAAACACGGTGACTGCACAAGGTCGTCGCCGTTCTGTTCCACTACTTTCTGCCACCTTTCAGGTAATTTCCACATTCCATGGTCCCCGAACTTTGTTATTTTTTTGGAGCAGAGAGCTCTTCTAGGTGGCTTCTACAGTGTTCCAGGGAATGGAAATTTCTCTCCAATAAGAGAAATTCAGACAGACCGAAGTCATTGGCCATGTGAAGGTGCAAGGTCTGGTGAGCACTGCGGATGAATCGGGACTGCTCAGCCAGGCTGGAACCTTTCATCACTGGTCACCAAAGAGAAACATGCATTCTCACCTTATCATGAAGCTTCTGCTGACAAATTCCAGACTCATTCCCTCAGGCGGTGCTTTCAGTTGTTCTGACCTGGAGCAGTGCTTGTTGCAAGTCACCTGCCAGCTTTGTACAAGGAACTCCTTCTCCAGGACCCCCTCCAGAAACCACCAGAAGGGTAACATCACCTCTTTCAGATGAAGACCAACTTATGCAGGGGCCTGGTGTTGGTTCTTTTGCTGACCCTGAATCTCTCCAATTCCACATTATTCTAACACATCAACCATTCATCACCCCTCACAATTTGTTTTGGAAATGGAATGTTTTTCTTACATTTCCATAGAGAACCACACGTGGATATGTGGTCCAGATGGCTCCGTCCTTCTACCCATATAACTTCTGTGGAAACCAAACATCAGGGAGACTAAGCTAACTGTGCTGGCGCAAATGATTTTCAATGCTTGGTTAGGATACTTTGAGTTTGTTGCCTGTCTCCCACCTGCCATAATGTGGTGTGTTTTCAGTTATCATCTCCCCTGGATGGCTCTCCACTGCGGCTGGCCTGATGGACCAGTGCAGCAACTGTGCACCAGAAATCTCTGGAATGAAACTCGGAAATACACTTGTGACATGTTCCATCACTCACAGCAATGTCACCATACACACCAAAAAATCTTTCTTTGCCTTACACTGGCACTTGTACCTGTCCCGAAATGACAAAGCCTAAAGGACTGAAAATGTTGCTTATGTTCTTTCATTTTCAGTGAGAAAGTGGCACATATTCTCCAGTTGTGATAAGATTTCTTTCATGCAAGCTGGTATGACAGCTGTCACGATGCATTCTAACAAAATGGTTTCCAATGACGTCAAGGCAAGTCTGTGAGACCAGAGCCAGGTGATGGCGTGGGGTGTGGCGGTGGGAGAGGGTGGGGGGCTGAACTGACATTTCTACCAGCCCCATTTAAAGCAAGTTTTAACCAGCACCGCAGCCTCGAAATCCTATACAAAATGTTTTTGCCCTTATAGCACTGAAGCAGCATTCATTGAGAATAGATGACTAGAAAGTGCTGTTCTTTGGGACTTGTGAAATCAACTCCTAAAGAACCTCTGAAATAAACTGCCATTGGCATTACAAAGTAACTGGGCCTGAGTGATGATAAAGATGCTCCGTAACAAAACTTGAGAAAGAAATCTTCACCCTTGAATGCACAGCTTAGACAAAGAAGCTGGAAATGCACATGTTTGCGCCGATAACAGGAACCTAAATTAGTAGACAAAGTCCAGGGAAAGGGAAGAAACAACCGTAGACACGTCCCAAAGGGCAGGTACATACAATGATGGCGCTGGTACTTTACTTTGCTTTTTGTGTATCTCTTGTAGCACCATCATATATAAATTTTACCTCCACATTGTTTTAGGAAGCTGCAACAGACAAAGCAAAGGACAAATGACTTTCACTCACACTTGGCACTTCTAAAAACCTGCCTCTATTATGCTACAAAGCCACTTCCAAAAAACGTCCCATAAAACACACTTATTCCTCCCTTGGCCATTACTCTGGAGACTAGTCAGAAGATAACTGTATAGTCCTGACAATTAGATGTTTTCCAATGCACTTGTAAATACCACTGCCATCAAAAGTCATTGATATTTCACTGGCATCAACCACTTTTCCTGCTGACCTAAACTAACATGTCATTCCCCAAAATGGCCACGAGATGGCAGCATAGACAGACACTGGGAACATATACTGTACTGTGGGGTGGGCCAACTAGGTTCCTTCACGTTTTCCAGGAAAATTCAATGACAGGTACATTTTTTCATTATTCTCAAAAATGTGACTGGTTCAGGGCTTCAACATTTATTTCCAAGGCCCTCTGTTATAATTCGGACAACTTCACCATTCCATCTGCCCACAACATCGTTATCTTTCTGAGCACAGAACGCTTCCCGGCCGGGCCAGTTGGTCGACCAGGGCGGCCGCCGACCTCAGCCCGAGGACGGCCGGCCCGGCTGGTTGACACGGGCCGCCGCCGACCACGGCCCGAGGCCGACCGGGCCGGCTGCTTTACCCCGGCGAACGCTCCACCAAAACCGGAGCCCCGCCGGGCCAGCTGGTTGACCCGGGCGGCCGCTCCACCACAGACCGAGCCCGGCCGGGCCGGCCTCCTGACCCGGGCGGCCTCTCCACCACAACCCCAGCCCGGCCGGGCCGGCTGCTTTACCCCGGCGGCCGCTCCACCACAACCGGAGCCCCACCGGGCCTGCTGGTTGACCCTGGCGGCCGCTCCACAACCGACCGAGCCCGGCCGGGCCGGCTTCCTGACCCGGGCGGCCGCTCCACCACACCCCGAGCCGGGGCGGGCCGGCTGCTTTACCCCGGCGGCCGCTCCACCACAACCGGAGCCCCGCCGGGCCAGCTGGTTGACCCGGGCGGCCGCTCCACAACCGACCGAGCCCGGCCGGGCCGGCTTCCTGACCCGGGCGGCCGCTCCACCACACCCCGAGCCCGGCCGGGCCGGCTGCTTTACCCCGGCGGCCGCTCCACCACAACCGGATCCCCGTCGGGCCAGCTGGTTGACCCCGGCGGGCGCTCCACAACCGACCGAGCCCGGCCGGGCCGGCTTCCTGACCCGGGCGGCCGCTCCACCACACCCCCACCCCGGCCGGGCCGGCTGCTTTACCCCGGCGGCCGCTCCACCACAACCGGAGCCCCGCCGAGCCAGCTGGTTGACCCGGGCGGCCGCTCCACCACAGACCGAGCCTGGCCGGGCCGACCTCCTGACCCGGGCGGCCGCTCCACCACACCCCCAGCCCGGTCGGGCCAGCTGCTTTACCCCGGAGGCCGCTCCACCACCACTGGAGCCCCGCCGGGCCAGCTGGTTGATCCTGGCGGCCGCTCCACAACCGACCGAGCCCGGCCGGGCCGGCTTCCTGACCCGGGCGGCCGCTCCACCACACCCCGAGCCCGGCCGGGCCGGCTGCTTTACCCCGGCGGCCGCTCCACCACAACCGGATCCCCGCCGGGCCAGCTGGTTGACCCGGGCGGCCGCTCCACAACCGACCGAACCCGGCCGGGCCGGCTTCCTGACCCGGGCGGCCGCTCCACCACACCCCGAGCCGGGCCGTGTCGGCTACTTTACCCCGGCGGCCGCTCCACCACAACCAAAGCCCCGCCGGGCAAGCTGGTTGACCCGGGCGGCCGCTTCACAACCGACCGAGCCCGGCCGGGCCGGCTTCCAGACCCCGGCGGCCGCTCCACCACAACCCCAGCCCGGCCGGGCCGGCTGCTTTACCCCGGCGGCCGCTCCACCACAACCGGAGCCCCGCCGGGCCAGCTGGTTGACCCGGGCGGCCGCTCCACCACAGACCGAGCCTGGCCGGGCCGGCCTCCTGACCCGGGCGGCCGCTCCACCACACCCCCAGCCCGGCCGGGCCGGCTGCTTTACCCCGGCGGCAGCTCGACCACAACCGGAGCCCCGCCGGGCCAGCTGGTTGACCCGGGCGGCCGGTCCACAACAGACCGAGCCCGGCCGGGCCGGCTTCCTGACCCGGGCGGCCGTTCCACCACACCCCGAGACGGGCCGGGCCGGCTGCCTTACCCCGGCGGCCGCTCCACCACAACCGGATCCCCGCCGGGCCAGCTGGTTGACCCGGGCGGCCGCTCCACAACCGACCGAGCCCGGCCGGGCCGGCTTCCTGACCCGGGCGGCCGCTCCACCACACCCCGAGCCGGGCCGTGTCGGCTGCTTTACCCCGGCGGCCGCTCCACCACAACCAAAGCCCCGCTGGGCCAGCTGGTTGACCCGGGCGGCCGCTTCACAACCGACCGAGCCCGGCCGGGCCGGCTTCCTGACCCCGGCGGCCGCTCCACCACAACCCCAGCCCGGCCGGGCCGGCTGCTTTACCCCGGCGGCCGCTCCACCAAAACCGGAGCCCCGCCGGGCCAGCTGGTTGACCCGGGCGGCCGCTCCACCACAGACCGAGCCTGGCCGGGCCGGCCTCCTGACCCGGGCGGCCGCTCCACCACACCCCCAGCCCGGCCGGGCCGGCTGCTTTACCCCGGCGGCCGCTCCACCACAACCGGAGCCCCGCCGGGCCAGCTGGTTGACCCGGGCGGCCGCTCCACAACCGACCGAGCCCGGCCGGGCCGGCTTCCTGACCCGGGCGGCCGCTCCACCACACCCCGAGCCGGGCCGGGCCGGCTGCTTTACCCCGGCGGCCGCTCCACCACAACCGGAGCCCCGCCGGGCCAGCTGGTTGACCCGGGCGGCCGCTCCACAACCGACCGAGCCCGGCCGGGCCGGCTTCCTGACCCGGGCGGCCGCTCCACCACACCCCGAGCCCGGCCGGGCCGGCTGCTTTACCCCGGCGGCCGCTCCACCACAACCGGATCCCCGCCGGGCCAGCTGGTTGACCCGGGCGGCCGCTCCACAACCGACCGAGCCCGGCCGGGCCGGCTTCCTGACCCCGGCGGCCGCTCCACCACAACCCCAGCCCGGCCGGTCCGGCTGCTTTACCCCGGCGGCCGCTCCACCACAACCGGAGCCCAGCCGGGCCAGCTGGTTGACCCGGGCGGCCGGTCCACAACAGACCGAGCCCGGCCGGGCCGGCTTCCTGACCCGGGCGGCCGTTCCACCACACCCCGAGACGGGCCGGGCCGGCTGCTTTACCCCGGCGGCCGCTCCACCACAACCGGAGCCCCGCCGAGCCAGCTGGTTGACCCGGGCGGCCGCTCCACCACAGACCGAGCCTGGCCGGGCCGGCCTCCTGACCCGGGCGGCCGCTCCACCACACCCCCAGCCTGGCCGGGCCGGCTGCTTTACCCCGGCGGCCGCTCCACCACAACCGGAGCCCCGCCGGGCCAGCTGGTTGACCCGGGCGGCCGCTCCACAACCGACCGAGCCCGGCCGGGCCGGCTTCCTGACCCGGGCGGCCGCTCCACCACACCCCGAGCCCGGCCGGGCCGGCTGCTTTACCCCGGCAGCCGCTCCACCACAACCGGATCCCCGCCGGGCCAGCTGGTTGACCCGGGCGGCCGCTCCGCAACCGACCGAGCCCGGCCGGGCCGGCTTCCTGACCCGGGCGGCCGCTCCACCACACCCCGAGCCGGGCCGTGTCGGCTGCTTTACCCCGGCGGCCGCTCCACCACAACCAAAGCCCCGCCGGGCCAGCTGGTTGACCCGGGCGGCCGCTTCACAACCGACCGAGCCCGGCCGGGCCTGCTTCCTGACCCCGGCGGCCGCTCCACCACAACCCCAGCCCGGCCGGTCCGGCTGCTTTACCCCGGCGGCCGCTCCACCACAACCGGAGCCCAGCCGGGCCAGCTGGTTGACCCGGGCGGCCGGTCCACAACAGACCGAGCCCGGCCGGGCCGGCTTCCTGACCCGGGCGGCCGTTCCACCACACCCCGAGACTGGCCGGGCCGGCTGCTTTACCCCGGCGGCCGCTCCACCACAACCGGAGGCCCGCCGAGCCAGCTGGTTGACCCGGGCGGCCGCTCCACCACAGACCGAGCCTGGCCGGGCCGGCCTCCTGACCCGGGCGGCCGCTCCACCACACCCCCAGCCCGGTCGGGCCGGCTGCTTTACCCTGGCGGCCGCTCCACCACAACCGGAGCCCCGCCGGGCCAGCTGGTTGACCCGGGCGGCCGCTCCACAACCGACCGAGCCCGGCCGGGCCGGCTTCCTGACCCCGGCGGCCGCTCCACCACAACCCCAGCCCGGCCGGGCCGGCTGCTTTACCCCGGCGGCCGCTCCACCACAACCGGAGCCCCGCCGGGCCAGCTGGTTGACCCGGGCGGCCGCTCCACCACGGACCGAGCCTGGCCGGGCCGGCCTCCTGACCCGGGCGGCCGCTTTACCACACCCACAGCCCGGCCGGGCCGGCTGCTTTACCCCGGCGGACGCTCCACCACAACCGGAGCCCCGCCGGGCCAGCTGGTTGACCCGGGAGCCGCTCCACAACCGACCGAGCCCTGGCCGGACCGGCTTCCTGACCCCGGCGGCCGCTCCACCACAACCCCAGCCCGGCCGGGCCGGCTGCTTTACCCCGGCGGCCGCTCCACCAAAACCGGAGCCCCGCCGGGCCAGCTGGTTGACCCGGGCGGCCGCTCCACCACAGACCGAGCCTGGCCGGGCCGGCCTCCTGTCCCGGGCGGCCGCTCCACCACACCCCCAGCCCGGCCGGGCCGGCTGCTTTACCCCGGCGGCCGCTCCACCACAACCGGAGCCCCGCCGGGCCAGCTGGTTGACCCGGGAGCCGCTCCACAACCGACCGAGCCCGGCCGGGCCGGCTTCCTGACCCGGGCGGCCGCTCCACCACACCCCGAGCCCGGCCGGGCCGGCTGCTTTACCCCGGCGGCCGCTCCACCACAACCGGAGCCCCGCCGGGCCAGCTGGTTGACCCGGGCGGCCGCTCCACAACCCACCGAGCCCGGCCGGGCCGGCTTCCTGACCCGGGCGGCCGCTCCACCACACCCCGAGCCGGGCCGGGCCGGCTGCTTTACCCCGGCGGCCGCTCCACCACAACCGGAGCCCCGCCAGGCCAGCTGGTTGACCCGGGCGGCCGCTCCACAACCGACCGAGCCCGGCCGGGCCGGCTTCCTGACCCCGGCGGCCGCTCCACCACAACCCCAGCCCGGCCGGTCCGGCTGCTTTACCCCGGCGGCCGCTCCACCACAACCGGAGCCCAGCCGGGCCAGCTGGTTGACCCGGGCGGCCGGTCCACAACAGACCGAGCCCGGCCGGGCCGGCTTCCTGACCCGGGCGGCCGTTCCACCACACCCCGAGACGGGCGGGGCCGGCTGCTTTACCCCGGCGGCCGCTCCACCACAACCGGAGCCCCGCCGAGCCAGCTGGTTGACCCGGGCGGCCGCTCCACCACAGACCGAGCCTGGCCGGGCCGGCCTCCTGACCCGGGCGGCAGCTCCACCACACCCCCAGCCCGGTCGGGCCGGCTGCTTTACCCCGGCGGCCGCTCCACCACAACCGGAGACCCGCCGGGCCAGTTGGTTGACCCTGGCGGCCGCTCCACAACCGACCGAGCCCGGCCGGGCCGGCTTCCTGACCCGGGCGGCCGCTCCACTACACCCCGAGCCCGGCCGGGCCGGCTGCTTTACCCCGGCGGCCGCTCCACCACAACCGGATCCCCGCCCGGCCAGCTGGTTGACCCGGGCGGCCGCTCCACAACAGACCGAGCCCGGCCGGGCCGGCTTCCTGACCCGGGCGGCCGCTCCACCACACCCCGAGCCGGGCCGGGCCGGCTGCTTTACCCCGGCGGCCGCTCCACCACAACCGGAGCCCCGCCGAGCCAGCTGGTTGACCCGGGCGGCCGCTCCACCACAGACCGAGCCTGGCCGGGCCGGCCTCCTGACCCGGGCGGCCGCTCCACCACACCCCCAGCCCGTTCGGGCCGGCTGCTTTACCCCGGCGGCCGCTCCACCACAACCGGAGCCCCGCCGGGCCAGCTGGTTGACCCTGGCGGCCGCTCCACAACCCACCGAGCCCGGCCGGGCCGGCTTCCTGACCCGGGCGGCCGTTCCACCACACCCCGAGACGGGCCGGGCCGGCTGCCTTACCCCGGCGGCCGCTCCACCACAACCGGATCCCCGCCGGGCCAGCTGGTTGACCCGGGCGGCCGCTCCACAACCGACCGAGCCCGGCCGGGCCGGCTTCCTGACCCGGGCGGCCGCTCCACCACACCCCGAGCCGGGCCGTGTCGGCTGCTTTACCCCGGCGGCCGCTCCACCACAACCAAAGCCCCGCTGGGCCAGCTGGTTGACCCGGGCGGCCGCTTCACAACCGACCGAGCCCGGCCGGGCCGGCTTCCTGACCCCGGCGGCCGCTCCACCACAACCCCAGGGCGGCCGGGCCGGCTGCTTTACCCCGGCGGCCGCTCCACCAAAACCGGAGCCCCGCCGGGCCAGCTGGTTGACCCGGGCGGCCGCTCCACCACAGACCGAGCCTGGCCGGGCCGGCCTCCTGACCCGGGCGGCCGCTCCACCACACCCCCAGCCCGGCCGGGCCGGCTGCTTTACCCCGGCGGCCGCTCCACCACAACCGGAGCCCCGCCGGGCCAGCTGGTTGACCCGGGCGGCCGCTCCACCACAGACCGAGCCTGGCCGGGCCGGCCTCCTGACCCGGGCGGCCGCTCCACCACACCCCCAGCCCGGCCGGGCCGGCTGCTTTACCCCGGCGGCCGCTCCACCACAACCGGAGCCCCGCCGGGCCAGCTAGTTGACCCGGGAGCCGCTCCACAACCGACCGAGCCCGGCCGGGCCGGCTTCCTGACCCGGGCGGCCGCTCCACCACACCCCGAGCCCGGCCGGGCCGGCTGCTTTACCCCGGCGGCCGCTCCACCACAACCGGAGCCCCGCCGGGCCAGCTGGTTGACCCGGGCGGCCGCTCCACAACCCACCGAGCCCGGCCGGGCCGGCTTCCTGACCCGGGCGGCCGCTCCACCACACCCCGAGCCGGGCCGGGCCGGCTGCTTTACCCCGGCGGCCGCTCCACCACAACCGGAGGCCCGCCAGGACAGCTGGTTGACCCGGGCTGCCGCTCCACAACCGACCGAGCCCGGCCGGGCCGGCTTCCTGACCCCGGCGGCCGCTCCACCACAACCCCAGCCCGCCCGGTCCGGCTGCTTTACCCCGGCGGCCGCTCCACCACAACCGGAGCCCAGCCGGGCCAGCTGGTTGACCCGGGCGGCCGGTCCACAACAGACCGAGCCCGGCCGGGCCGGCTTCCTGACCCGGGCGGCCGTTCCACCACACCCCGAGACGGGCCGGGCCGGCTGCTTTACCCCGGCGGCCGCTCCACCACAACCGGAGCCCCGCCGAGCCAGCTGGTTGACCCGGGCGGCCGCTCCACCACAGACCGAGCCTGGCCGGGCCGGCCTCCTGACCCGGGCGGCCGCTCCACCACACCCCCAGCCCGGTCGGGCCGGCTGCTTTACCCCGGCGGCCGCTCCACCACAACCGGAGACCCGCCGGGCCAGTTGGTTGACCCTGGCGGCCGCTCCACAACCGACCGAGCCCGGCCGGGCCGGCTTCCTGACCCGGGCGGCCGCTCCACTACACCCCGAGCCCGGCCGGGCCGGCTGCTTTACCCCGGCGGCCGCTCCACCACAACCGGATCCCGCCGGGCCAGCTGGTTGACCCGGGCGGCCGCTCCACAACCGACCGAGCCCGGCCGGGCCGGCTTCCTGACCCGGGCGGCCGCTCCACCACACCCCGAGCCGGGCCGGGCCGGCTGCTTTACCCCGGCGGCCGCTCCACCACAACCGGAGCCTCGCCGGGCCAGCTGGTTGACCCGGGCGGCCGCTCCACAACCGACCGAGCCTGGCCGGGCCGGCTTCCTGACCCGGGCGGCCGCTCCACCACACCCCGAGCCGGCCGGGCCGGCTGCTTTACCCCCGGCGGCCGCTCCACCACAACCGGAGCCCCGCCGGGCCAGCTGGTTGACCCGGGCGGCCGCTCCACAACCGACCGAGCCCGGCCGGGCCGGCTTCCTGACCCGGGCGGCCGCTCCACCACACCCCGAGCCCGGCCGGGCCGGCTGCTTTACCCCGGCGGCCGCTCCACCACAACCGGAGCCCCGCCGGGCCAGCTGGTTGACCCGGGCGGCCGCTCCACCACAGACCGAGCCTGGCCGGGCCGGCCTCCTGACCCGGGCGGCCGCTCCACCACACCCCCAGCCCGGCCGGGCCGGCTGCTTTACCCCGGCGGCCGCTCCACCACAACGGAGCCCCGCCGGGCCAGCTGGTTGACCCGGGCGGCCGCTCCACCACAGACCGAGCCTGGCCGGGCCGGCCTCCTGACCCGGGCGGCCGCTCCACCACACCCCAGCCCGGCCGGGCCGGCTGCTTTACCCCGGCGGCCGCTCCACCACAACCGGAGCCCCGCCGGGCCAGCTGGTTGACCCGGGAGCCGCTCCACAACCGACCGAGCCCGGCCGGGCCGGCTTCCTGACCCGGGCGGCCGCTCCACCACACCCCGAGCCCGGCCGGGCCGGCTGCTTTACCCCGGCGGCCGCTCCACCACAACCGGAGCCCCGCCGGGCCAGCTGGTTGACCCGGGCGGCCGCTCCACAACCCACCGAGCCCGGCCGGCCGGCTTCCTGACCCGGGCGGCCGCTCCACCACACCCCGAGCCGGGCCGGGCCGGCTGCTTTACCCCGGCGGCCGCTCCACCACAACCGGAGGCCCGCCAGGACAGCTGGTTGACCCGGGCTGCCGCTCCACAACCGACCGAGCCCGGCCGGGCCGGCTTCCTGACCCCGGCGGCCGCTCCACCACAACCCCAGCCCGCCCGGTCCGGCTGCTTTACCCCGGCGGCCGCTCCACCACAACCGGAGCCCAGCCGGGCCAGCTGGTTGACCCGGGCGGCCGGTCCACAACAGACCGAGCCCGGCCGGGCCGGCTTCCTGACCCGGGCGGGCCGTTCCACCACACCCCGAGACGGGCCGGGCCGGCTGCTTTACCCCGGCGGCCGCTCCACCACAACCGGAGCCCCGCCGAGCCAGCTGGTTGACCCGGGCGGCCGCTCCACCACAGACCGAGCCTGGCCGGGCCGGCCTCCTGACCCGGGCGGCCGCTCCACCACACCCCCAGCCCGGTCGGGCCGGCTGCTTTACCCCGGCGGCCGCTCCACCACAACCGGAGACCCGCCGGGCCAGTTGGTTGACCCTGGCGGCCGCTCCACAACCGACCGAGCCCGGCCGGGCCGGCTTCCTGACCCGGGCGGCCGTCTCCACTACACCCCGAGCCCGGCCGGGCCGGCTGCTTTACCCCGGCGGCCGCTCCACCACAACCGGATCCCCGCCGGGCCAGCTGGTTGACCCGGGCGGCCGCTCCACAACCGACCGAGCCCGGCCGGGCCGGCTTCCTGACCCGGGCGGCCGCTCCACCACACCCCGAGCCGGTCCGGGCCGGCTGCTTTACCCCGGCGGCCGCTCCACCACAACCGGAGCCTCGCCGGGCCAGCTGGTTGACCCGGGCGGCCGCTCCACAACCGACCGAGCCTGGCCGGGCCGGCTTCCTGACCCGGGCGGCCGCTCCACCACACCCCGAGCCGGCCGGGCCGGCTGCTTTACCCCGGCGGCCGCTCCACCACAACCGGAGCCCCGCCGGGCCAGCTGGTTGACCCGGGCGGCCGCTCCACAACCGACCGAGCCCGGCCGGGCCGGCTTCCTGACCCGGGCGGCCGCTCCACCACACCCCGAGCCCGGCCGGGCCGGCTGCTTTACCCCGGCGGCCGCTCCACCACAACCGGATCCCCGCCGGGCCAGCTGGTTGACCCGGGCGGCCGCTCCACAACCGACCGAGCCCGGCCGGGCCGGCTTCCTGACCCGGGCGGCCGCTCCACCACACCCGAGCCGGGCCGGGCCGGCTGCTTTACCCCGGCGGCCGCTCCACCACAACCGGAGCCCGCCAGGCCAGCTGGTTGACCCGGGCGGCCGCTCCACAACCGACCGAGCCCGGCCGGGCCGGCTTCCTGACCCCGGCGGCCGCTCCACCACAACCCCAGCCCGGCCGGTCCGGCTGCTTTACCCCGGCGGCCGCTCCACCACAACCGGAGCCCAGCCGGGCCAGCTGGTTGACAGGGGCGGCCGGTCCACAACAGACCGAGCCCGGCCGGGCCGGCTTCCTGACCCGGGCGGCCGTTCCACCACACCCCGAGACGGGCCGGGCCGGCTGCTTTACCCCGGCGGCCGCTCCACCACAACCGGAGCCCCGCCCAGCCAGCTGGTTGACCCGGCGGCCGCTCCACCACAGACCGAGCCTGGCCGGGCCGGCCTCCTGACCCGGGCGGCCGCTCCACCACACCCCCAGCCCGTTCGGGCCGGCTGCTTTACCCCGGCGGCCGCTCCACCACAACCGGAGCCCCGCCGGGCCAGCTGGTTGACCCTGGCGGCCGCTCCACAACCGACCGAGCCCGGCCGGGCCGGCTTCCTGACCCGGGCGGCCGCTCCACCACACCCCGAGCCCGGCCGGGCCGGCTGCCTTACCCCGGCGGCCGCTCCACCACAACCGGATCCCCGCCGGGCCAGCTGGTTGACCCGGGCGGCCGCTCCACAACCGACCCAGCCCGGCCGGGCCGGCTTCCTGACCCGGGCGGCCGCTCCACCACACCCCGAGCCGGGCCGTGTCGGCTGCTTTACCCGGCGGCCGCTCCACCACAACCAAAGCCCCGCTGGGCCAGCTGGTTGACCCGGGCGGCCGCTTCACAACCGACCGAGCCCGGCCGGGCCGGCTTCCTGACCCCGGCGGCCGCTCCACCACAACCCCAGCCCGGCCGGCCCGGCTGCTTTACCCCGGCGGCCGCTCCACCAAAACCGGAGCCCCGCCGGGCCAGCTGGTTGACCCGGGCGGCCGCGCCACCACAGACCGAGCCTGGCCGGGCCGGCCTCCTTACCCGGGCGGCCGCTCCACCACACCCCCAGCCCGGCCGGGCCGGCTGCTTTACCCCGGCGGCCGCTCCACCACAACCGGAGCCCCGCCGGGCCAGCTGGTTGACCCGGGCGGCCGCTCCACAACCGACCGAGCCCGGCCGGGCCGGCTTCCTGACCCGGGCGGCCGCTCCACCACACCCCGAGCCGGGCCGGGCCGGCTGCTTTACCCCGGCGGCCGCTCCACCACAACCGGAGCCCCGCCGGGCCAGCTGGTTGACCCGGGCGGCCGCTCCACAACCGACCGAGCCCGGCCGGGCCGGCTTCCTGACCCGGGCGGCCGCTCCACCACACCCCGAGCCGGGCCGTGTCGGCTGCTTTACCCCGGCGGCCGCTCCACCACAACCAAAGCCCCGCTGGCCAGCTGGTTGACCCGGGCGGCCGCTTCACAACCGACCGAGCCCGGCCGGGCCGGCTTCCTGACCCCGGCGGCCGCTCCACCACAACCCCAGCCCGGCCGGGCCGGCTGCTTTACCCCGGCGGCCGCTCCACCAAAACCGGAGCCCCGCCGGGCCAGCTGGTTGACCCGGGCGGCCGCTCCACCACAGACCGAGCCTGGCCGGGCCGGCCTCCTGACCCGGGCGGCCGCTCCACCACACCCCCAGCCCGGCCGGGCCGGCTGCTTTACCCCGACGGCCGCTCCACCACAACCGGAGCCCCGCCGGGCCAGCTGGTTGACCCGGGAGCCGCTCCACAACCGACCGAGCCCGGCGGGCCGGCTTCCTGACCCGGGCGGCCGCTCCACCACACCCCGAGCCCGGCCGGGCCGGCTGCTTTACCCCGGCGGCCGCTCCACCACAACCGGAGCCCCGCCGGGCCAGCTGGTTGACCCGGGCGGCCGCTCCACAACCCACCGAGCCCGGCCGGGCCGGCTTCCTGACCCGGGCGGCCGCTCCACCACACCCCGAGCCGGGCCGGGCCGGCTGCTTTACCCCGGCGGCCGCTCCACCACAACCGGAGGCCCGCCAGGACAGCTGGTTGACCCGGGCTGCCGCTCCACAACCGACCGAGCCCGTCCGGGCCGGCTTCCTGACCCCGGCGGCCGCTCCACCACAACCCCAGCCCGCCCGGTCCGGCTGCTTTACCCCGGCGGCCGCTCCACCACAACCGGAGCCCAGCCGGGCCAGCTGGTTGACCCGGGCGGCCGGTCCACAACAGACCGAGCCCGGCCGGGCCGGCTTCCTGACCCGGCGGCCGTTCCACCACACCCCGAGACGGGCCGGGCCGGCTGCTTTACCCCGGCGGCCGCTCCACCACAACCGGAGCCCCGCCGAGCCAGCTGGTTGACCCGGGCGGCCGCTCCACCACAGACCGAGCCTGGCCGGGCCGGCCTCCTGACCCGGGCGGCCGCTCCACCACACCCCCAGCCCGGTCGGGCCGGCTGCTTTACCCCGGCGGCCGCTCCACCACAACCGGAGACCCGCCGGGCCAGTTGGTTGACCCTGCGGCCGCTCCACAACCGACCGAGCCCGGCCGGGCCGGCTTCCTGACCCGGGCGGGCCGCTCCACTACACCCCGAGCCCGGCCGGGCCGGCTGCTTTACCCCGGCGGCCGCTCCACCACAACCGGATCCCCGCCGGGCCAGCTGGTTGACCCGGGCGGCCGCTCCACAACCGACCGAGCCCGGCCGGGCCGGCTTCCTGACCCGGGCGGCCGCTCCACCACACCCCGAGCCGGGCCGGGCCGGCTGCTTTACCCAGGCGGCCGCTCCACCACAACCGGAGCCTCGCCGGGCCAGCTGGTTGACCCGGGCGGCCGCTCCACAACCGACCGAGCCTGGCCGGGCCGGCTTCCTGACCCGGGCGGCCGCTCCACCACACCCCCGAGCCGGCCGGGCCGGCTGCTTTACCCCGGCGGCCGCTCCACCACAACCGGAGCCCCGCCGGGCCAGCTGGTTGACCCGGGCGGCCGCTCCACAACCGACCGAGCCCGGCCGGGCCGGCTTCCTGACCCGGGCGGCCGCTCCACCACACCCCGAGCCCGGCCGGGCCGGCTGCTTTACCCCGGCGGCCACTCCACCACAACCGGATCCCCGCCGGGCCAGCTGGTTGACCCGGGCGGCCGCTCCACAACCGACCGAGCCCGGCCGGGCCGGCTTCCTGACCCGGGCGGCCGCTCCACCACACCCCGAGCCGGGCCGGGCCGGCTGCTTTACCCCGGCGGCCGCTCCACCACAACCGGAGCCCCGCCAGGCCAGCTGGTTGACCCGGGCGGCCGCTCCACAACCGACCGAGCCCGGCCGGGCCGGCTTCCTGACCCCGGCGGCCGCTCCACCACAACCCCAGCCCGGCCGGTCCGGCTGCTTTACCCCGGCGGCCGCTCCACCACAACCGGAGCCCAGCCGGGCCAGCTGGTTGACAGGGGCGGCCGGTCCACAACAGACCGAGCCCGGCCGGGCCGGCTTCCTGACCCGGGCGGGCCGTTCCACCACACCCCGAGACGGGCCGGGCCGGCTGCTTTACCCCGGCGGCCGCTCCACCAAAACCGGAGCCCGCCCAGCCAGCTGGTTGACCCGGGCGGCCGCTCCACCACAGACCGAGCCTGGCCGGGCCGGCCTCCTGACCCGGGCGGCCGCTCCACCACACCCCAGCCCGTTCGGGCCGGCTGCTTTACCCCGGCGGCCGCTCCACCACAACCGGAGCCCCGCCGGGCCAGCTGGTTGACCCTGGCGGCCGCTCACAACCGACCGAGCCCGGCCGGGCCGGCTTCCTGACCCGGGCGGCCGCTCCACCACACCCCGAGCCCGGCCGGGCCGGCTGCCTTACCCCGGCGGCCGCTCCACCACAACCGGATCCCCGCCGGGCCAGCTGGTTGACCCGGGCGGCCGCTCCACAACCGACCCAGCCCGGCCGGGCCGGCTTCCTGACCCGGGCGGCCGCTCCACCACACCCCGAGCCGGGTCGTGTCGGCTGCTTTACCCCGGCGGCCGCTCCACCACAACCAAAGCCCCGCTGGGCCAGCTGGTTGACCCGGGCGGCCGCTTCACAACCGACCGAGCCCGGCCGGGCCGGCTTCCTGACCCCGGCGGCCGCTCCACCACAACCCCAGCCCGGCCGGGCCGGCTGCTTTACCCCGGCGGCCGCTCCACCAAAACCGGAGCCCCGCCGGGCCAGCTGGTTGACCCGGGCGGCCGCGCCACCACAGACCGAGCCTGGCCGGGCCGGCCTCCTGACCCGGGCGGCCGCTCCACCACACCCCCAGCCCGGTCGGGCCGGCTGCTTTACCCCGGCGGCCGCTCCACCACAACCGGAGCCCCGCCGAGCCAGCTGGTTGACCCGGGCGGCCGCTCCACAACCGACCGAGCCCGGCCGGGCCGGCTTCCTGACCCGGGCGGCCGCTCCACCACACCCCGAGCCGGGCCGGGCCGGCTGCTTTACCCCGGCGGCCGCTCCACCACAACCAAAGCCCCGCCGGGCAAGCTGGTTGACCCGGGCGGCCGCTTCACAACCGACCGAGCCCGGCCGGGCCGGCTTCCAGACCCCGGCGGCCGCTCCACCACAACCCCAGCCCGGCCGGGCCGGCTGCTTTACCCCGGCGGCCGCTCCACCACAACCGGAGCCCCGCCGGGCCAGCTGGTTGACCCGGGCGGCCGCTCCACCACAGACCGAGCCTGGCCGGGCCGGCCTCCTGACCCGGGCGGCCGCTCCACCACACCCCCAGCCCGGCCGGGCCGGCTGCTTTACCCCGGCGGCCGCTCGACCACAACCGGAGCCCCGCCGGGCCAGCTGGTTGACCCGGGAGCCGCTCCACAACCGACCGAGCCCGGCCGGGCCGGCTTCCTGACCCGGGCGGCCGCTCCACCACACCCCGAGCCCGGCCGGGCCGGCTGCTTTACCCCGGCGGCCGCTCCACCACAACCGGAGCCCCGCCGGGCCAGC
Organism: Artibeus lituratus; assembly: GCA_038363175.2. Classification (NCBI taxonomy): domain Eukaryota; kingdom Metazoa; phylum Chordata; class Mammalia; order Chiroptera; family Phyllostomidae; genus Artibeus; species Artibeus lituratus. The sequence goes on along the minus strand of JBAWUR020000053.1, from coordinate 17,009 downwards.
TGGTTGACCCGGGCGGCCGCTCCACCACCGACCGAGCCCGGCCGGGACGGCTTCCTGACCCGGGCGGCCGCTCCGCCACACCCCGAGCCGGGCCGGGCCGGCAGCTTTACCCCGGCGGCCGCTCCACCACAACCGGAGCCCCGCCAGGCCAGCTGGTTGACTCGGGCGGCCGCTCCACAACCGACCGAGCCCGGCCGGGCCGGCTTCCTGACCCCGGCGGCCGCTCCACCACAACCCCAGCCCGGCCGGTCCGGCTGCTTTACCCCGGCGGCCGCTCCACCACAACCGGAGCCCAGCCGGGCCAGCTGGTTGACCCGGGCGGCCGGTCCACAACAGACCGAGCCCGGCCGGGCCGGCTTCCTGACCCGGGCGGCCGTTCCACCACACCCCGAGACGGGCCGGGCCGGCTGCTTTACCCCGGCGGCCGCTCCACCACAACCGGAGCCCCGCCGAGCCAGCTGGTTGACCCGGGCGGCCGCTCCACCACAGACCGAGCCTGGCCGGGCCGGCCTCCTGACCCGCGCGGCCGCTCCACCACACCCCCGCCCGGTCGGGCCGGCTGCTTTACCCCGGCGGCCGCCGCTCCACCACAACCGGAGCCCCGCCGGGCCAGCTGGTTGACCCTGGCGGCCGCTCCACAACCGACCGAGCCCGGCCGGGCCGGCTTCCTGACCCGGGCGGCCGCTCCACCACACCCCGAGCCCGGCCGGGCCGGCTGCTTTACCCCGGCGGCCGCTCCACCACAACCGGATCCCCGCCGGGCCAGCTGGTTGACCCGGGCGGCCGCTCCACAACCGACCGAGCCCGGCCGGGCCGGCTTCCTGACCCGGGCGGCCGCTCCACCACACCCCGAGCCGGGCCGTGTCGGCTGCTTTACCCCGGCGGCCATTCCACCACAACCAAAGCCCCGCCGGGCCAGCTGGTTGACCCGGGCGGCCGCTTCACAACCGACCGAGCCCGGCCGGGCCGTCTTCCTGACCCCGGCGGCCGCTCCACCACAACCCCAGCCCGGGCGGGCCGGCTGCTTTACCCCGGCGGCCGCTCCACCACAACCGGAGCCCCGCCGGGCCAGCTGGTTGACCCGGGCGGCCGCTCCACCACGGACCGAGCCTGGCCGGGCCGGCCTCCTGACCCGGGCGGCCGCTCCACCACACCCCCAGCCCGGCCGGGCCGGCTGCTTTACCCCGGCGGCCGCTCCACCACAACCGGAGCCCCGCCGGGCCAGCTGGTTGACCCGGGCGGCCGCTCCACAACCGACCGAGCCCGGCCGGGCCGGCTTCCTGACCCCGGCGGCCGCTCCACCACAACCCCAGCCCGGCCGGTCCGGCTGCTTTACCCCGGCAGCCGCTCCACCACAACCGGAGCCCAGCCGGGCCAGCTGGTTGACCCGGGCGGCCGGTCCACAACAGACCGAGCCCGGCCGGGCCGGCTTCCTGACCCGGGCGGCCGCTCCACCACACCCCGAGCCGGGCCGGGCCGGCTGCTTTACCCCGGCGGCCGCTCCACCACAACCGGAGCCCCGCCGAGCCAGCTGGTTGACCCGGGCGGCCGCTCCACCACAGACCGAGCCTGGCCGGGCCGGCCTCCTGACCCGGGCGGCCGCTCCACCACACCCCCAGCCCGTTCGGGCCGGCTGCTTTACCCCGGCGGCCGCTCCACCACAACCGGAGCCCCGCCGGGCCAGCTGGTTGACCCTGGCGGCCGCTCCACAACCGACCGAGCCCGGCCGGGCCGGCTTCCTGACCCGGGCGGCCGCTCCACCACACCCCGAGCCCGGCCGGGCCGGCTGCCTTACCCCGGCGGCCGCTCCACCACAACCGGATCCCCGCCGGGCCAGCTGGTTGACCCGGGCGGCCGCTCCACAACCGACCGAGCCCGGCCGGGCCGGCTTCCTGACCCGGGCGGCCGCTCCACCACACCCCGAGCCGGGCCGTGTCGGCTGCTTTACCCCGGCGGCCGCTCCACCACAACCAAAGCCCCGCTGGGCCAGCTGGTTGACCCGGGCGGCCGCTTCACAACCCGACCGAGCCCGGCCGGGCCGGCTTCCTGACCCCGGCGGCCGCTCCACCACAACCCCAGCCCGGCCGGGCCGGCTGCTTTACCCCGGCGGCCGCTCCACCTAAACCGGAGCCCCGCCGGGCCAGCTGGTTGACCCGGGCGGCCGCTCCACCACAGACCGAGCCTGGCCGGGCCGGCCTCCTGACCCGGGCGGCCGCTCCACCACACCCCCAGCCCGGCCGGGCCGGCTGCTTTACCCCGGCGGCCGCTCCACCACAACCGGAGCCCCGCCGGGCCAGCTGGTTGACCCGGGAGCCGCTCCACAACCGACCGAGCCCGGCCGGGCCGGCTTCCTGACCCGGGCGGCCGCTCCACCACACCCCGAGCCCGGCCGGGCCGGCTGCTTTACCCCGGCGGCCGCTCCACCACAACCGGAGCCCCGCCGAGCCAGCTGGTTGACCCGGGCGGCCGCTCCACCACAGACGGAGCCTGGCCGGGCCGGCCTCCTGACCCGGGCGGCCGCTCCACCACACCCCCAGCCCGGTCGGGCCGGCTGCTTTACCCCGGCGGCCGCTCCACCACAACCGGATCCCCGCCGGGCCAGCTGGTTGACCCTGGCGGCCGCTCCACAACCGACCGAGCCCGGCCGGGCCGGCTTCCTGACCCGGGCGGCCGCTCCACCACACCCCGAGCCCGGCCGGGCCGGCTGCTTTACCCCGGCGGCCGCTCCACCACAACCGGATCCCCGCCGGGCCAGCTGGTTGACCCGGGCGGCCGCTCCACAACCGACCGAGCCCGGCCGGGCCGGCTTCCTGACCCGGGCGGCCGCTCCACCACACCCCCAGCCCGGTCGGGCCGGCTGCTTTACCCCGGCGGCCGCTCCACCACAACCGGAGCCCCGCCAGGCCAGCTGGTTGACCCGGGCGGCCGCTCCACAACCGACCGAGCCCGGCCGGGCCGGCTTCCTGACCCCGGCGGCCGCTCCACCACAACCCCAGCCCGGCCGGGCCGGCTGCTTTACCCCGGCGGCCGCTCCACCACAACCGGAGCCCCGCCGGGCCAGCTGGTTGACCCGGGCGGCCGCTCCACCACGGACCGAGCCTGGCCGGGCCGGCCTCCTGACCCGGGCGGCCGCTTTACCACACCCCCAGCCCGGCCGGGCCGGCTGCTTTACCCCGGCGGACGCTCCACCACAACCGGAGCCCCGCCGGGCCAGCTGGTTGACCCGGGATTTGCTCCACAACCGACCGAGCCCTGGCCGGACCGGCTTCCTGACACGGGCGGCCGCTCCACCACACCCCGAGCCGGGCCGGGCCGGCTGCTTTACCCCGGCGGCCGCTCCACCCCAACCGGATCCCCGTCGGGCCAGCTGGTTGACCCGGGCGGCCGCTCCACAACCGACCGAGTCCGGCCGGGCCGGCTTCCTGACCCGGGCGGCCGCTACACCACACCCCCAGCCCGGCCGGGCCGGCTGCTTTACCGCGGCGGCAGCTCCACCACAACCGGAGCCCCGCCGGGCCAGCTGGTTGACCCGGGAGCCGCTCCACAACCGACCGAGCTCGGCCGGGCCGGCTTCCTGACCCTGGCGGCCGCTCCACCACACCCCCAGCCCGGCCGGGCCGGCTGCTTTACCCCGGCGGCCGCTCCACCACAACCGGAGCCCCGCCGGGCCAGCTGGTTGACCCGGGCGGCCGCTCCACAACCGACCGAGCCCGGCCGGGCCGGCTTCCTGACCCGGGCGGCCGCTCCACCACACCCCGAGACGGGCCGGGCCGGCTGCTTTACCCCGGCGGCCGCTCCACCACAACCGGAGCCCCGCCGGGCCAGCTGGTTGACCCGGGCGGCCGCTCCACAACCGACCGAGCCCGACCGGGCCGGCTTCCTGACCCGGGCGGCCGCTCCACCACACCCCGAGCCCGGCCGGGCCGGCTGCTTTACCCCAGCGGCCGCTCCACCACAACCGGATCCCCGTCGGGCCAGCTGGTTGACCCGGGCGGCCGCTCCACAACCGACCGAGCCCGGCCGGGCCGGCTTCCTGACCCGGGCGGCCGCTCCACCACACCCCCAGCCCGGCCCGGCCGGCTGCTTTACCCCGGCGGCCGCTCCACCACAACCGGAGCCCCGCCAGGCCAGCTGGTTGACCCGGGCGGCCGCTCCACAACCGACCGAGCCCGGCCGGGCCGGCTTCCTGACCCAGGCGGCCGCTCCACCACAACCCCAGCCCTGCCGGGCCGGCTGCTTTACCCCGGCGGCCGCTCCACCACAACCGGAGCCCCGCCGGGCCAGCTGGTTGACCCCGGCGGCCGCTCCACAACCGACCGAGTCCGGCCGGACCGGCTTCCTGACCCGGGCGGCTGCTCCACCACACCCCCAGCCCGGCCGGGCCGGCTGCTTTACCCCGGCGGCAGCTCCACCACAACCGGAGCCCCCCGGGCCAGCTGGTTGACCCGGGAGCCGCTCCACAACCGACCGAGCTCGCCCGGGCCGGCTTCCTGACTCGGGCGGCCGCTCCACCACACCCCGAGCCCGGCCGGGCCGGCTGCTTTACCCCGGCGGCCGCTCCACCACAACCGGAGCCCCGCCGGGCCAGCTGGTTGACCCGGGCGGCCGCTCCACAACCGACCGAGCCCGGCCGGACCGGCTTCCTGACCCGGGCGGCCGCTCCACCACACCCCGAGCCGGGCCGGGCCGGCTGCTTTACCCCGGCGGCCGCTCCACCACAACCGGAGCCCCGCCGGGCCAGCTGGTTGACCCGGGCGGCCGCTCCACAACCGACCGAGCCCGGCCGGGCCGGCTTCCTGACCCGGGCGGCCGCTCCACTACACCCCGAGCCCGGCCGGGCCGGCTGCTTTACCCCGGCGGCCGCTCCACCACAACCGGATCCCCGCCGGGCCAGCTGGTTGACCCGGGCGGCCGCTCCACAACCGACCGAGCCCGGCCGGGCCGGCTTCCTGACCCGGGCGGCCGCTACACCACACCCCGAGCCGGGCCGGGCCGGCCGCTCCACCACAACCGGAGCACCGCCGGGCCAGCTGGTTGACCCGGGAGCCGCTCCACAACCGACCGAGCCCGGCCGGGCCGGCTTTTTGACCCGGGCGGCCGCACCACCACACCCCGAGCCCGGCCGGGCCGGCTGCTTTACCCCGGCGGCCGCTCCACCACAACCGGAGCCCCGCCGGGCAAGCTGGTTGACCCGGGCGGCCGCTCCACAACCCACCGAGCCCGGCCGGGCCGGCTTCCTGACCCGGGCGGCCGCTCCACCACACCCCGAGCCGGGCCGGGCCGCCTGCTTTACCCCGGCGGCCGCTCCACCACAACCGGAGCCCCTCCAGGCCAGCTGGTTGACCCGGGCGGCCGCTCCACAACCGACCGAGCCCGGCCGGGCCGGCTTCCTGACCCCGGCGGCCGCTCCACCACAACCCCAGCCCGGCCGGTCCGGCTGCTTTACCCCGGCGGCCGCTCCACCACAACCGGAGCCCAGCCGGGCCAGCTGGTTGACCCGGGCGGCCGGTCCACAACAGACCGAGCCCGGCCGGGCCGGCTTCCTGACCCGGGCGGCCGTTCCACCACACCCCGAGACGGGCCGGGCCGGCTGCTTTACCCCGGCGGCCGCTCCACCACAACCGGAGCCCCGCCGAGCCAGCTGGTTGACCCGGGCGGCCGCTCCACCACAGACCGAGCCTGGCCGGGCCGGCCTCCTGACCCGGGCGGCCGCTCCACCACACCCCCAGCCCGGTCGGGCCGGCTGCTTTACCCCGGCGGCCGCTCCACCACAACCGGAGCCCCGCCGGGCCAGCTGGTTGACCCTGGCGTCCGCTCCACAATCGACCGAGCCCGGCCGGGCCGGCTTCCTGACCCGGGCGGCCGCTCCACCACACCCCGAGCCCGGCCGGGCCGGCTGCTTTACCCCGGCGGCCGCTCCACCACAACCGGATCCCCGCCGGGCCAGCTGGTTGACCCGGGCGGCCGCTCCACAACCGACCGAGCCCGGGCGGGCCGGGTTCCTGACCCGGGCGGCCGCTCCACCACACCCCGAGCCGGGCCGTGTCGGCTGCTTTACCCCGGCGGCCATTCCACCAGAACCAAAGCTTCGCCGGGCCAGCTGGTTGACCCGGGCGGCCGCTTCACAACCGACCGAGCCCGGCCGGGCCGGCTTCCTTACCCCGGCGGCCGCTCCACCACAACCCCAGCCCGGGCGGGCCGGCTGCTTTACCCCGGCGGCCGCTCCACCACAACCGGAGCCCCGCCGGGCCAGCTGGTTGACCCGGGCGGCCGCTCCACCACGGACCGAGCCTGGCCGGGCCGGCCTCCTGACCCGGGCGGCCGCTCCACCACACCCCCAGCCCGGCCGGGCCGGCTGCTTTACCCCGGCGGCCGCTCCACCACAACCGGAGCCCCGCCGGGCCATCTGGTTGACCCGGGCGGCCGCTCCACAACCGACCGAGCCCGGCCGGGCCGGCTTCCTGACCCGGGCGGCCGCTCCACCACAACCCCAGCCCGGCCGGTCCGGCTGCTTTACCCCGGCGGCCGCTCCACCACAACCGGAGCCCCGCCGGGCCAGCTGGTTGACCCGGGCGGCCGCTCCACAACCGACCGAGCCCGGCCGGGCCGGCTTCCTGACCCGGGCGGCCGCTCCACCACACCCCGAGCCCGGCCGGGCCGGCTGCTTTACCCCGGCGGCCGCTCCACCACAACCGGATCCCCGCCGGGCCAGCTGGTTGACCCGGGCGGCCGCTCCACAACCGACCGAGCCCGGCCGGACCGGCTTCCTGACCCGGGCGGCCGCTCCACCACACCCCCAGCCCGGCCGGGCCGGCTGCTTTACCCCGGCGGCAGCTCCACCACAACCGGAGCCCCGCCGGGCCAGCTGGTTGACCCGGGAGCCGCTCCACAACCGACCGAGCTCGCCCGGGCCGGCTTCCTGACTCGGGCGGCCGCTCCACCACACCCCGAGCCCGGCCGGGCCGGCTGCTTTACCCCGGCGGCCGCTCCACCACAACCGGAGCCCCGCCGGGCCAGCTGGTTGACCCGGGCGGCCGCTCCACAACCGACCGAGCCCGGCCGGGCCGGCTTCCTGACCCGGGCGGCCGCTCCACCACACCCCGAGCCGGGCCGGGCCGGCTGCTTTACCCCGGCGGCCGCTCCACCACAACCGGAGCCCCGCCGGGCCAGCTGGTTGACCCGGGCGGCCGCTCCACAACCGACCGAGCCCGGCCGGGCCGGCTTCCTGACCCGGGCGGCCGCTCAACCACACCCCGAGCCCGGCCGGGCCGGCTGCTTTACCCCGGCGGCCGCTCCACCACAACCGGATCCCCGCCGGGCCAGCTGGTTGACCCGGGCGGCCGCTCCACAACCGACCGAGCCCGGCCGGGCCGGCTTCCTGACCCGGGCGGCCGCTACACCACACCCCGAGCCGGGCCGGGCCGGCTGCTTTACCCCGGCGGCCGCTCCACCACAACCGGAGCCCCGCCAGGCCAGCTGGTTGACCCGGGCGGCCGCTCCACAACCGACCGAGCCCGGCCGGGCCGGCTTCCTGACCCCGGCGGCCGCTCCACCACAACCCCAGCCCGGCCGGTCCGGCTGCTTTACCCCGGCGGCCGCTCCACCACAACCGGAGCCCAGCCGGGCCAGCTGGTTGACCCGGGCGGCCGGTCCACAACAGACCGAGCCCGGCCGGGCCGGCTTCCTGACCCGGGCGGCCGTTCCACCACACCCCGAGACGGGCCGGGCCGGCTGCTTTACCCCGGCGGCCGCTCCACCACAACCGGAGCCCCGCCGAGCCAGCTGGTTGACCCGGGCGGCCGCTCCACCACAGACCGAGCCTGGCCGGGCCGGCCTCCTGACCCGGGCGGCCGCTCCACCACACCCCCAGCCCGTTCGGGCCGGCTGCTTTACCCCGGCGGCCGCTCCACCACAACCGGAGCCCCGCCGGGCCAGCTGGTTGACCCTGGCGGCCGCTCCACAACCGACCGAGCCCGGCCGGGCCGGCTTCCTGACCCTGGCGGCCGCTCCACCACACCCCGAGCCCGGCCGGGCCGGCTGCCTTACCCCGGCGGCCGCTCCACCACAACCGGATCCCCGCCGGGCCAGCTGGTTGACCCGGGCGGCCGCTCCACAACCGACCGAGCCCGGCCGGGCCGGCTTCCTGACCCGGGCGGCCGCTCCACCACACCCCGAGCCGGGCCGTGTCGGCTGCTTTACCCCGGCGGCCGCTCCACCACAACCAAAGCCCCGCTGGTCCAGCTGGTTGACCCGGGCGGCCGCTTCACAACCGACCGAGCCCGGCCGGGCCGGCTTCCTGACCCCGGCGGCCGGTCCACCACAACCCCAGCCCGGCCGGGCCGGCTGCTTTACCCCGGCGGCCGCTCCACCAAAACCGGAGCCCCGCCGGGCCAGCTGGTTGACCCGGGCGGCCGCTCCACCACAGACCGAGCCTGGCCGGGCCGGCCTCCTGACCCGGGCGGCCGCTCCACCACACCCCCAGCCCGGCCGGGCCGGCTGCTTTACCCCGGCGGCCGCTCCACCACAACCGGAGCCCCGCCGGGCCAGCTGGTTGACCCGGGAGCCGCTCCACAACCGACCGAGCCCGGCCGGGCCGGCTTCCTGACCCGGGCGGCCGCTCCACCACACCCCGAGCCCGGCCGGGCCGGCTGCTTTACCCCGGCGGCCGCTCCACCACAACCGGAGCCCCGCCGGGCCAGCTGGTTGACCCGGGCGGCCGCTCCACAACCCACCGAGCCCGGCCGGGCCGGCTTCCTGACCCGGGCGGCCGCTCCACCACACCCCGAGCCGGGCCGGGCCGGCTGCTTTACCCCGGCGGCCGCTCCACCACAACCGGAGCCCCGTCAGGCCAGCTGGTTGACCCGGGCGGCCGCTCCACAACCGACCGAGCCCGGCCGGGCCGGCTTCCTGACCCCGGCGGCCGCTCCACCACAACCCCAGCCCGCCCGGTCCGGCTGCTTTACCCCGGCGGCCGCTCCACCACAACCGGAGCCCAGCCGGGCCAGCTGGTTGACCCGGGCGGCCGGTCCACAACAGACCGAGCCCGGCCGGGCCGGCTTCCTGACCCGGGCGGCCGTTCCACCACACCCCGAGACGGGCCGGGCCGGCTGCTTTACCCCGGCGGCCGCTCCACCACAACCGGAGCCCCGCCGAGCCAGCTGGTTGACCCGGGCGGCCGCTCCACCACAGACCGAGCCTGGCCGGGCCGGCCTCCTGACCGGGGCGGCCGCTCCACCACACCCCCAGCCCGGTCGGGCCGGCTGCTTTACCCCGGCGGCCGCTCCACCACAACCGGAGCCCCCCGGGCCAGCTGGTTGACCCGGGAGCCGCTCCACAACCGACCGAGCTCGCCCGGGCCGGCTTCCTGACTCGGGCGGCCGCTCCACCACACCCCGAGCCCGGCCGGGCCGGCTGCTTTACCCCGGCGGCCGCTCCACCACAACCGGAGCCCCGCCGGGCCAGCTGGTTGACCCGGGCGGCCGCTCCACAACCGACCGAGCCCGGCCGGACCGGCTTCCTGACCCGGGCGGCCGCTCCACCACACCCCGAGCCGGGCCGGGCCGGCTGCTTTACCCCGGCGGCCGCTCCACCACAACCGGAGCCCCGCCGGGCCAGCTGGTTGACCCGGGCGGCCGCTCCACAACCGACCGAGCCCGGCCGGGCCGGCTTCCTGACCCGGGCGGCCGCTCCACTACACCCCGAGCCCGGCCGGGCCGGCTGCTTTACCCCGGCGGCCGCTCCACCACAACCGGATCCCCGCCGGGCCAGCTGGTTGACCCGGGCGGCCGCTCCACAACCGACCGAGCCCGGCCGGGCCGGCTTCCTGACCCGGGCGGCCGCTACACCACACCCCGAGCCGGGCCGGGCCGGCCGCTCCACCACAACCGGAGCACCGCCGGGCCAGCTGGTTGACCCGGGAGCCGCTCCACAACCGACCGAGCCCGGCCGGGCCGGCTTTTTGACCCGGGCGGCCGCACCACCACACCCCGAGCCCGGCCGGGCCGGCTGCTTTACCCCGGCGGCCGCTCCACCACAACCGGAGCCCCGCCGGGCAAGCTGGTTGACCCGGGCGGCCGCTCCACAACCCACCGAGCCCGGCCGGGCCGGCTTCCTGACCCGGGCGGCCGCTCCACCACACCCCGAGCCGGGCCGGGCCGCCTGCTTTACCCCGGCGGCCGCTCCACCACAACCGGAGCCCCTCCAGGCCAGCTGGTTGACCCGGGCGGCCGCTCCACAACCGACCGAGCCCGGCCGGGCCGGCTTCCTGACCCCGGCGGCCGCTCCACCACAACCCCAGCCCGGCCGGTCCGGCTGCTTTACCCCGGCGGCCGCTCCACCACAACCGGAGCCCAGCCGGGCCAGCTGGTTGACCCGGGCGGCCGGTCCACAACAGACCGAGCCCGGCCGGGCCGGCTTCCTGACCCGGGCGGCCGTTCCACCACACCCCGAGACGGGCCGGGCCGGCTGCTTTACCCCGGCGGCCGCTCCACCACAACCGGAGCCCCGCCGAGCCAGCTGGTTGACCCGGGCGGCCGCTCCACCACAGACCGAGCCTGGCCGGGCCGGCCTCCTGACCCGGGCGGCCGCTCCACCACACCCCCAGCCCGGTCGGGCCGGCTGCTTTACCCCGGCGGCCGCTCCACCACAACCGGAGCCCCGCCGGGCCAGCTGGTTGACCCTGGCGTCCGCTCCACAATCGACCGAGCCCGGCCGGGCCGGCTTCCTGACCCGGGCGGCCGCTCCACCACACCCCGAGCCCGGCCGGGCCGGCTGCTTTACCCCGGCGGCCGCTCCACCACAACCGGATCCCCGCCGGGCCAGCTGGTTGACCCGGGCGGCCGCTCCACAACCGACCGAGCCCGGGCGGGCCGGGTTCCTGACCCGGGCGGCCGCTCCACCACACCCCGAGCCGGGCCGTGTCGGCTGCTTTACCCCGGCGGCCATTCCACCAGAACCAAAGCTTCGCCGGGCCAGCTGGTTGACCCGGGCGGCCGCTTCACAACCGACCGAGCCCGGCCGGGCCGGCTTCCTTACCCCGGCGGCCGCTCCACCACAACCCCAGCCCGGGCGGGCCGGCTGCTTTACCCCGGCGGCCGCTCCACCACAACCGGAGCCCCGCCGGGCCAGCTGGTTGACCCGGGCGGCCGCTCCACCACGGACCGAGCCTGGCCGGGCCGGCCTCCTGACCCGGGCGGCCGCTCCACCACACCCCCAGCCCGGCCGGGCCGGCTGCTTTACCCCGGCGGCCGCTCCACCACAACCGGAGCCCCGCCGGGCCATCTGGTTGACCCGGGCGGCCGCTCCACAACCGACCGAGCCCGGCCGGGCCGGCTTCCTGACCCGGGCGGCCGCTCCACCACAACCCCAGCCCGGCCGGTCCGGCTGCTTTACCCCGGCGGCCGCTCCACCACAACCGGAGCCCCGCCGGGCCAGCTGGTTGACCCGGGCGGCCGCTCCACAACCGACCGAGCCCGGCCGGGCCGGCTTCCTGACCCGGGCGGCCGCTCCACCACACCCCGAGCCCGGCCGGGCCGGCTGCTTTACCCCGGCGGCCGCTCCACCACAACCGGATCCCCGCCGGGCCAGCTGGTTGACCCGGGCGGCCGCTCCACAACCGACCGAGCCCGGCCGGACCGGCTTCCTGACCCGGGCGGCCGCTCCACCACACCCCCAGCCCGGCCGGGCCGGCTGCTTTACCCCGGCGGCAGCTCCACCACAACCGGAGCCCCGCCGGGCCAGCTGGTTGACCCGGGAGCCGCTCCACAACCGACCGAGCTCGCCCGGGCCGGCTTCCTGACTCGGGCGGCCGCTCCACCACACCCCGAGCCCGGCCGGGCCGGCTGCTTTACCCCGGCGGCCGCTCCACCACAACCGGAGCCCCGCCGGGCCAGCTGGTTGACCCGGGCGGCCGCTCCACAACCGACCGAGCCCGGCCGGGCCGGCTTCCTGACCCGGGCGGCCGCTCCACCACACCCCGAGCCGGGCCGGGCCGGCTGCTTTACCCCGGCGGCCGCTCCACCACAACCGGAGCCCCGCCGGGCCAGCTGGTTGACCCGGGCGGCCGCTCCACAACCGACCGAGCCCGGCCGGGCCGGCTTCCTGACCCGGGCGGCCGCTCAACCACACCCCGAGCCCGGCCGGGCCGGCTGCTTTACCCCGGCGGCCGCTCCACCACAACCGGATCCCCGCCGGGCCAGCTGGTTGACCCGGGCGGCCGCTCCACAACCGACCGAGCCCGGCCGGGCCGGCTTCCTGACCCGGGCGGCCGCTACACCACACCCCGAGCCGGGCCGGGCCGGCTGCTTTACCCCGGCGGCCGCTCCACCACAACCGGAGCCCCGCCAGGCCAGCTGGTTGACCCGGGCGGCCGCTCCACAACCGACCGAGCCCGGCCGGGCCGGCTTCCTGACCCCGGCGGCCGCTCCACCACAACCCCAGCCCGGCCGGTCCGGCTGCTTTACCCCGGCGGCCGCTCCACCACAACCGGAGCCCAGCCGGGCCAGCTGGTTGACCCGGGCGGCCGGTCCACAACAGACCGAGCCCGGCCGGGCCGGCTTCCTGACCCGGGCGGCCGTTCCACCACACCCCGAGACGGGCCGGGCCGGCTGCTTTACCCCGGCGGCCGCTCCACCACAACCGGAGCCCCGCCGAGCCAGCTGGTTGACCCGGGCGGCCGCTCCACCACAGACCGAGCCTGGCCGGGCCGGCCTCCTGACCCGGGCGGCCGCTCCACCACACCCCCAGCCCGTTCGGGCCGGCTGCTTTACCCCGGCGGCCGCTCCACCACAACCGGAGCCCCGCCGGGCCAGCTGGTTGACCCTGGCGGCCGCTCCACAACCGACCGAGCCCGGCCGGGCCGGCTTCCTGACCCTGGCGGCCGCTCCACCACACCCCGAGCCCGGCCGGGCCGGCTGCCTTACCCCGGCGGCCGCTCCACCACAACCGGATCCCCGCCGGGCCAGCTGGTTGACCCGGGCGGCCGCTCCACAACCGACCGAGCCCGGCCGGGCCGGCTTCCTGACCCGGGCGGCCGCTCCACCACACCCCGAGCCGGGCCGTGTCGGCTGCTTTACCCCGGCGGCCGCTCCACCACAACCAAAGCCCCGCTGGTCCAGCTGGTTGACCCGGGCGGCCGCTTCACAACCGACCGAGCCCGGCCGGGCCGGCTTCCTGACCCCGGCGGCCGGTCCACCACAACCCCAGCCCGGCCGGGCCGGCTGCTTTACCCCGGCGGCCGCTCCACCAAAACCGGAGCCCCGCCGGGCCAGCTGGTTGACCCGGGCGGCCGCTCCACCACAGACCGAGCCTGGCCGGGCCGGCCTCCTGACCCGGGCGGCCGCTCCACCACACCCCCAGCCCGGCCGGGCCGGCTGCTTTACCCCGGCGGCCGCTCCACCACAACCGGAGCCCCGCCGGGCCAGCTGGTTGACCCGGGAGCCGCTCCACAACCGACCGAGCCCGGCCGGGCCGGCTTCCTGACCCGGGCGGCCGCTCCACCACACCCCGAGCCCGGCCGGGCCGGCTGCTTTACCCCGGCGGCCGCTCCACCACAACCGGAGCCCCGCCGGGCCAGCTGGTTGACCCGGGCGGCCGCTCCACAACCCACCGAGCCCGGCCGGGCCGGCTTCCTGACCCGGGCGGCCGCTCCACCACACCCCGAGCCGGGCCGGGCCGGCTGCTTTACCCCGGCGGCCGCTCCACCACAACCGGAGCCCCGTCAGGCCAGCTGGTTGACCCGGGCGGCCGCTCCACAACCGACCGAGCCCGGCCGGGCCGGCTTCCTGACCCCGGCGGCCGCTCCACCACAACCCCAGCCCGCCCGGTCCGGCTGCTTTACCCCGGCGGCCGCTCCACCACAACCGGAGCCCAGCCGGGCCAGCTGGTTGACCCGGGCGGCCGGTCCACAACAGACCGAGCCCGGCCGGGCCGGCTTCCTGACCCGGGCGGCCGTTCCACCACACCCCGAGACGGGCCGGGCCGGCTGCTTTACCCCGGCGGCCGCTCCACCACAACCGGAGCCCCGCCGAGCCAGCTGGTTGACCCGGGCGGCCGCTCCACCACAGACCGAGCCTGGCCGGGCCGGCCTCCTGACCGGGGCGGCCGCTCCACCACACCCCCAGCCCGGTCGGGCCGGCTGCTTTACCCCGGCGGCCGCTCCACCACAACCGGAGACCCGCCGGGCCAGTTGGTTGACCCTGGCGGCCGCTCCACAACCGACCGAGCCCGGCCGGGCCGGCTGCTTTACCCCGGCGGCCGCTCCACCACAACCGGATCCCCGCCGGGCCAGCTGGTTGACCCGGGCGGCCGCTCCACAACCGACCGAGCCCGGCCGGGCCGGCTTCCTGACCCGGGCGGCCGCTCCACCACACCCCGAGCCGGGCCGGGCCGGCTGCTTTACCCCGGCGGCCGCTCCACCACAACCGGAGCCTCGCCGGGCCAGCTGGTTGACCCGGGCGGCCGCTCCACAACCGACCGAGCCTGGCCGGGCCGGCTTCCTGACCCGGGCGGCCGCTCCACCACACCCCGAGCCCGGCCGGGCCGGCTGCTTTACCCCGGCGGCCGCTCCACCACAACCGGAGCCCCGCCGGGCCAGCTGGTTGACCCGGGCGGCCGCTCCACAACCGACCGAGCCCGGCCGGGCCGGCTTCCTGACCCGGGCGGCCGCTCCACCACACCCCGAGCCGGGCCGGGCCGGCTGCTTTACCCCTGCGGCCGCTCCACCACAACCGGAGCCCCGCCAGGCCAGCTGGTTGACCCGGGCGGCCGCTCCACAACCGACCGAGCCCGGCCGGGCCGGCTTCCTGACCCCGGCGGCCGCTCCACCACAACCCCAGCCCGGCCGGTCCGGCTGCTTTACCCCGGCGGCCGCTCCACCACAACCGGAGCCCAGCCGGGCCAGCTGGTTGACAGGGGCGGCCGGTCCACAACAGACCGAGCCCGGCCGGGCCGGCTTCCTGACCCGGGCGGCCGTTCCACCACACCCCGAGACGGGCCGGGCCGGCTGCTTTACCCCGGCGGCCGCTCCACCACAACCGGAGCCCCGCCGAGCCAGCTGGTTGACCCGGGCGGCCGCTCCACCACAGACCGAGCCTGGCCGGGCCGGCCTCCTGACCCGGGCGGCCGCTCCACCACACCCCCAGCCCGCCCGGTCCGGCTGCTTTACCCCGGCGGCCGCTCCACCACAACCGGAGCCCAGCCGGGCCAGCTGGTTGACCCGGGCGGCCGGTCCACAACAGACCGAGCCCGGCCGGGCCGGCTTCCTGACCCGGGCGGCCGTTCCACCACACCCCGAGACGGGCCGGGCCGGCTGCTTTACCCCGGCGGCCGCTCCACCACAACCGGAGCCCCGCCGAGCCAGCTGGTTGACCCGGGCGGCCGCTCCACCACAGACCGAGCCTGGCCGGGCCGGCCTCCTGACCCGGGCGGCCGCTCCACCACACCCCCAGCCCGGTCGGGCCGGCTGCTTTACCCCGGCGGCCGCTCCACCACAACCGGAGACCCGCCGGGCCAGTTGGTTGACCCTGGCGGCCGCTCCACAACCGACCGAGCCCGGCCGGGCCGGCTTCCTGACCCGGGCGGCCGCTCCACTACACCCCGAGCCCGGCCGGGCCGGCTGCTTTACCCCGGCGGCCGCTCCACCACAACCGGATCCCCGCCGGGCCAGCTGGTTGACCCGGGCGGCCGCTCCACAACCGACCGAGCCCGGCCGGGCCGGCTTCCTGACCCGGGCGGCCGCTCCACCACACCCCGAGCCGGGCCGTGTCGGCTGCTTTACCCCGGCGGCCGCTCCACCACAACCAAAGCCCCGCTGGTCCAGCTGGTTGACCCGGGCGGCCGCTTCACAACCGACCGAGCCCGGCCGGGCCGGCTTCCTGACCCCGGCGGCCGCTCCACCACAACCCCAGCCCGGCCGGGCCGGCTGCTTTACCCCGGCGGCCGCTCCACCAAAACCGGAGCCCCGCCGGGCCAGCTGGTTGACCCGGGCGGCCGCTCCACCACAGACCGAGCCTGGCCGGGCCGGCCTCCTGACCCGGGCGGCCGCTCCACCACACCCCCAGCCCGGCCGGGCCGGCTGCTTTACCCCGGCGGCCGCTCCACCACAACCGGAGCCCCGCCGGGCCAGCTGGTTGACCCGGGAGCCGCTCCACAACCGACCGAGCCCGGCCGGGCCGGCTTCCTGACCCGGGCGGCCGCTCCACCACACCCCGAGCCCGGCCGGGCCGGCTGCTTTACCCCGGCGGCCGCTCCACCACAACCGGAGCCCCGCCGGGCCAGCTGGTTGACCCGGGCGGCCGCTCCACAACCCACCGAGCCCGGCCGGGCCGGCTTCCTGACCCGGGCGGCCGCTCCACCACACCCCGAGCCGGGCCGGGCCGGCTGCTTTACCCCGGCGGCCGCTCCACCACAACCGGAGCCCCGCCAGGCCAGCTGGTTGACCCGGGCGGCCGCTCCACAACCGACCGAGCCCGGCCGGGCCGGCTTCCTGACCCCGGCGGCCGCTCCACCACAACCCCAGCCCGCCGGGTCCGGCTGCTTTACCCCGGCGGCCGCTCCACCACAACCGGAGCCCAGCCGGGCCAGCTGGTTGACCCGGGCGGCCGGTCCACAACAGACCGAGCCCGGCCGGGCCGGCTTCCTGACCCGGGCGGCCGTTCCACCACACCCCGAGACGGGCCGGGCCGGCTGCTTTACCCCGGCGGCCGCTCCACCACAACCGGAGCCCCGCCGAGCCAGCTGGTTGACCCGGGCGGCCGCTCCACCACAGACCGAGCCTGGCCGGGCCGGCCTCCTGACCCGGGCGGCCGCTCCACCACACCCCCAGCCCGGTCGGGCCGGCTGCTTTACCCCGGCGGCCGCTCCACCACAACCGGAGACCCGCCGGGCCAGTTGGTTGACCCTGGCGGCCGCTCCACAACCGACCGAGCCCGGCCGGGCCGGCTTCCTGACCCGGGCGGCCGCTCCACTACACCCCGAGCCCGGCCGGGCCGGCTGCTTTACCCCGGCGGCCG